>CM032230.1:138730000-139330000 GCA_019009955.1 Riptortus pedestris
TAAGTAAGTGTTTGATAGTCAGTTTTGTGTTGCTTAGAGTACATAAAGGTGGATCAGTCCTAGTCATGAGGTGTCCGTGGCTCAAACGAGCAAGGACTACTTCTTCTCTTCTAGTGTCCCGATTACTTGACTGCCATTCACGAATAGTGTCTTTTATTTCTCGTAGTTTTGTGTCTGTCTTATGCCATTCCACTTCCCATTTTAGGCTGACTTCTCTTTTAATAAGTTTAATGGCATCGTGTGCTGTAATGTGATCAGTGGATAATGTGTCAAGTTCAGTCGCTAATTTTGCATGTCAGTCAGCCAAGATATTTTCCGTGATGTCTGCATGTCCTGGTATCCAATGAATAGTTATTATTTTATTCATTTGTGTTTGTAAGTTCGTTAGTAATTCCTGAAGCCGTCTTGTGAGTGGGTGAGTTGTGTCAAGGTCAAGTATTGACTGCATAGAACTGTAGGATTCGGTAAAAACATGAATGTTGTCTTGTTGTACGTTAGTAAGATGTTTTAGTCCAAGAATTAAGCCCTGTAGTTCTGCAGTGAAATTGCTCCAGTAGTCTACACGTTAGTACTTGCTTCCCCACTATGGCGGCTGATCCACATTTTCCTGTATATTTGGAGCCATCTGTATATATGAAAAGTCCTGTTCTGTTTTCTGTAATTATGTTCAGGTACTCGTGTTTATAGTGTAAGGAAGAAAGTGGGTTTGATTTCTTGAATTTTGTAAGGGCGATGTTAGTTTTTGGTATATGTATTTGCCAAGATGCTGTTTTCTGTTGTATGGGATAAATGTTGGTTAACGTAATATTGTAAGTTAGTAGCGTTTGAAACAGTCTGAAGTGATAGGGTTTATGCGAATTAGGATTATCAATATAATTGGCCATGTTTGGGTTTTGTGTGATATATTCAATGTAAGGGCATGATTGTCTGGAAAGTGTTGTGTGTATTTCATGATATTATATGAATGTCGATGATTTAATGGAAGTTCTCCAGTTTCTGCACACAAGCTTCTACTTCGAGTTGTTCGAAAGGCGCCTATGGCTAATCTTAGACCTGTGTTTTGGATGACCTCAAGTTTTTAAGTATGGTTTGGCTCCCGAGAAGACTATACTTCCATAGTCTAAAATGTATCTCGTATACGAGCGATATACCATCATCATAGTTTTCCTGTCTGCTCTCCATTTTGTGTTTCCAATAACTCTCAGAATATTAAGCGATTTTTTGCATTTTTCGTAAAGGATTTTGATATGGGGTACCCAGGTCATCTTTTTATCAAACGTTACTCCTAAGAATTTTATTGTATCTGTTTCAGGAATTTTATTTAGGTAAAGATATAAAGATGGTGGTTTCAAACGTTTTTTAGTGAAAAGGTTAGCCTTCGTTATAGTGGTGGAAAATCGTAGACCTCTTTCCTCGCTCCACTTTTCTAAGTTATTTATGGTGTATTTCATTCGGTCTATTACCACATCAAAATGAGCAGAGATTGAGTAGACGATCAGTTCATCAACAAGCGGACAGTAATGCACATCAGGTGGTATATATTTTGTGACATTATTAATTGCAACATTAAAAAGTGTGGTACTTAAAACACTACCTTGTGGCACGCCATTTGCTTGAATGAACGAGTCTGAGAGAGATGCCTCTTGTTTAACTCTGAACGTTCTATTGCTAAGAAAAGACTTTATGAACATAAGTATTCTTCCCAGGATATTCCATTCAGCCAGCTGAGACAAGATTGATCTTCTCCATACTGTGTTGTAGGCTTTTTCAATGTCAAATGATACGGCTAGTACGAGTTTCTTTTTTATAAATGCATTTAGTATGTCACAATCAGTATTGCAAGAATTTTTTATTATTGGGATTGACATTGAATGTTGATTGATAATATTTCCCAAGATCGTTACTGATATCCAATTAAAATTCTATTAGTTGGAGTGAGGGAGGTTACAAAGTACTGAAATTTAAAAAAAAATCAGTCAGGCAGGCCTGCATATGCTTAGCAGATTTCCCACGAGCTGGTATGACGCACTATTAATCCCATCTCACCATATATTCTCTATTTCTAAATAAAAATCCGAAGTGGTTTACTGAAGACTGAAAACAACAAACCACTAATAACTCTTTTAATAGTTACGAAAAAATGTACAGAACAACAATTGCAGAACATTTCTAGTTTAACAAAATTGTTTCTTTAACATTACAAAGATCTGTTAAAAGCAATATTTGGCATTTCAGCTTAGGTTAAGATGTGAAAAGGGTGTTTACTAAAAGTTGGGGTTTGCTGAAGGCTTAAAACTACAAAAAATCTCTCCTTAATATTCACGGTAGAGATAATGTATAAAATGTAACATTTATGTTGAACATTGCATTTGCAAAAGGATTCTAAAACCAATAAACATTAAATCGGACTCAAAGTAGCGGCTATATTCTGAATTCTCAGTTTTTTCTTCCTCTGAACCCCTCCCCCTCCTTCCGGTCCGATTTTAGTCATTAACGAACTTGATTTATATATATATATATATATATATATATATATATATATATATATATATATAAGTAGTAGATATATACTAGCGGACCCGACATTTCATTCCTGCATGGCATTTCAAGCGACTAGGATATAATATTATGTTTAAAACAAAAGCTACTTTACTATATCTCGTTTATACTTTGTTATACGACAAAAGTGAATATAACAAAAGTTACTCTAAATAACAAAATAAACAACTTTTATTCTGTGCATATTTGCTGAAAAACCAAAAGGAAACGAATTATCGCTATTTTTAATTTTAGGCTTCTTTTACAACCCCTACTCCTGCTCCATCTGCCGGGCTGCTTTGTAAATCTAAACCATCCAGGGCGTCACCCAAACGCATACAAAAAAAAACATTCAAATCGGTCCAGCAGTTTCGGACTGTACACACGTACACTCCGGGACGGCGCCGGCCCTCCCCAAGGGCAGCAGTAAGCCCCCGCTGTGTAGTTCTTGGGTAGGGGAACCGTAGGAACAGTAGGTCCTTAGCCGGCTTTGCTGTTCCGGGCCGTGGATCATTCCAGCCTTAATGGGGTAAGGTTCTAGCGGCTTACTCAATATCAACTACGGGCTGGGTGGAGTCAGGAGTGGAGGCTTGCCTTCACTGCCGGTCATAGACGTAGTGGTCGTGTGTTTAAAGCACGAAGACGACAGGCCAGGAAACTGGTACATGTGTCCTTCGTGTGGGAGCTGGTTAGTAGAGATTGTCCCTTCCATAGGATCGCAACTCCATCTTTGCGATTCCTTATGTTCCAGAGATGTGTTGGATAGGTGTAGGTAGGATTAAGGCTGTAATGGCTAGGTGCCTCCTGCATTGTTGCCACATTTCGGATGGCTACACAATGAACACACGTACAGTAGAATTATATATATAATGATGAAGTGTGGCTATTAATTTCTTTATTACAGCGTTGATCTACAATCTATCTTTGCTTTCGCAAATAACCTTATTCTGTAATCAATATCTACCCTTCCAGTAACCTCTTACTCTAATCTGTTTATTCTATTCATACATGTTACAATTTAAATATACCGTCGAACCCTCACAAAAAAAAAAATCTTTAAAACTTACATTTCCATAGCTCTCAAAAGAAGCAACGACAGGGAAAAGTCGTGCTGTCAAAGCCATTGGTTTCAGCGTGTTGGTCATCATAATTGTCATGAGTACAGTATAGCGTTTATTGCAGTGTATCCAAGGAGTTGAGATCAGAGATTCACATATTTTGCCGCTCTGAAATACATTTATTAATAAAGGATTTCATCAATTTATGGCTGTTCAAAATGAAGTAAACTAGATTTGTAACCCAGATAAAATTTGTGAGGTAGTTCGTTTTCGCCTAAGAAAGTGCTCAATGAAGAACTTCCGTCCCGGAGGTGCTGCAAAAAATAAGCAGACTTCCCAAGTACGTCACGCATTTGCATTCATCCCAAAGCGTAAAAGGTTATTGCTAATATGATATGAGTAGGAGTTGGGGTTTAGTGACGGCCGAAAACTACAAAATGCAAATATCTCGGCTAAAAAAAAATGTACATAACAACATTTATAGAACATTACATTTTTAATAAGATTGTTTCTAAACAATTTTTCGATCCGACGTCGGAGATAGCCGAGATATTAAAAATTTTTGAAATTCTCCCGATCTAAACCCCCCTCTCCCATTGGTTCGATTTCAACAGTTAACGAACTTATCTAGTTTTACATAAAACGATTAAATATGGAGTTTGGTAACGATCAAACAAAAATTGCGACCTATAAAGCGTTAACAGGCATATATATATATATATATATATATATATATATATATATATATATATACACATTTTTGAACGAACCTTATTTTCGTCATCTCCTAGATAGCATCGATGGACATTTGCGCAAATTTTTCAAAAATCGCGTTATGAGTACGAGCTCAATAGCTAATTCCCCTTAAAGTAAATCTGCTGAAATGAAGGAAGTCTGCGAAAAATGAATAATAAGATATATTAAAGTAAGGAAATGAATAATTTTGATAATACCTACCTGTTCAATCACGTGTTCACCGTACATGCACAAGCTAAATATAAAGCCAAGTTCAACAATCAAATTCTTAAAAAAATCCGAAGAGCTAACTATTTCTGGGCTCTGTAAAGTATAGAAGACAATTATTGAAACGATAGGTTTTTGTAGCTTATTGTTAACAATTTAATAATTTATCATTAGTTATCAGGCTATTGATAAAATTGTAAAAGCCAAAAGTTATTACTTCCAAAGTACTACTTTATTTAAAATAAGTGCAAAGCTGAATAAAGGAATAATTAATTACCGTCCATAATAAGAAGCCAAGTGTTTTAACTCTTACAGTGTAAAGTTTATACAGGAATAAGATTAGATTAGAAGTAAATTAATTAGGTTTAATTGTCGTCCTTAGTAAGGAAGCCAAATGTTCTAACTTTCTTAGTGTAAAGTTTATATAGGAATAAGATAAGAAGTAAATTAATTAATTATTAGCTACCGTCCATAGTATGGAAGTTAAGTGGTCTAATTCTCACAGTGTGAAGTTTATAGAGCATTTAGATAAGAAGTAAATTAATTAATTATTAACTACCGTCCATAGTATGGAAGTTAAGTGGTCTAATTCTCACAGTGTGAAGTTTATAGAGCATTTAGATAAGAAGTAAATTAATTAAGTATTAACTACCGTCCATAGTATGGAAGTTAAGTGGTCTAATTCTCACAGTGTGAAGTTTATATAGGAATAAAATTAAGAACTGAGTCCTTCTTTACCACTGTTGTGTTCTAAAATATTAAAAATTGACACCTTCTTTATCAATTGTTGGACCCTGATGAATTAGGTTTTGAGTCGTTATTTATCCACTGTTGTCTCCTAATTAACTTAAGAATTGAGTCGTTCTTTGCCACTGTACTGTCCTTGTGAGTTAAGAATTGAGTCGTTCTTTAGTAACTATTGTGCCCTAACGAATTAAGTATTGAACCGTTCTATATCCATTGTTGCGACCTAGTAAATAATGTGTTGAGCCCTTCTTTACCACTGTTGTGCCCTAAAATATTAATAATTGTGTCGTTATTTATCCACTATTGAGCCCAAATGAATTAAGGGTTGACTTGTTGTTTATCCACTTCCTGTCCTAATATACTAAGCATTGAGTTCTTCTTTACCACTGTTGTGTCCTAATATATATATAAAAAGTGTTGGACTCCAATGAATTAAGATTTGAGTAGTTATTTATTCACTGTTCTGATATAATGTATTAAGAATAGAGTACTTCTTTACCACTATTGTGTCCTAATGTATTAAGATTTGAGTAGTTATTTATTCACTGTTCTGATATAATGTATTAAGAATAGAGTACTTCTTTACCACTATTGTGTCCTAATGTATTAAGATTTGAGTAGTTATTTATTCACTGTTCTGATATAATGTATTAAGAATAGAGTACTTCTTTACCACTATTGTGTCCTAATGTATTAAGATTTGAGTAGTTATTTATTCACTGTTCTGATATAATGTATTAAGAATAGAGTACTTCTTTAACTATTGTGTCCTAATGTATTAAGATTTGAGTAGTTATTTATTCACTGTTGTGATATAATGTATTAAGAATAGAGTACTTCTTTACCACTATTGTGTCCTAATGTATTAAGATTTGAGTAGTTATTTATTCACTGTTCTGATATAATGTATTAAGAATAGAGTACTTCTTTACCACTATTGTGTCCTAATGTATTAAGATTTGAGTAGTTATTTATTCACTGTTCTGATATAATGTATTAAGAATAGAGTACTTCTTTACCACTATTGTGTCCTAATGTATTAAGATTTGAGTAGTTATTTATTCACTGTTCTGATATAATGTATTAAGAATAGAGTACTTCTTTACCACTATTGTGTCCTAATGTATTAAGAATTGAGTCGTTCTTTGCCACTGTAGTGCCCTAATTAATCAATAATTGAGTCATTCTTTATCAACTGTTGTGTCCTAATGTATTAAAAATTTAGTCGTTCTTTATCAACTGTTGGACCGTAATGAATTAGGATTTGTGTAGTAAATAACTACACAAATCCTAATTCATTACGGTCCAACAGTTGATAAAAAACAAGAATAGAGTCGTTCTTTATCACTGTTGTGACCTAGTGTATTAAGAATAGAGTCGTTCTTTATCACTGTTGTGTCCTAATGGATTAGGATTTGAGGCCTTATTAATCGACTGTTGTGTTCTAATGTATTATGAATAGAGTCATTCTTTACCAGTGTTGTATTCTAATCTATTACGAGTTGAATCGTTCGTTAGCAACTCATCTCTCCTAATTAAGTTAAGAATAGAGTCGTTCTTTATCACTGTTGTGTTCTAATGTATAGTGAATAGAGTCATTCTTAACCACTGTTGTATCCTAATCTATTTAGAGTTGAATCGTTCGTTAGCAACTCATCTCTCCTAATTAAGTTAAGAATAGAGTCGTTCTTTATCACTGTTGTGTCTTAATGAATTAAGATTTGAGGCCTTATTAATCGACTGTTGTGTTCTAATGTATTATGAATAGAGTCATTCTTTACCAGTGTTGTATTCTAATCTATTACGAGTTGAATCGTTCGTTAGCAACTTTTCTCTCCTAATTAAGTTAAGAATAGAGTCGTTCTTTATCACTGTTGTGTCTTAATGATTTAAGATTTGAGGCCTTATTAATCGACTGTTGTGTTCTAATGTATAATGAATATAGCCTTTCTTTACCACTGTTGTATCCTAATCTATTAAGAGTTGAATCGTGAGCAACTCTTCTCTCCTAATTAAGTTATGAATTGAGTCGTTCTTTATCACCTGTTGTGTCTTAATAGTTTGAGAATGCATTCTTACCTCTAAAACAACGATCACTCCCATTGCTAAAGTTATAGATGCCAACGTGAACACGGCCAGTAGATAGGCCCCAAAAAATGGCTGAATCAATTTTCGGAAACTTAAAAAAAAAATAGAGAATCAGCAATTTATTAAAAAGCAAAACTATACAAAAGATTACTAAAATTACTGTTCATATATCTAGGTCTTCTAAGATTTGCTTTGGCCCTAATAATTGATAATATTTCCGTAATTTGTTTCATGATATGACTGACCAAAAGCAGAAGGTCACATCAATAGTTTTAGTTTTAGAGAGTGCTTCTCTAGTGGAAGGCAATACAGTAAAGCATTTATTATGCACGTTATTTCACATTTCAGATGAAGTTAAGGGGTTTAGTGTAGTATCGGTTGTTTGATTTCCATGTTAAAATTATGAATATTAATATTTTTTAGGGATTTATTAAATGTATATTTTATACTTTTTGTGATGATTTAAACCACAGAAGAGGTAGAATTTTTGCCGCGAATTAGGTACATGAAAGTTTCATTCAAAGATTTGAAGATGGAGAGTATTATTTACCGGAACAAATTGAGTACATATTACTATAGTTTGAAATAATAATAATTGGTGACCCAGACATTAAAAACTTTAAGATTATTTTTATTGTCTACGCCACCTATATACGCGAATATGTCTACATGATATATAATATTTTTGTGTGTGTATATATATATATATAATTAGATAATTATTATTTTTTAACGTCCACTTTTTGCAACTTAGGCTAATCGGGACGGGTTATCTACAGGTTACCACCCTTTTCTAGCCAGGGTGGGATTTCAGGACGTTATTTAATGAATTTCGTCACTAAATAATTTCCTTTGCCCAGGCAAGAATCGAACTCGCCACTCTAGGTTTACCATGTGAGATAAAGGTCAACGCTTTAACTCGCATGGCTAACCTGAGCCCCAATATATATATATATATATATATATATATATATATATTTAATACAAGTATAGATGTGGACTTCAGAATCAGCTGACCTGAATTAGAGTTTTTTTTTTTTTTTTTTTTTTTGTAAGTCTGCTTGAATGAACTAGCAAAAGATCTTATTATTATTATTATTTTAAGTCAACCTAGTGATACAATTCTCAGGTTTCCTGTGTCCCTGATGATTCGTCAATTGGACGTGAAACTGGTTTGGGGGAAATAATGTGCACATTATTAGAGTTATTTAGTTTCGATGGCATTCGACCTATTAATATGTAAAGTTAAACCGCGTTGTATTCTACAGAAACGTTTTGAGAAAAATCTGCCAAGGGAAACTATTTTACTATGATGGGGCTCAGGTTAGCCATGAGATTTAAGATGTTAACACACTTAGTAAACTAACAACTTGGTTTTGGTTCCTCGGAATGTTATAAGTCATATTTAAACAAATGTCATATATATTTACCTGAGTAACGCTTGATGATGCTTAATATCTTCAATCAAACAAAAATACAAACAATTTTGAAAGTCCAATGTTTCATACAATTCATTCACTCTTGTTGCGTCATATGATGTTGAATGTTTGTTCACAAGTTTCGTGAGAGCCCGTTTCTCAATAGTTCTAATGGAATAATTGAGTATTTGCAGTTGAGTCCGGAGATGTACAGCGATGCTGACATAAAATTCATTGAGACATATCATACCTGTCATCAAATACCAGCCATATACAAGTAAAATGAGCCAGGCTATGCAGAATCCAGAGGTAGTGTCAGCACCAAAAGGAATATAGACCGGTATTGGTAGATAAGGGTTTATCGTTTTCCGCCATTTTTCTTCGTCAGATTTCAATAACTTCGAACCCGGAGTAATAATAAACGACAAAGGAACTGCTATGACAACACTAAGAGTTAGGTAAGTGTTCATTTTTCTTATATAGTCAACTCCATTTTTTCTCAATTTGGATATTTCAGGCCCCTCATATTCATACTTATATATCCCTTGTCTGATACTCTCCGACGCTGCTTTGTGCGCACTGTTGTAGAATGTTTTGATAAAAATGACAGACATCAATAGAATTGTAAGAAGGAAAAAGTGAGCTGCCACTGTCAGAGCTACTTTATCTTCCAACGAAAACAAAACAGCTCCCCCAGTCAATGTCAAGTTGTATCACAAGAACGTGATGATACAACAAAGGTACAACTTGTTCAACCTTGTCCAGAACGTACTCTTTTCAGTAATTGCTAAACCAGAACTTAACATCAGCCTCCTTTTTCCTTCTAAGAAGTCGTAAAAGGGAAGTACGTGCTCCTTGATTTCAGGTTCTTCTTTTTCGGATCCCACCTCCATCTTGCTAAAAGGTGATCCTGGAAAAACAATAAAAGTAATTAATATTATATTTTCATACATTTCCGTATAATCACTATAACGGCTCGGGAAATATTTAAACAGAATAATGGGTGGGAGTGTCATTCATATTTACCTTGTAAACATATCTATTTATATTTCATGTTTGTGTATTTACTTTTATTAGCTTTACAACTTTCTAGGAAAATGCGGAATCGACGTACTCTTTTTGAGTTGGGAGGAATAAAAGTGAAGCAGCTTCTATTCAATATCAATTCAAAAAAAGGGGAGCAGCCCAAATGCAATGTATGCAATTTGACTCTTACAATAAAACATATACTGACAGACTGCAAGAGACGAGATCATTTACAGATACCCCACGACCTACATGACTTACTCACTGAAAAGGGAAGTACGTATTCCTTGATTTCAGGTTCTTCTCCCATCTCCATCTTCCTAAAAGGTGATCCTGGAGAAATAATAAAAGTAATTAATATTAAACCGTACTCTTAGACTTCCACGGTCCTTGTCATTAGAATTATTAAGGCCTTTGGATATTGACAGTGTCTTTGATTGAATTTGACATTGAACGGGAAATAAGTAGACTTTAGGCAAATGTTCGCAAGACTGGTTTCCTCTTCTGTCAATACTTCTTTCTTTTTTAAAAGCGACTTGACATCAAAACTCACTAGGACGTCATGTTCATCTGTCCTGATGTCTTTTAGTTGCCTGAAGAAATCTGAAGAGTCTTTTATATGATGCTCGGATAGGCCAATACTTGGTTTTAACTTTCTTGCAAAGTACTTGAAAAGTCCATAGCACGCAGAGCTCTTGGAGTTACAACTCCATGAGACCTATTGTAAACTCGATCGGATCTGCGTGATGTCAAGTCGCTTTTCACTAAAATTCCGGTCAATGAAACAGTGGCATTAATAAATCAAGTATTGACAGAAGAGGAAACCAGTAAGGAAGAGAAAATAGCAAAGAGTCCAAACAACATAAACAGAGAAGATGGCTAGAGACTGAGTAAGTTTTGGAAACCAGTAATTTGACCACGAAAGAATCTTCCGACTAACAAAACAGAAGTTCGCCGCACACTGGAGCGATCCTTCAGTAATGTTGGACATTGGGGGGAAAAATAAAAGTTTTAATTTGGGATTTTGATTGTATTGTTAGTACCACATAAACCTTTTTCAATTGAGCAGATTGATTTTTAGCCATATTATTGCGATAGTTTTTACATAATGCCTGGTTATAATTGCAATGTTAAAAAAAGCCTTGACTTATTAAATTCGTCGTGAACTCTTATTTCATTTTATAAATTATTGTTGCTTCCAGTACACATTAAGGGTATTATAACAAATCAAAAACTGGCACAAAAGGTTTTTAAAATTCCTCTAATTTTTTTTTTTTTTACATCGAGCTGAAAATAATTTTATTTAATTGAATTCGCAAATCGCTTGTATTTGCTTGAAAAAATACCACTTGGCATGCTTTTAGGAGTATATTGTCTTATTTACAACGTCGTCAGATCTTGCCTAAACTTGCCTATTCATTAAATATTTTACTTTTAGTGTTAACACTTTCGGTGCGGAAGACGTATTATTCCTCCCGTGGAAATTATAAAAAACATTTGAAATTTTGAAAACAAAAATATATCTAGAATAAAAATTAAAAAAAAAAATCTATGTATTTAATTTAATAATGAGAATTTGTAAGCTGGAAGAATATCTAACATTTCTAAAATTTCAAATATTTTTTATAAGGTCCGCGGGAGGTATAATACGTCTTCCGCACTGAAAGTGTTAACACTAAAAGTAAAACATATGTTGATATTATGTGTCTACAAATCACAATTCTCCACTTAGTAAGCGATACATAATCTTTATGTACACATTTAAAATTCATCCTACTGTTACATCGCATCTGGCAAAATTTCTTAAAAAATTTCTGATCAGGTAGTTCAATAGAGTATTCAATGTGCTTTAAAATGACACCAGAATCAATATTCTAGGAGCAGTAGAAACGGAGATATTAATGAATGTCCGGCTTACCCTATCACTCGCTCCAGTGTGCGCCGGTGCGCTGGCACCGGACCAAATGCCCGAAGACACCACCTGGAAGGGGGACTCCGCCCAAGACGACCGGACAAGACACCAATATATACCTGAAAAGGAATAGAACTCTTCAGTCTCAGAGGAAGCTAGAAGCATGTCTAGCGAAACGTCGGCAAACATCATGAAGACATGGTCAATACCCGAAGACCTTAATAGTTCTAATTAATATTATATTTTCATACCTTTCCGTATAATAACAAAAACTGCAAGGGGAATATTTAAACAGAATAATGAGTGAAAATGTTATTCATATTTACCATGTGAAACATATCTATTTATATTTCATGTTTGTGTATTTACTTTTATTAGCTTTACATCTTTCTAAAAAAATGCGGAATCGATGTACTCTTTTTGAGTCTGGAGGAATAAAAATTAAGAGGCTTCTATTCAATTCCAATTCGTTATTCAAAATATTAAAGGCCATAAAAATCACTTTCATGGATAGTATTTTTTATTATAAATTATGTAAGAAGAAAAATTCCTTTTATCAAAATTTGCAGCATCCCAAAATAACAATTGTAGCTACTTTATTTATGTAATAACAATTATTAAAAATGATCTATTACATTTCCGAATATATATTGAGCTTTGTTAATAAATGGTAGACATAACTGGGTAAACCTCCTTAGAGCTTTGAATCCCTATTAACATTTTTTTTTTTTTAATGACTTATGAAATTTTAACTGATTTACACGTCTGATTATAACATAACACCTCTAAAAGTGTAAACAATAAAAGTTATTCTTCGTATAGACTTCCTAGACTTTGAGATTTTATAAATTGTTTCTATACAATAAAGACTACAAAGATTGAAAGTGTATTTATCACCCTTATACGTCTCATGAGTTGGTTCTAAAAAGTTAATATAACCCATTTTTAGCAGATTTCCCTTAAGGGAAATCAGCTATTGAGGTTGTACTCATGACGGAATTTTCGATATTTTTCTTCAAATGTCCATCGATCCTACCTAGTAGATGACGAAAATGAGGTCCGTTCAAAATTATATATATATATATATATATATATATATATATATATATATATATATACATATATTTGTCTGTTAACGCTCAATGGCAATTTTTGTACGAATGTTACGAAGCTCGATATTTAAACGTTTTATGAAAAAAGACAGATCAAGTTCGTTCATGGCTGAAATCGGACCAGTGGGAGGGGGGGTTTATCGAAAATCCGAAATATCTCCGTTACCATACGTCGGATCAAAAGATTGTATAGAACCAATCTTATTGCAAATTACATTTACTATAAATATTGTTCTATACATTTATTCTCTATCTTGAATATTAACCGGGATATTTGCTTTTGTATTAAATTTGGGCCGCTAAGGGATGACTGTTTTCCGCCAAAAGCTAGTTCGGCCCTTTGCCGCAACTGTTCGGCTCTCGTATGGAGATTTTCCTATTGTATAACTTCACGTGGGAAATTTTACTTAGTTTACGCAGCCCCTGCGTGACGGACTTTTGAATCGTACAATAACCTATAAAAATTCAAACCAGGTAAAAGGCTGGGTAAACTAAGAAGATTTCCCACGTGCAGATGTAACTTACTTCTATACTACAACAAGACAGTACGCATTACTCGATTAGTATTAGCAGATTTCCCTTAAGGGAAATCAGCTATTGAGGTCGTACTCATGGCGCAATTTTTGTTTGGTCGTAACGAAACTCGATATTTAATCGTTTTATGTAAAAAGACAGATCATGTTCGTTAATGGCTGAAATCAGACCAGAGGAAGGGGGGTTTAGAGGGGAGGATTTTCGAAAATTCGAAATATCTCCGTTATTATGCATCGGATCGAAAAAGTGTATATAAGCAATCTTATTGCAAATTAAATTTACTATAAATATTGTTATAAACGTTTATTCTCTATCTTGAATGTTAACCGAGATATTTGCATTTTTCACCAACCGCCACTTCTACTCATGATACGTAAACAATACTCTGCTACATAATAAATCACATTATTGGAAGTTTAAATGCCAAAAACTGTATTCAAGAGACCTTTATTATACGAGATACATGCAAATATTTCCTGGTGACCCCCCCCCCACCATCTTAAAGTTTGGGACTACTAAACTTTTATTGATTGAGATAACAATTATTCTGACTCATTATTAATTACAGTACTAGATATAGTAAATAGTTCTCAATAAAATTAATGTGTTATATTCTGATATATTTCAGTAATTGTTTTTCTTTCCGGTGTGAGGCGGGCCGACCCGTTTGTTTACATTTCTAATCTAACGCTTCCTGTCGGCAGGTTATTGAAATTGGATGAAACATTTCTTATTTCCGTTTGTATTTATTCACGGTGTTGTTGTGTTACCAGTATGTATATTTATCTATTACTGAACTTCACGTGGGAAATCTGCTTAGTTTACGCAGCCCCTGCGTGATGGACTTTTTGAGTTACAAAACCGATGAGAAGAAGTGGTTGTTTACTGAAGGCTGAAACCGAGAAAGTATGCTAAATCTCTTAAAATTATATATATATTAATGAGGCTCATAATGACGGAGATAATGATGTTATTTTATTTTTACATTTACATAGGGTATTTATGAAGTGGTAACTAGGGATAGCGTACGAGATGACGTCATCTTTTTTCCAGTCTAACACCTGGAAATATATCATACTTTACGCTGACTTCTTATAATATTTTAGCATGATTATCTTTAAAATAAAAGTGAAATAAAATCCAAACCTACAATCAATATATAATCAGGTTCAAGGAATGCCTTCAGTGAACCAACTGTGGTTCTGTGGTGAGTGAGCTGTACACACAACGGCGACACACCTTAACTCCAAGAATTAATCATTACAGAGCCACGCCTAGAGGATAAATTCTAAATAATTTAGAATAGTTTGGAAGAAGTTGAAGTTTGAAACCGAACGACCGTTTAGCCCCCTCATTACGCTCTTGTCTCAAATGCTCGTGGCTCTAACTTTTCTTAACAAATAAATGTTTTGTATTGTGCGATCAATTGTCACGACTTACGGAGTTCCCAAGTTGGAAGGCCCAATTAGCTCCTACTTGTTGTCAGGAAAGTGTTGATGTAACTTTAACGTCGTTCATGATCAGACTACCTTAAATTTAATTACTTATTTAAAGGATTGTTACCTCTTTGGACAATTCAGTAAGACTGGGAAATAGTCATTTGGAAGATCAATGGTCTTTAATATTCCAGAGCTGAATTAATTTTGTTGCTTGTTTCGTAGGGTTTTAGGGCGAAAAACTAACAGGTTATAATCGCCCTGTAATATCTATCACTCAAATTTTGGTATCCTCTTCCATATCTCCATTTTAACAATGTGAATTAATTTTATATCACAGAACCGTAATTCGTACTGCTCTTGCTATAATAAATACAACGTTCATATTTAATACGAGATCTGCAAAAACTTTTATTCTAACTTTAATGTTAGAACTGTTAACATCTAGCAGTGGATTGATATCTATTTAACCATTGCGGCAGAACGTAAATGCCGACAGTGTCATAAGAAGGTGGGACAGGAGTAGAACAATAACGGAATTACAACCTGGAACTAAGGTTAGTTAAATCCATGAGGGTATCTAAAACTAAGGAAAAAGTATATGCTAAGTTTCAAGAAGTGTACGAAGGTCCATATGAGATTAAGAAAAGGTCTGGTAACGGAGCATATTTATTGACTAATATTAATTCTGGAAATATTAAAGGGAAAATTTAATATCCAAGAACTAAAAATTTATAAAGGCATTTTAGATAACAAAATAAAGCAATAATAATAAAAAATAAAATAAAAATGTATAATATATTGTATTGTTATAAATTTAAATTTAAAAAAATTAGTAATATAAAATAATAATAATAAACAAAATAAAATAAAAAATATATAATATATTGGATTGTTATAAATTTAAATTTAAAAAAAATTAGTAATATAAAAAAATAATAATAAACAAAATGAAATAAAAAATATATAACATATTGGATTGTTATAAATTTAAATAAAACAAATAGTAATATAAATAAAAATAATAAAAAAAAATTAAAAACTAAACAAAACAAAATAAAAATATATAATATATTGGATTGTTATTAATTTAAATAAAAAGAAAATTATTTAGTATGCGAGTTAAAGCGTTGACCTTTATCTCACAGGGTAAACCTAGAGTGGCGAGTTCGATTCTCGCCTGGGCAAAGGAAATTATTTAGTGATGAAATTCATTAAATAACATCCTAAAATCCCACCCTGGCTAGAAAAGGGTGGTAACCTGTAGACAACCCGTCCCAATTAGCCTAAGTTGTAGAAAGTGGACGTTAATAAATAATGATATTATTTAGTAATATTTAAAAAAAATAATAAATAAAATATATTAAAAAATATTTATATAAAGTATTTATTTATATATATATATATCTATATATATATATATATATCTATATATATATATATATATATATATATATATATATATATATATATTATAATGGGCTAGCACATAGGCCTGAAAGAATAGTACGCCCGTCTCTATTTAAAAGATTAGATTAGTAATAGGGTTCCTTAAGAGAGGGTAGCACCTGTCAAGGGACAGTGGAATCACTTAATTAAGCCATGGACCGGGAGAGTGGAGTCCTGCAAGTCCAAAGTACAATCTGAAGGAAGGGAATGGAGGAGTCCGAGACGCAAAGAAGTGAGTGCCATCATAATTTTATTTTCTGTATGTGCCAAGTTTATGAAATATAGCAATATATATTGGCGATCTGTGAGTTAACAGAACTATTTATGCTATAATATAGAGAGGGTCGGGCACTGTGAGTGCTTTCCGTGCATGATGGCCCTGACGAGTCAGTGTGAGCCGCCGGGTAGTTTAATTAAAAATGAATAATAATAATTAACTGTAAAAACTTTACAATATATATATATATATATATATATATATATATATATATATATTTGTGTGTGTGTGTGTGTGTGTGTGTGTGTGTGTATGATTTTGAACAGATTCCATTTTCGACATCCAGGCACAGCTGGTGTACATTTGATGAAATATTTAGAAAATCACATCATGAGTATGAAATATATATATAAATGAATACAACGTTCATATTTAATACGATATTTGCAAAAACTTTTATTCTAACTTCTAATGTTAGAACTGTTAACTGATATCTATTTAACCGTTGCGGCAGAACGTACACGCCGACAGTGTAATAAGAAGGTGGGACAGGAGTAGAACAATAACGGAATTACAACCTGGAACTTAGGTGTTAGTTAAATCCCTGAGGGTATCTAAAACTAAAGGGTTGTCTGAACTTAACATCCGATTTTTACAATTTCTATTTCTAAAAGCGAGTTCAAGCACAACGAAAGTATCTATTTTATTTATTCAATAAACATTATTCAAAAAATATTTTATTGTACCATAAAAAAAACCTTAGTATTCATCATTTATCATAGTATGGTCTGTTATGTGTAACATATTGTTACATTTACTACAAAATCAGTAATAAATGTTGTTTATTAGAGTTCTTTTGGATTGCAAAATTAAAAACACAAGCTTTAGAGTTTTTATCACAATAGAATTTATTCAAAACAATGCACTACACAATTGGTTAATTGATCAGGATCAATAAGAAGGCCAAGTCCTCTACTGTTTTTAACTGTGTGTTACTGTTGAAAAAACAGTAGAGGACTTGGCCTTCTTATTGATCCTGATCAATTGGTTCCTCTACCATCCAGCATTTCCAGAGATATAATTGGTTAATTGTTCTTAACTTCTACTCACAGTATGCACTGATAGCTTCACTGGTCCTCTTATTGCACAGTCCAATAACTCACTCACAATCACTGAAGTTCACAAAAAGTCCGTCACGCAGGGGCTGCGTAAACTAAGCAGATTTCCCATGTGAAGTTTTACAATAGAGAAATCTGCATACTGGTAACACAATACCACCGTGATTAAATACAAACGGTAATGAGAAATCTTTCATTTAATTAAAACAAATTCCCCACTGAAACGGCTTCTGAATTGGAATAATAATTTATATTTTAATAACTCAAATTTTAGTAGTCCAAGAACTAAAGAAGGGGGGGGGGGCGGATGAACAGAAAGTATTTGCATAAATCTCACAAAGTAACGAAGGTAAGGTAAGGTTAGGAACGACAGGTTAGAAGAACCCTCCCACCTGAGCCGACGGAAATGGCCGATCTAATCCGAACTATACCCGACCACAGACTTCATAAAAATGCAAATATCTCCGTTAATATTCAAGATAGAGAATAAATGTATATAACAATATTTATAGTAAATTTAATTTGCAATAAGAGTGGTTCTATACAAGTTTTCGATCCGATGCATAATAACGGAGATATTTTGAATTTTCGAAAAGCCCCCTCTAAACTCCCCCCCTCCCTCTAGTCCGATTTTAGCCATTAACGAACTTGATCTGTCTTTTTACATAAAACGGTTAAATATCGAGTTTCTTAACGATCAAACAAAAATTGCGACCGCTAGAGCGTTAACAGACAAATATATATATATATATATATATATATATATATATATATATATAATTTTGAACGGACCTCATTTTCGTCATCTCCTGGGTAGGATCGAAGGACATTTGAAGAAATTTTTCGGAAATCGCGTCATGAGTACGACCTCATTAGCTGATTTCCCTTAAGGGAAATCTGCTAAAACATGGCACTGCACTGATCTTCTTTAAGATAACGGTACTGCACTGTCCCTTTACTTTTACACGGCATTGCACAGTTCTTTAAATAAAAACCGCACAACACAGTTCTTTACATAAAACACTTTACCGCACTGCAGCTAAAAATGCACTGTTGATCACTTGAAGACAGCTGAGAACAAACTAACTCTCGTGACGAGCTGAACCCCTTTTATAGACGAGCGGTGAACGTCAAAGTGGAATGACCTAGATTTTCTAGATCACGGACGGGTATTGCCTAGGGTGGGCTACACCATCGGTCGGCTCCTTTGATCTACTTCGTAAATATCTGATTAACTCTGTTTAAGTTTTCATATACGTACGTTTCGCAACAATATTAACGAAGCTATGGTAATAAATAGTATGTATAAATATTTATGTGTTCAACTGTGTTCAAGTCCCACAACGTTTTTGTTTTGATTAAATGATTTATGATTTTTAAACAAATTTACAGTTATGAGGATAACACAACATCATTTATATGATAGTTCTAAGTTATTCTTTGAAAATATCTTCGTTATTTATTTCCAATAGAAATTTAAACTATAAGAGCATTTTGATTATTTAATTTGTATAATGTATTATTTAAACAAAGTCATGCAGAATTTGTACAACGTTTTTTAAACTAATCATTTTAAGTATTTATTATTTTGTTGACCTTCCTTACGTTAGTTAAAGTACAGTTATTTGAGGTGTTTGAAAATCCGATGAATAGAAATGGGGTTAATTGAATGTTGAAATAAAGTTACAAATGATTCGCTTTAGTATTCAAACTAGAAAAAAATAATATTTTAAAGTCAAAATTTTAATAGATTAAATGATTAGAAAACATTAATTTGACATTATTTGATTCTACTTGAATATTGGAGACATTTTTAATTTTTTATATTAAATCCCTCTATGCCCCCCCTCCAGGGGCGATTTTATCTACAACTGTTTAATTTCATCTCCAATTGTATAATTTTTAGTATTATATCGATCAAGTAAATATTGTGGACTAGAAAATATATTGTCTTAATATTGTCTTCCTCCAAAACCATCACTTTTATCTTATTTCAAAGCAGCCGTCTATTATTAATTCATTAAATAAACATAATAAAGTTTCAATAATAAATTCCACTAGTGAATAATAATAATAATAGATATTGACAGAGTATTCTGTCCAATAAAACCATAAAAAAAATAACTGAAGTAGTTGGTAATTGTAAGGGCGGGAAGCTTTTAAAAGGCAAGAATAAGAGAGAGCATTAGACTGAAATATTTACTATTTTTATGGAAAGATGAGGGGAAATAATACAAATCACTATTTGAGTTCTCCAAAGAATCAAGTATATTGAATTGATTAAGCAAGATATAATACACTTTATAGATATAGAGGTTGAACAAGAAAGAAAAGGAACTTAACTTTATAAAATAATTTAGCGGCAATATATATACATAGAATGATCGATCGGTCCTATATTGTGAGTACTCATTTGATAATTTGCGTAGATAATGCTAGCATTATGAGAAATAGGTACCTGCGGGAAACATATACTTTTCTTGAAGTGGAGTCTTCTTCCGTAGTTATTTTCTGTGTTCCCTATAAGAGTCTGTCTTTTAGCTGGTTGCGGTGATCCATATGAAGGTAGCTTTGCGGGAGATAAAAGATTGACAATAATCTGTAACGGGTGAATCCAAACTGAGCGGTTATCTATGAAGCGGTTATCTGTAGCGGAGGGAGAGGGGCAAAGCCCCACTGGCCGTAGAAACGACCTCAGAGAGCGTCTAAACCCAACTGACTGTTCTGCTTTGTAACTCTCCGATGCCTTCTTGAGCTGCAACGTAGTTTCCGCTGTAGGCCACAGTCTTGGTGATCTGCATGTGTGTGGCGGGTGTGAACTCAGCGAGCGCGGGAAATTCAAATTAAAATGACGACTGAACAGTAATATTGTTATTTGTTCCTCATAGTTCATGGCAAGGGTCACTAATGAAAAAACATTTTTTTCCGCGCAAACTAATATTAATATCTCTTCCATAAAAGGGATAGCCACTGAAGAAGTTGCATGTAAGCCACGAAACGTGTGCGGTAGTATGAATAAAGTTTGCACCGAAAAATGTTTTTATTGGCGAACCTTGCCATGAAACTATGAAGAAAATATACGAATATTGGGCCCAGAATAAAAAAAAAAAATGTTGTTTTTTTAACTGACTGAAACGCCCCCGAGGGCAAAGAACAGAAATAAAGCATGATATAAAATTGGTTGTATTTCTTTTCAAAATTTTATTGAATTATAAATACAAATGATTTTAGCTAGTCAGTATCATAAGCAGTATACACAATCTACTCATAAAATACATCAGTACTTCAACTAGTTAATACTAATAATAACAAAAGTTTTGTAGCTACTCAGCTTACTCAAGTGTTTCTCACGACGTTTATTATCTGGTACATAGTTGTTACTATCTGAAATTTGAGATAAAAAGTAGTTACTTATCAAATAAAATTAAAAATGCTAATATAAACATTCAAGGTACGTATATATAATGGTATTTAACACTAGCCAATTTTCATACATTTCATTATTGACCTGCATTTATTTCAGATACAATTTTCTGTTTTTCCTTTGATAGAAAGCCTCTGGAAACAAGGGTATGAAATTGGAGTTGAGATGAGTTGCGTAGTAGGGCAATTAAAAAAGACCGTCACGCAGGGGCTGCGTAAACTAAGCAGATTTC
Organism: Riptortus pedestris; assembly: GCA_019009955.1. Lineage (NCBI taxonomy): Eukaryota > Metazoa > Arthropoda > Insecta > Hemiptera > Alydidae > Riptortus > Riptortus pedestris. Next base: position 138,751,273 of record CM032230.1, read on the forward strand.
CAACGTAAAGTTATACAATAGAGAAATTGCATGAGAGCCGAACAGTTAAGAAAACGGCCGACCTAGCTTTTGGCGGGAAACTCACTCTCATCCGTTATACGCCACGAATTCATAATAATGCAAATATCTCGGTTAATATTCAAGATAGAGAATACATGTATATAACAATATTTATAGCAAATTAAATTTGCAATACGATTAATTCTATACAATTTTTTGATCCGATGTATAGTAACGGAAATATTTCGAATTTTAGAAAATCATCCCCTCTCACCCCCCCCCCTCTCACTGGTCCGATTTCAGCCGTTAACGAACTTGATCTTCCTTTTTACATAAAACGATTAAATACCGAGTTTGGTGACGATTAAACAAAAATTGCGACCACTAGAGTGTTAACAGACAAATATATATATATATATATATATATATATATATATATATATATATATATATATATATATATATATAGTTTTGAATGGACCTCATTTTCGTCATCTCCTGGGTAGGATCGATGGACATTTGAAGAAATTTTGTTAAAATCGCTTCATGAGTACGACCTCAATAGCTGATTTCCCTTAAGGGAAATCTGCTAAAAAATGCGAATATCTGGGTTAATATTCAAGATAGAGAATAAATGTATATAAAAATATTTATAGTAAATATAATTTACAATAAGATTGGTTCTACACAATTTTTCGATCCGACGTAGTTTCGAGTAACGGCAGTTTTGACTTTTCAAAATTCCTCCTCTAAATCCCCCCCCCCAGTGGTCCGATTTTAGCCATTAACGAACTTGATCTTCCTTTTTACATAAAACGATTAAATATGGAGTTTGGTAACGATCAAACAAAAATTGTGACCGCTAGAGCGTTAACAGACAAATACACACACACACATACTCATATATATATAATATATCTTTAAAACTTACATTTCCATAGCTGTCGAAAGAAGCTACGACAGGGAAAAGCCGTGCTGTCAAAGCCACTGGTTTCAGCGAGTTGGTCATCATTATAGCCATGAGTACAGTATAGCGTTTATTGCAGTGCACCCAAGGAGTCCCCATCAGAGACTCACATATTTTGTCGCTCTGAAATATATTTATTAATAAAGGATTTCATCAATTTATGGACGTTTCAAATGAAACTAAAATTATAATCCAGATAAAATTTATGGGGTAGTTCGATTTCGGCTAAGAAAGTGCTCAATGAAAAAAGTCCGTCACGCAGGCGCTGCGTAAACAAAGCAGACTTCCCACATGCGTCACGTATTTGCATTTATTTCGAAAAATAATGTTTCGATGAGACCAATATTTGGTATTTAAGCTGCAAACAAAGGGGATCATTATATAACTGCTTATTGTTAATATGACATTTGTAGGAGTTGGGGGGGGGGGGTATTAAACGCTGAAATCTTAAAAATGCCCCAATCTCAGTTAATATTGAAGATAGAGAATACTTGTATATAACAACATTTATAAAACATTATATTTGTAATAATACTGTTTTGTGCATATTGTATATTTTGTAATTTTTTTTATAATAACGAAGATATTTTGAATTTTCAAAATTCCCCCCCTCTCACTGGTCTGATTTTAGTGGTTAACGAACCTGATCTTTAGTTTTACATAAAACTTTTAAATATCGACTTCGGTAAATATCAAACTAAAATTTGCGACCACTACAGAGTTAACAGACAAATATACATCTTTATATATATATATATATATATATATATATATATATATATATATATATATATAATTGTACTGTACGTGTGTATGTCACTGAACTCCTCCTAAACGGCTAGACCGATTTGAATGAATTTTTTTGTATGCATTTGAGTGACGCCAGGAGTGGCTTAGATTCAAAAATCAGCCCGGCAGATGGATCAGGAGTGGGGGTTGTAAGGGAGGCCTAAAGTTAAAAATAGCGATATTTCGTTTCTTATTGGTTTTGGGCAAATATGCAAAGGATAAAAGTTGCTTATTTTGTTATTTAGAGTAACTTTTGTTATATTCACTTTCGTCGTATGACGAAGTATAAACGAGATATACACTAAAAAATTAAAGTGGGGGCCAACAATTTTATTGGGCACTAACGATTGAACCGAACATAAAAAAAAAACTCTATATGTAAATTAGCATTAATTCTTCAATTATTATAAGCTATATTACATTTTTTTAGGCTCGAACGTGAGTGGGTGTTATAAGGGAGGCCTGAATAAAAAAATCGCGATATTTCATTTTCTATTTGCTTTTAATCAAACGTGCACAAACGAAAAGTTATTAAAGGCAGCTTTTGTTTTAAACATTATATTATTTAATTTAATATCCTAATCGCTTGAAATTTCATGCAGGACAATGTCTGTCGGGTCCGCTAGGATATATATATATTTATAGTTTTGACCTCATTTTCGTCATCTCCAAGATAGGATCGATGGACATTTGTAGAAGTTTTTGAAAAATCGCGTTATGAGTATGACCTCAACATTTCTCTTAAGGTAAATCTGCTGAAAAGAAGGAAGTCTTCTAAAAAAGAATAATTAGATATTTTAAAGTAAGGAAACGAATAATTTAGATTATACCTACCTGTTCAATCACGTGTTCACCGTACATGCACAAGCTAAATATAAAGCCAAGTTCTATTATCGAAGTCTTAAAAAAATCGGATGACTTTATTATTTCTGGGCTCTGTAAAGTGTAGAAGACAATTATTGAAACGATAAGTTTGTGTAGCTTATTGTTAATAATTAAATAATTCTCAAGTAAATCATAAAATTGTAAAGTCCATAATTTTCTTAGTGCATATTTTATATAAAGTATAGTGAAGAACTAAATAAAGTAGTTATTAATTACCGTCCATCGTGTACAAGCCAAGTGGTTTAACCACAGCTTACAGTGTAAAGCATATATAGGAATAAGATTAGATTAGAAGTAAATTAATTGGGTTTATTATCTTTCATAATAAGGAAGCCAAATGGTATATAACTCTTACAGTGTGAAGTTTATATAGCATTTAGATAAGAAGTTAATTAATTAAGTATTAACTACCGTCCATAGTGTGGAAGCCAAGTGGTCTAACTCTCATAGTGTGAAGTTTATATAGGAACAAAATAAGAAGTAAATTAATTAAGTATTAACTACCGCCCATAGTATGGAAGCCAAGTGGTCTAATACTCACTGTGTGAAGTTTATATAGCATCTAGATAAGAAGTAAATTAATTAAGTATTAACTACCGTCCATAGTATGGAAGCCTAGTGGTCTAATACAGTGTGAAGTTTATGTAGCATTTAGATAATAAGTAAATTAATTATGGATTAACTACCGTCCATAGTATGGAAACCAAGTGGTCTATTACAGTGTGAAGTTAATGTAGCATTTAGATAATAAGTAAATTAATTAAGTATTAACTACCGTCCGTAGTATGGAAGCCAAGTGGTCTAGTACTCACTGTATGAAGTTTATATAGCATTTATATAAGAAGTAAATTAATTAAGTATTAACTACCGTCCATAGTATGGAAGTTAAGTGGTCTAATACTTACAGTGTGAAGTTTATGTAGTATTTATATAAGAAGTAAATTAATTAAGTATTAACTACCGTCCATAGTATGAAAGCCTAGTGGTCTAATTCTCACAGTGTGAAGTTTATGTAGCATTTAGATAAGAAGTAAATTAATTAAGTATTAACTACCGTCCATAGTATGGAAGCCAAGTGGTCTAGTACTCACTGTGTGAAGTTTATATAGCATTTATATAAGAAGTAAATTAATTAAGTATTAACTACCGTCCATAGTATGGAAGCCATGTGGTCTAATTCTCACAGTGTGAAGTTTATGTTGCATTTAGATAAGAAGTAAATTAATTAAGTATTAACTACCGTCTATATTATGGTCCTTTACCACTGTAGGGTCCTTATGAGTTAAGAATTGAGTCGTTCTTTAGCAACTATAGTGTCCTAATTAATTAAGTATTGAACCGTTCTTTATCCACTGTTGCGTCCTAATGTATTAAAAGTTGAATCGTTCTTTACCAACTCTTCTCTCCAAATTGAGTTATGTGTTGAGTCGTTCTTTAGCAACTATAGTGTCCTAATGAATTAAATATTGAACCGTTCTTTATCCAGTGTTGAGTCCTAATGTATTAAAAGTTGAACCGTTCTTTACCAACTCTTCTCTCCTAATTGAGTTATGTATTCAGTCGTTCTTTAGCAACTATAGTGTCCTAATGAATTAAATATTGATCTGTTCTTTATCCACTGTTGCGTCCTAATGGATTAAAACTTGAACCCTTCTTTAGCAACTCTTCTCTCCTAATGAAGTTATGTATTGAGTCGTTCTTTAGCAACTATAGTGTCCTAATTAATTAAGTATTGAGCCGTTCTTTATCCACTGTGGCGTCCTAATGTATTAAAACTTGAACCGTTCTTTAGCAACTCTTCTCTCCTAATGAAGTTATGTATTGAGTCGTTCTTTAGCAACTAAGTGTCCTAATTAATTAAATATTGAACCGTTCTTTATCCACTGTTGCGTCCTAATGTATTAAAACTTGAACCGTTCTTTAGCAACTCTTCTCTCCTAATGAAGTTATGTATTGAGTCGTTCTTTAGCAACTATAGTGTCCTAATGAATTAAGTATTGAGCCGTTCTTTATCCACTGTTGCGTCCTAATGTATTAAAACTTGAATCGTTCTTTTGCAACTGTTCTATCCTAAATAAGTTAAGAATTGAGTCGTTCTTTGTTACCTGTTGTGGCTTAATAGTTTGAGAATGCATTCTTACCTCTAAAACAACGATCACTCCCATTGCTAATGTTAATGATGCCAACGTGAACACGGCCAGTAGATAGGCCCCAAAAAATGGTTGAATCAATTTTCTGAAACTTAAAAAGAAAAAAGATTATCAGCAATTTATCTAAAATAAATACTAAACCAAATAGTACTAAAATTATTTTTCATACTCCTAGGACTTCTAAGATTAGCTTTGACCATACTATTTGATAATATTTCCTTAATTTGTTTCAGGATGTGAGTGACCAAAATCAGAACGTCACTTCAATAGTTTTAGTTTTATAGATTCTACTATTATTGTACTTCTCTAGTGGAAGGCAAGACAGTAATGCATTCATTATGCACGTTATTTCACATTTCAGAAGTACTTAAGAGGTTTAGTGTAGGATCGGTTGTTAGATTTACGTGTTAAAAATAAGAATATTAATATTTTTTGGGGATTTATTGAATTTATATTTTATACATTTAGTGATGATTTAAATAAACCAATGATTTAATTATTTAAGTAGATGTGGAATAAGTGTCGCGAAATATGTAAATGAAAGAACGACGTTCTTTGTCCCACGTGTCTTGACGTTGTGTCCAAATAGTAGCATACTCCGTTAAGGTATTATATTAATTTTCAAAAATAACATAATATACACAGAGTCGGAAAAAAAATTACAGAGATTTTCCTATACACAAAAAGAGATGTTTTTGGAGAAGAACTTTTTGGTATCGATTCTTATTGTAGTACAGCCGGGATGTTATAAGTCATACATAAAATGGCATATGTTATAAGTCATATTTAAAGAAATGTTTATCATATATATTTACCTGACTAAGGCTTGATGATGCTTAATATCTTCAATCAAACAAAGATACAAACAATTTTGAAAGTCCAATGTTTCATACAATTCATTCACTCTTGTTGCGTCATATGATGTTGAATGTTTGTTCACAAGTTTCGTGAGAGCCCGTTTCTCAATAGTTCTAATGGAATAATTGAGTATTTGTAGTTGACTCCGGAGCTGTACAGCGTTGCTGACATAATATTCATTCAGACTTATCATACCACTCATCAAATACCAGCCATATACAAGTAAAATGAACCAGGCTATGCAGAATCCAGAGGTAGTGTCTGCACCAAAAGAAATATAGACCGGTATTGGTAGATAAGGGTTTATCGTTTTCCGCCATTTTTCTTCGTCAGAATCAAATAACCTCATACATGGAATAATAATAAATGACATAGAAAATGAAAAGATAACACTAATGATTAGGTAAGTGTTCATTTTTCTAATATAGTCAACTCCATTTTTTCTCAATTCGGATATTTCAGGCCCCTCATATTCATATTTATATATGCCTTGCCTGATACTTTCCGAGGCTGCTTTGTGCGCACTGTTGTAGAATGTTTTGATAAACATGGCAGACATCAATAGAATTGTAAGAAGGAAAAAGTGAGCAGCCACTGTCAGAGCTACTTTATCGTCCATCGAGAGTACGACAGCTCCCCCAGTCAATGTCAAGTTGTAACACAAGAACGTGACGATACAACAAACGTACAACTTGTTCAACCTTGTCCAGAACGTACTCTTTGCAGTTATTTCAAAACCTGCACTAAACATCAGCCATCTTTTTTCTTCTAAGAAGTCGTAAAAGGGAAGTACGCGTTCCTTGATTTCAGGTTCTTCTTTTTCGGATCCCACCTCCATCTTGCTAAAAAGTGATCCTGGAAAAACAATAAAAGTAATTAATATTATATTTTCATACATTTCCGTATAATCACTATAACTGCTCGGGAAATATTTAAACAGAATAATGGGAGGGAGTGTCATTCATATTTACCTTGTAAAACATATCTATTTATATTTCATGTTTGTGTATTTACTTTTATTAGCTTTACAACTTTCTAGGAAAATGCGGAATCGACGTACTTTTTTTGAGTCAGGAGGAATAAAAGTGAAGCAGCTTCTATTCAATATCAATTCAAAAAAAGGGGATCAGCCCAAATGTAGTGTATGCAATTTGACTCTTACAATAAAACACATACTGACAGACTGCAAGAGACGAGATCATTTACTGATACCCCACGACCTACATGACTTACTCACTGAAGGTAGCCCATACATACTACAACATCTAAAAGACATTAAAATATACAGAAAAATTTAACTAATATAATTTATTTATAATTAATATTAGCGTTTTAAATTAAATGTTATAATTTTCCTATACATAGCGCGTGCGAGTTGTGTGTGATTTCCATTCTTGTTTTTTTAGTTCCATTTCCGTTTTTGTGTTTCATTCAGTTTTTGTTTTTAATTTCGCCTTTTGTGTTCTATTTATTTTTTTGCTTTCCAGTTCTGTTTTGTGTTGCGTTTCTATTTCTTTCCCATTTCTGTTTTGATTTCATCTCTGTTTTTCGTGTTTTCTCTCTGTTTTTCGTGTTTTCTCTCTGTTTTGTGATCCGTTTATGTTCTGCGTTCCTTTTGTTTTCTGTGTTCCTTTTCTGGTTTGTGTCGTTCTTTGTTAAATAGCCTACAATAGCATTTTTGGAAGGGTTATAACTGTAATTCTTCAAGCTTCAAGCAATTTCTTCCAACTGAGCTATAAAACTTTTCAGCTCTTGCGGTATTTGTCGAAAAAAATGTGTCTGCTTCCACTTTAGTGGTGGCAACTTGCCTTTGTCAAGATCAAATTAGTAAATGTCCAAAATCGGTCACGAGTAAATGGTTAAAATAATATATATATATATATATATATATATATATATATATATATATACACATACAAACAAACGTCTTATGAGTTGGATCTGAAAAAGTTTATATATCCCTTTTGGTTCAAAATGTAATATTTGACAGCTGTTATACTAAAAACATTTTACAGTTGCTATACTAAACATATATTGACTTTTGTTATAAAATGCAATTTCTGTAACTCAAGCATTAATGGATAAACTTTCTCACATTAACAATAAACTAATAAACACTGAAACATATTATTATCCTCCGAAGGCGTCGATATTTATTTGATTGTAACTCTAAACTCAATACATAAGGTTTGGAGAACGGTAGAACATTGCATTTAAACATCCCCGTCTTAATATTCTTAATCGTACAATGACCAACAAAAATCTACACAAACGGCTGCGTTAACTAAGAAGATATTCCTCGAGCTTATCTCAAAACATAAGAGTTCAATGAGAACAATATTTGGTATATAGGCTTCAAATAAAGTGCTTCATAATATAACAGTTTATTGTTAATACGACATGAGTAGGATTGGAAGTTTATTGAAGGCGGAAAGCTATAAAATGAAAATATCTCGGTTAATAATCATGAAAGTGAAAAAAAAACACTCATAATAACAATTATAGGAAATTAAATTTTCAATAAGATTGGCGGTATAGAATTTTTCGATCCGACATATAATAATAGGGATATTTCGAATTTTTGAAATTCCCACCTCTTAACGTCCCCTCCCACTGGTCCGATTTTTAGACATTAACGATCTTTGATCTTTAGTTTTATGAAAGTTTAAATGTCGAGTTTGATTACGATCAAACCCTAATTGCGTTTATGCGTTTTGAAGAGAGACCAGAGTTGCTTATGCGTGTTGCTCTCGACCACCTAGGCACAAATAACTCTCCTGAATTCGGTGCCTATTTACTATAAAATAAATAAATAAACCCTAAATTTTTCTTCAAATGTCCATCTATCCTACCTAGGAGATGACGAAAATGAGGTCCGTTCAAAACTATATATATGAGTCGTTCAGTTGACACTCTGACTAAGTCCATTTTTGCAAAAATGCTAATTTTGTATTTTTTAGTAACTTCATACATGAGGGTCCATGCAGACAATAAATGTCAGCAGAAAATTAAATCATTAAGGCTTTTAAAATTGCATTGAAAAATTCACTCAGAAGAATATGAAATATTTTTCAGTTGACAGAGTGACTAAGTCCATTGGTATTATTATTATTGATAGTATGGCTGTTGAAGTAAACAAAGGTACTTCCTTCTTTAATCCCTTTCTTAGATCAGTGGGCAAGGGTTATAAGATAATGGAACTAGATAAGATTTACAGCTAGTCTATTCTTATTTAGCTCTGAGAAAATGTCATCTGATATTAACCCACCGTCGGGCGCGTGATCTCCCAGATACACGGTTTCTAGAAAAATATTTGCCACTCCTCCTGGCAGAGAGTGGTGGTGTAGTGCTTCGAGTTATGTGCTTTATAGGTCCTCCCCTAAAGGTCAGTAGTGTCACTGCGTTTGATGGAGTCGTGTGTTTCACCTGTCATTCAGTTTAATCTCCTAGATACCACGCGCCCGATCTCGTAAGTTTTTTTGAAATCTGTATTTCATAAATATATACATCAATTAACTTTCTCTTTATTGAATGGAATTATATAAACCAATTTTTTCTATTATTTTGCTCATACATGAGCTTTCAGAAGAACTTATTCGAGAAAATATTGTATGACGCAGTGACAACAGTAGACGTTTACCAACCGAACTAGGGACGAAACTTGACGAGTACAGAGACTCATTGGACCATACATTGAACTCAAGTACAGAACAGCATAAAAAAAGTCCCTCCACTACAACGAACTAAAGCAAATGATGTGAACCAAGCAAAACTGAAAAGAAATGTAGGTTTACTCATTATTCTTGTGAGATTTGCAAAAGCAAAATTTGTTTACAACATAGTTCCACGCCTTGTCCTAATTGTAATGCAGCTCTGCAAAAGTGATAATAATTAAACTGGTATTTTTAAAGGGATTGGTACATGAAAATTTAGATGATTTTTAATAAGTCTTATCTAAAAGTGATTTCGTGCTACTTATTTTTGAATGAAGTTATATTTAGATATTTTGTTTATATTGTTCACAAACTGGAATGAATTATGAATAATTAAGACATGTGCATTTAAACTATTTCTTTTGGTATTTGTATGCTTTAATTATATTTTAAAAATTATCGTCCACGGTTTTAATAACAATGAATCTATAACCAACTTGGTTACATTATCTACCCTGACTTTTTTTATTATAGTACGTGTCAATTTTGAAAATTGTTTACTGCTTTCAAACAAATACTTCCTCAGATATGATTTCTAATTTCACACTGAACATTTTAGTGCAAAATATATATTAAAAAACTGTATTTCCGTAAAAATGGCTGAGGTTGTATCTCTGAGATACACGCGCCCGAAGGCAGAATATTTTTGACGCGCCCGACCGAAGGTTAAACTTGTCGAATACAGCGATTCAAGTTGTTCTAGTGATTCCAGTGAAAAGTTTTCTTTTCTTAAAATGAAAAACTATTTTCGAGGATTGAAAATTACTAGTTCTGACGAAGAAGGTAGGCATCGGATTATTATTATTATTTGAATACTAAAATTTTTTTAAGGTATTATTATTAAGTGTATTGTATTCTATTCAAGGTTCATTAAACACTTTGAGAGGGAGACGGAGAACAAGAAATTCTGCAAACTGGTTTAGGAATAAACAAAGTGCACTTAGGAATGAGGGTAAATACTACACTAATAGGAGTGGAAAGGTAATTTCTAATATACTTGTATTTCAAGATAAGTGCTGTGAATGCAAAAAACGTTGCAATAATAAATTTAATAGTGGAGAGAGACAACACTTTTTCGGTATTTTCATGAATCTGAAAAACCAAATGGAATAGAAACTGTTTATTAGAGATCTAATTACGAAAGGAGCTCCAAAACGGCAAAGACCCAGAAATCAATCCAAAGAATCAAGAAAACATGTGTTTCATTACTTTTTGCCTTCAGGAGATGAAAGGATACAAGATTGTAAGCAATTTGTTAAAGATACATTCAATATTAATGATGAACTGATATACTCTTGTGCTTCTAATACCTGCAGCAATCAGTTACAAGATAAACGAAAAAAAAAATTGACAATTAACAAAGTAGATCCATCTAGCGTTATAAAACACATAAAATCTTTTCCCGCATTTTCAAGTCACTATGCTCGAGAACACAACCCTCACCGAAAATACTTAAATCCTTTACTTACAATTAATAAAATGTACCAGATGTATTTAGAAAATTGTACTCAAAATAATATCACTCCAGTAAAAAAGAAAATGTACTATCACATTTTCAGTACAAAATTTAATCTGCATTTTAAGATTCCAAGTAAGGATACTTGTTCTACGTGTGACGCGCTTTAAAACAAAATCATTTATGCAACTTCTCCTCAGGAAAAAGATGAAGCTAAAAATAATAAAGTGTTGCATTTATCAGAAGTAGAACTAGCAAGGGAAAAGCTAAAAGAAGATAAAACTGAAGCGAATAAAAATTACTGTTTGCACTTTACAGAAGGCCTTACCTTATCCTTAACTCAGCACATCAATTTGGTATTACAAACGCAATATGTATGTATACAACTTTGGTTGTCACAGTTTTAATCAAAATTTATCTTTCATGTTCAGCTGGCCTGAAACTGAAGGAAGCCGTGGTTCTCAAGAAATAGCAACTTGCTTAGTTAAACATATTGAACGTTATGCAAGCACTTATCAAAATATTGTTCTCTATTGCGACTCTTGCACAGGGCAAAACAGAAATATAAAATTAGTTCTGAGCTTAATGAAGCTTTTTATGGTTTCGGCAATGCAAATTTCAACAATTGATTCAAAATTCTTAGTTAGTGGTCATAGTTACTTACCGAATGATGCTGACTTTGGCATAATTGAAAAATAAATCCAAAAATATTCCAAATATATATTCTCCTCAAGGTTGGTATAATATTATTAAAGATTCAAAAAAAAAAATTGTTTGGACAGAAATGAGCCATACTGACTTCTTGAGTACTGATATGCTTGAAACTGAGATCGTAAATAGGAAAATCAACAACATAAATGAAAAGGTTAATTGGTTGAAAATGCGGTGGATTAGAGTGGAGAAATCAAAACCTTTTGTTATTCAGTACAAGACATCATTTAACTCAAGAAATTTTTTTGAAATAGACATTAGAAAAAGAGGAACTGGTAGGCCAAAAGAGTTCTTTAATATTAAACAGAATCTTTTATATGAAACATGCAGAGCCATTACTTTGGGGGAAAAAAAGATTTATTACAACTTTTGCCATTTATACCACCAATTTATCACGAGCATTACAGAAGCTTGAAGCATCGATCTGCTGTTGAAATAAATACTGAGTCCGAAGATATTGTTTATGATTAAAAAATATATAATTAAAAAAAAAATCATTTTTTTTTCTTGATTGAAAAGGTGATTTTTCATTTGTAGCCTATAAATTTTTTTGTAACCTGATTACTATTGAAATATATTTACTGTGTAAATTTGTATTTTATTTAATGTCCCCTCTCCTGTGTTTATAATTAATTTTCTAAAAATCAATTGAAACACTGGACTTATTTGGAGAGTGTTTACACAAATTGTTCAGTTGACACTCTGACTAAGTCCCATTTTTAAATACAAAAAAAATTACCACATCCTTTTGGTTGTAACCATAAACATAAAAACTATGAATTTTAATTACAAAAATGTTCCCTTTCCGTGTAATAAAGATTAAAATTCTTAAGGGGGATATGGGAATTTTTTATAGAAAAAATTAATGAAAACAGCTCTCCTGAAAAGTTAGGAAAATGGACTTAGTCAGAGTGTCAACTGAACGACTCATATATATGTATATATGGTGTTGTTTTTTGGAGTTTTGGTCAGTGTTGGTGAAAAAATCTTAGTTCATTCCAATATTTCGAGAATATTTATTTTCTCTTCTTCAGGGCTAAAAAGTACAGGTACTACTATATATATTGCAAATTGTTATTAGAGTGTAACAGATAGTGTTTGCGTTAATTCTACTTACCAAGACTAAAGATACTTAAAAACTATTGTACATCATTGTTGTGCCTCTGTTTACATTAGGAGTACTGAGTATAACCTCCCCAAGTCTGTTATATTTGGCTTGGACACTGCCTTATGTTTTGTATTACTATAGTATATTTTCTTTTGTTTGTTGACATTGAAAATAAACTATAGTAATACAAAACATAAGGCAGTGACCAAGCCAATTATAACAGACTTGGGGAGGTTAAGCTTAGAAAATTCGAAATATCTCCGTTACTATGTATACGTCGGATCAAAAATTGTATAGAACCAATCTTATTGCAAATTACATTTACTATAAATATTGTTATATACATTTATTCTCTATCTTGTATATTAACCGAGATAGTTGCATTTTTATTAAATGTAATGGACTTGCTCTTGCCGCTTCTATTTGTTTCTGCCGAAAGATAGTTCAGCCGTTTCCGTAAGTGTTCCGCACTCGTTTAGAGATTTCTCTATTGTATAACTTCTCGTAGGAAATCTGCTTAGTTTACGCAGCCCCTGCGTGACGGACTTTTTACTATCCGACTCATAATCGAGTTTGGTAACGATCAGACAAAAACTGCCACCGCTAGAGCGTTAACAGACAAATATGCATAATATTGATATAGACATACATATAATTTTGGAAGGACCACATTTTCGTCATCTCCTGGGAGGGATAGATAGACATTTGATGAAATTTGTGGAAAATCGCATCATGAGTATAACCGGGATAGCTGATTTCACCTAAGGGAAGGGCGCCACGCAGGGGCTTCGTAAAGTAAGCAGATTTCCCAAGGGGTGGTAAAACTTAAAATGATCTCTTCTCACCATATATTCTCTATTTCTATATAAAAAGTACGTCACGCCAGGGGTTACGTAAACTAAGCAGATTTCCCACATGAAGTTTTACAATAGAGAAATCTGCCTACTAATAACAGTAGTAGTAACGAATCTCTAAACCAATTCACGAGGGACGAACAGTTACGGAAACGGCCAAACTAGCTTTCGGCGGAAAGTCCCGAATATAGCCAACTTCTGCCGACCACACACACAATACAAATGCAAATATCTCGGTTAATATTCAAGATACAGAATAAATGTATACAACAATATTTATAGTAACTGTAAGTTGCAATAAGATTGATTCTATACATTTTTTCGATCCGACATATAGTAACGGAGATATTATTTAGTTTTTTTTATATAACCTCTACTCGTTAAGGATAATGTAAAAATTTTCAGATATCGCTAAAATTATATAGAAATTGATCCCCCCTCTAACCCCCCAATCCCACTGGTCCGATTTAAGCCATTAACGAACTTGATCTTTCTTTTTACATAAAACGATTAAATATCGAGTTTGGTAACGATCAAACAAAACTTGCGACCTCTAGAGCGTTAACAGACAAATATATATATACAATTTTGAACGGACCTCATTTTCGTCATCTCCTGGGTAGGATCGATGGACATTTGAGGAAATTTTTCAAAACTCGCGTCATGAGTACGACCTCAATAGCTGATTTCCCTTAAGAGAAATCAGCTAAAATAATATGAAGTGGTTGTTTACTGAAGGCTGAAACCGAGAAAGTACGCTAGCTCTCTTAGAATTTGATTTGCAAATATATTTTTTTTTAATGAGACTAATAATAATGGAGATGTTGATGTTAGTTTTAATCTTATTTACATTGGGTTTGTGTGAAGTGATAACTAGGGCTAGCGTATGAGATGACGTCATGTTTGTTCCATTCTAACACCTGGAAATATATCTTACTTTACGCTCACACGGATAGACGGACTTCTTATAATATTTTAGCATGGTTATCTTTAAAATAAAAGTGAAATAAAATCCAAACCTAAATCCAATATATTATCAGGTTCAAACAATGCCTTCCAAAGGGTTTGTAGTGAACCAACTCTGGTTCTGTGGTGAGTGAGCTGTACACACCGAGCGGGGCGACACACCTCAACTCCAAGAATTAATCATTACCGAGCCATGCATCGAGGATAAATTCTAAATAATTTAGAATAGTTTGGAAGAAGTTGCATTTAGTAACCAAAAGAGCGTCTAACCCCCTCATTACGCTCTTGTTTCAAATGCTCGTGGCACTAACTTTTCTTAACAAATAAATGTTTTGTATTGTACGATCAATTGACACGACTTACGGAGTTCCCAAGTTGGAAGGCCCAATTATCTCCTACTTGTTGTCAGGAAAGTGTTGATGTAACTTTAACGTCGTTCATGATCAGGCTACCTTAAATTTAATTACTTATTTAAAGAATTGTTACCTCTTTGGACAATTCAGTAAGACTGGGAAATAGTCATTTGGAAAGTCAATGGTCTTTAATATTCTTGAATGTTCTAGAACTGAATTAATTTTATAACACAGAACCGTAATTCGTACTGCTCTCGCTATAATAAATACAACGTTCATATTTAATAGGAGATCTGCAAAAACTTTTATTCTAACTTCTAATGTTAGAACTGTTAACATCTAGCAGTAGCTTATTATCTATTTAACCCTTGCAGCAGAACGTATACATCGACCGTGTCAAAAGAATAAAGAAAGGTGGGACAGGAGACCTGGAACTAAGGTTAGTTAAATCCCTGAGGGTATCTGAAACTAAAGAAAAAGTATATGCCAAGTTTCTAGAAGTGTACGAAGGTCCATATGAGATTAATAAAAGTTATGGTAACGGAGTATATTTATTGACATATTAATTCCGGAAATTATAAGGGAGAATTTAATATCCAATAAAAAAAATGTTAGATACCAAAATAAAGCAATAATAATAAAAAATAAAATAAAAATATATAATATATTGTATTGCTGTAAACTTAAATTAAAAAAATAATAGTTATATAAAAAAAATAAAAAAAAAAAATTAAATAAAAATATATTATATATTCTATTGTTGTAAATTTAAATTTAAAAAAATAAATAAAAATAAACCAAATATAATAAAAATATATAATATATTGTATTGTTATTAATTTAAATTTTAAAAAATAAAAATAAACCAAATATAATAAAAATATATAATATATTGTATTGTTATTAATTTAAATTAAAAAAAAATAAGTTATATAAAAAAAAACTAATAATAAACAAAATAAAATAAAAATATATAATATATTGTATTATTATAAATTTAAATTAAAAAACAAAATAAGTTATATAAAAAAATAATAAACTAAATAAAAATAAACAAAATAAAATAAAAATATATAATATATTGTATTGTTATAAATTTAAATTAAAAACAAAATAAATTATATAAAAAAATAAAAATAAACAAAATAAAATAAAAATATATAATATATTGTATTGTTAAAAATTTAAATTTAAAAAAAAAATTAGTAATATAAAAAAAATTAAAATATGTAATATATTGTATTGTTATAATTTTCAATAAAAAGAAAATTAGTAATATAAAAAAAATTAAAATATATAATACATATATTGGATTGTTATAATTTTCAATAAAAGGAAAATTATTTAGTAGTATTAAAAAAAAATATAATAATAATAGATAAAACGAAAAAAAATTAAATAATATATTGTATTGTTATAAATTTAAACTAAAAAAAAGTATATAGTAATATTTAAAAAAAATAACATTAATAAATTAAAGATATATATATATATATATATATATATATATATATATATATATAATATAATTGTTTGCTAGACTTGTGTAATTATTCTGGGGGGGCGGGTCCTGGGAAGAAGTCCTCCCGGTTCTAAGTGCAAGATTAGATTAGGTAGGACTCCTTAAGAGAGGGTAGCACCTGTCAAGGAACAGTGGATTCCCTTAATGAAGCCATGGACCGAGAGAGTGCAGCCCTGCGAGCCCAAAGTACAATCTGAAGGATGGGAATGGAGGAGTCCGAGACGCGAAGAAGTGAGTGCCATCATAATTTTATTTTCTACTAGCTAAGGTACACGGCTTTGCTCGGCGGAAATTATTAGAGGCTGAATATTGAGGTTATTTTTATAGCAAGGCTTCAATGTGTACAAATATACTCCCCGTCTGGGGGTATTACATTTCCCATAAGATCCAGGTAACTGTAGGGGACTTAAAGAATAGAAACTATAGTTAAAAAGGGTAAATGAAAATGAGTTTCCAATTAATCCCTCTCTACAGTTTGACAGACTGTGAATAATTCAAATCACAATCATAGATAGCATTTATTATCATTAAATAGTATCTATAATGCACAAATTGTCTGTCAAACCCACTCCGAGCATACATACTTCTTCTCGTTTTTAGATTAGATTATATTCGTAGTAGTAGATCTCAGTAGAAATACTTCCAAGAATGCTAGCATTTCACAGGAAATACGTAAACTCAATTAACTGTTATAGCCTCCCGTCAACTTCCGCTCCCGCATGAGCGCTATCAACATTTTTCCCTTAAATTATTGATTCAAAATATTATTTTAATAATTTATCTACCTGATGGAATTAAATAATAGCGGTACCCTAAAAATAATTTAATTTATGTTCAAAAAGCTAGGTGAGGGGAAGAGATCGTAGCCCTCCCTGCAATCGAAGTAATCTTTAAACAATCATATCGAGTTTAAACGCATATTGTCTTTTTCCATAATGATATTACCATTAACGTTTAATTGTTATGATAGTACATATTTGTTTCAATAACATCAAAATATGGGGAATAAAATAATATATTTCCACTAATAAGCACTGACAAAATTAATGACTCCCTCTATAGTTTTAGCGTATATCCCCTGTTTACTTCATTTTACGACAAAAGCGAATGCAACAAAAGTTACTCTAAATAACAAAATAAACAACTTTTGCTATGTACATCTTTGCCAAGAAACTAATAGGAAACGAAAAATCGCAATTTTTAGTTTTCGGCTTCCCTTATAACCCCCACTCCTGTTTGTACCTAGAAATTTCAATATAGCTTATAATCAGGGAGGTTTAATACTAAATTACATACGGAGTTTCGATGGGTTCGGTTTTCTTTTATGCCCATTAAAATTGTTGAGTCCCACTTTAGTTTTATTTAGTGTATATCTCTTTTATACTTTGTTATAGGACAAAAGTGAATATAACCAAAGTTTCTCTAAAGAACAAAATAAACAACTTTTCTCATGTCCATGTTAGCCAAAAAACAAATAGGAAACGAAATATCACTAATTTTAATTTCAGGCGTCCCTTATAACCCCCACTCCTGTTCGTCTCAGAGAATATTAATATAGCCTGAAGTCTAAGTTGGGTTAGTAGAAATATACGTACCAAGTTTCATAAAATGGGTATATATATATATATATATATATATATATATATATATATATATATATATATAATTTTGAACGGACCTCATTCTTGTCATCTCCTGGGTAGGATTGATGGAGATTTGAAGACATATTTCGAAAATCGCGTCATGAGTACGACCTCAAGGGCTGATTGCCCTTAAGGGAAATCTGCTAAGACATTTGCAGGCGATGAGATCGGCCAACTTCGGTTCTAGTCCCGAGTTTCCGGCAATAGCTAGTTCGGCCGTTTCCGTAATTGTTCGGCTCTCGTGAAATTTCTCTATTCTAAACCTCACGTGGGAAATCTGCTAAGTTTACGGAGCCCCTGCGTGACGGACTTTTTACCCTTCTCGATATTCAACCGATTCACTTGTGACTAAAGATCTTATCTGTTAATGGCACATCAGACCTTTAATGGGGTTGGGGTGTAGAGGGTGGAATTCGAAAATTCAAAATATCTTCTTTTTGAGTCGAATCGAAAAGTGTTATAGAACCAATCTTGTAAAACTATTGATTGTCTACAATTGTTGTTCAATACATTTTAGCAGATTTCCCTTAGGGGAAGTCAGCTATTGAGGTCGTACTCATGACGCGATTTTCCAAATTTTTCTTCAAATGTCCATCCATCCTACCCAGAGATGACGAAAATGAGGTCCGTTCAAAACCGGGTATATATATATATATATATATATATATATATATATATATATATATATATATGTGTGTGTGTGTGTGTGTGTGTCTGTTAACGCTCTAGCGGTTTTTACCAACCACCATGGTTTGAACCAAAATCGATATTTAAACGTTTTATGTAAAAAGACAGATCAAGTTCGTTAATGGCTGAAATCGGACCAGTGGGGTTTAGAGGGGGGATTTTCGAAAATTCGAAATATCTCCGTTACTATACGTCATATCGAAAAATTATATAGAAACAATCTTATTGCAAATTAAATTTTCTATATATATATATATATATATATATATATATATATATATATATATATATATAAAAGAAAGTCGTGTGTAGTTACACGCTCTCAGTTATTTATAACTGAAGAACGGCTTTACCGAATGGCTGAAATTGGTGAAGTGGTAGCTTAGAGCCAGGAAACGGACATAGACTAAATTAATTTTCTCTGAGACGAACTGGAGTGGGGGTTATAAGGAAGGCCTGAAATTAAAAATAGCGATATTTTGTTTCCTATTGGTTTTGTGGCAAATATGCACATAACAAAAGTTGTTTATTTTGTTATTTAGAGTAACTTTTGTAATATACACTTTCGTCGTATACCGAAGTGTAAATGCGTTATACGCTACAAATTCTAGCGGGAGTCAACAATATTATTTGGCACAAAAGATTGAACCGAACTAAATAAAACTCGGTCTGTGTATTTGCACTAACGCCTTCATTATAATAAGCCATATCTTGTATAGAGATTTCTCTTTTGTATAACTTTAGTGGGAAATCTGCATAGTTTACGCAGCCCCCGCGTACCTCTCAGATTTGAAAGATTCCCTTAAGGGAAATCAGCTATTGAGGTCGTACTCATGACGCGATTTTCGAAACATTTCTTCAAATGTCCATCGATCCTACCCAGGAGATGACGAAAATGAGGTCCGTTCAAAACTATATATATATAAATATATATATTTGTCTGTTAACACTCAAGCGGTCGCAATTTATGTTTAATGTCACCAAACTCGGTATTTAATCGTTTTATGTAAAAAGGAAGATCAAGTTCGTTAACGGCTGAAATCGGACCAATGGGAGGGGGGGTTTAATGGGGGGATTTTTGAAAATTCGAAATATGTCCGTTACTATACGTCGGATCGAAAAATTGTATAGAACAAATCTTATTGAAAATTAAATGTGCTATAAATATTGTTATGTACATTTATTCTCTATCTTGAACATTAACTGAGATATTTTCATTTTTATTAAATGTAACGGACGAGCTTTGGTCCCCGCCGAAAGATAGTTCGGCCGCTTCCGTAACTTATCGGCACTCGTATGGAGATTTCTCTATTGTATAGCTTTACGTGGGAAATCTGCTTAGTTTACGCAGCCCTTTGTGCGACGGACTTTTATCTCAATCACTCTAATTTTAGTAATCCAAGAAAATTAGACAGGGGGGTTCTCAGGACATCTCATCTTGAAACGATTTGTAGAAATGAATATTTGGTATTTCAGCTTGAAACAAGACGGTTCGTGAAATGTTGGGTTATTCATGACGTGGCATGACAAAGAAGTTGGGTTTATTGAAGGGTGAAAATTTAAAAAAAAAATGCAAATATCTCGGTTAATATTTTAGATAGATAAAGAATGTATATAACAACACTTATAGGTTATTTAATTTACAATAAGATCGATTATGTACAATTTGTCGATCCGACTTATAGTAAATTTTCGAAATCCACAACCTTCCACTGTTCCGATTTCTGCCATTAACAAACTTGATCTTTCTCTCTAGATAAACGATTAAATATCGATTTTGGTAACGATAAAAAAAAGATAACGACCACTAGAGTGTTAACACACAAATATATATATATATATATATATATATATATATATATATATATATATATACTAGCTCAGATACCCGGCTTCGCTCGGGAATTCATTTGAGGCTGAATGGTGATGGTATATTTTTGGTAAGGCTTTACTTTGCACAATATTTTGACATTTACCCGTTCCAGTGTTTAGAGTTATCACCCGTTGTTGGCATTTGTTAATAATAAAATTATTTTTTTATGTAAGACTTCACTGTCCTGCATATTGTCATATTTCCCGTCTCCTGTGCATTATGCATACATTTCAGTTATTAAGGAGAAAATATTAACATAGATTTGAATTAATTATTCCAGATGAGGTACCTCATAGTTCAAATTCGAATGAATTGTTGAGCATATCAATATTTCTACGCAAATTACTTGCTCCAAACATTGTTCCTGGAGAAATTTATAAAAAATAAAAAAAAATAAAAAAAAAAAAGTTAATCTAAATAACAAAAAAGTCCGTCACGCAGGGGCTGCGTAAGCTAAGCAGATTTCCCACGTAAAGCTATACAATAGAGAAATCTCTATACGAGAGCTGAACAGTTAGGGCCGAACTAGCTTTTGGCCTGAAACGTTCGTTATCGGCCCACATTTAATAAAAATGCAAATATCTCGGTTAATATTGAAGATAGAGAATAAATGTATAGTACAATATTTATAGTAAATGTAATTTGCAATAAGATTGGTTATAAACAACTTTTTGATCTAAACCCCCCCTCCCACTGCTCCGATTTCAGCCGTTAACGACCTTGATCTTTCTTTTTACATAAAACGACTAAATATCGATTTTGGTAAGGATTAAATAATAATTGCGACCGCCAGAGCGGTAACAGACAAATATATATATATATATATATATATATATATATATATATATATATATAGATATATATACAGTTTTGAACGGACCTCATTTTCGTCATCTCCTGGGCAGGATCGATGGACATTTGAAGAAAAATTTCGAAAATTGCGTCATGAGTACAACCTCAATAGCTGATTTCCCTTAAGAGAAATCTGCTAAAAATAAGCAACTTCTGTTATGTTCATGTTTGTCGAAAAACAAATAGAAAACGAAATACCGCTATTTTTAAATTCAGGCCTCCCTTACAACCCCCACTCCTGCCCGTCCCTAGAAATGTTAGTATGGCGTGTTATAATGAAAGCGTTAGTGCTAATACACATACCGAGTTTTATTTATTTTGGTTGGGTCTTTTGTCCCAAAGAAAATTGTTCACTTCCGCTATAAGTTTTAGCGTATATCTCGTTTATAATTCGGTATACGAAAAAAGTGTATATAACAAAAGTTATTCTAAATAACAAAATAAATAAACAACTTTTGTTATGTTCATATTTGCCGAAAAAACAATAGGAAACGAAATATCGCAATTTTTAATTTCTGGCTTTCATTATAACCCCCACTCCTGTGCGTCTCAGAGGATATTAATGTAGCCTAAAGTCTAAATTGGGTTAGTAGTAATATACATACTAAAGTTTCATAAAATTCGGTTCAACCGTTTATGCGTGAAAAGGTAACAAACAAACAAACAGACACCAAAGAAACAAATTGCAGTTATGGTGTCCATGACATGTGAAACGAAAAGTTATCATGAAATTTCGCGAAAAAAAATCAATGTACAGACAGAGGTTACAATTTTATATGTATATACATACTTCGACATCCAGTCAGATATAAACACTGAACTCATTCATTTGACCAAAATTACCCACACTTTTAAAGATTATAAAATAATAATGGGAATTGATTCAAATGCTCGATCAAAATTATAGTATGATATACAAACAAACCAACGTGGTCGAAAACTAGAAGAATTTATAATATCAAATAATCTGCTAATAATTAATCAAAATCAGGGTTTTCCAACTTTTGATGGACCACGAGGGTGTAGCAATATTGATTTGACATTATCTTATTTTAATTTAATAAGTTATTTAACCAATTGGAAAATCGAAACTAAAGAAAATTTCTCTGATCATTTAACACTATCGTTTGATTTATTAATGACTGAGCAAAAGCAAAACATTTTAAATCGTTACGATTTAACTTACAAAATACAGAATGAAGATTAGGACCATTTTGATTCAACACTGAGAGAACTAGTATCCAAAGAGTTTAATATCACTGGTGACTTGGACTACGCTCTTACCGAGTACCTAAGAACTAATATTTGAACAGTACTATAGAAAAATTTTCTACAATTTTGACGAAAGCATGTAACAAATCTTTTAAAATCTGTAATAAATTCAAAATTCATAACAATAAGAAAACATATAGTCCCAAACCGTGGTGGGATGATACCCTAAACAATTTAAGGAAACAAGCTAATAAACTTCGTAGACTTTATCAATCCACTAAAAATAAAAATGATGAAACTTTACGAATAAACAAGAAAAGAGATGTATTTTAAAACATAGACAGCTCTATAAACAAACCATACGTAAAAACAAATTAAATTCTTGGAAGCATTATTGTAGCAATATAGATCCCAGCCAAATATGGGGATGGACTTATAAATTTCCTGCAGGAAAACTAAAAAAAGAATTTTCATTAACTACGTTAATGAAAGATGATGGATCATACACATCCTCGATTACCGAAACTTATGAATATCTATTGAATACACTGATAATCAGTGAGGCCCCAAAGTACAGACAATGACCAACATAAACAATTTAGATTAGATGCACTCGTAGAACCAGAAACTCAGAATGACTTGCCTTTAACTGACACAGAAATCACTGACATTATAAACAACTTAAAAAGAAATAAGGCACCTGGTATTGACGGGATTACGGGTGACATTTATAAGCAAGTATTTAATATATTTCCAGAATTTATTAAATATATGTACAAAAGCTGTTTTAAAAAATGCACTTTTCCTGATAGATGGAAATGGTCCAAGTTAATATTTATGAATAAACCAGGAAAACGTGATTGTACTGCCTCCTCTGTACGTCCCATATCACTAATCCCTACAGCTGGAAAGGTACTGGAAAAGATACTTTATAGAAGATTATCACACTTTTTGTACTCTCATTCGTTAATGCAACCAAATCAATTTGGATTTACGCCCCAAACATCTACCACAGATGCCCTTCAGAAAACGTATACATTTATTGAAGAAGCATTGAACGTCGGTAATCATACTGTTCTAATATCATTAGATATAAAAGGAGCATTTGATAACGCTTGGTGGCCCTCAATCTTACTGACCTTACGTAGACTAAATTGCCTCTTAATTTATATAAACTAGTTCGACATTTTTTTTTCAGAACAGGAAGACTTACTTTACAACACCAACAATTACTACTCACAAAGTACAATCATTAGGTACTCCGCAAGGCTCATGTCTTTCCCCATTATTGTGGAATTTAATTATGAATAACCTACTACGAAACGAATTACCTCGTAACACAGAAATCATAGCTTTTGCAGATGACATTATTATTCTGATAAAATCCAAATTGTTTACAGAAATTCAAGTATTAATTAATATAATTACCCGCATTACTGACTTGTGGGCAAAAGAGCACAAACTCCAATTTAATACTAACAAATGTAATTACATTACTTTTTCTAAAAAAAGATCAATTCCTCTTCTTACCACACGCATTCAAGGCCAACAAATAAATAGGGTAACTACATTAAAATATCTGGGAGTAATTTTTGATGAAAAATTAAAATGGAACACACATATTGACCAATTGCAAAACAAACTGCTTAGACTTATACATAACCTCTCCTTAGTTTCAAAATTGAAATGGGGACTCCCATCCCAAGCATTGCATATAATGTATAAAGGAGCTATTTTACCCGCTTTGACTTACGGAATAAACATCTGGCATCATGGACTAAACAGACAATACAATTTGAAAAAAACTACAGAGAATACAAAGATTGATGGCCCTAAAAATAATAAAAGATTTTAAAACAGTATCTTATGACGCAGCATGTGTACTAGGTAAATTAATACCAATAGATCTCATTGCAAAGCAGTACGTAACTCAATTCTCTCTTTTGAAAACCTCAACAGCCAACTCGAACTATCTGCCTGAAGAAATAGAAAGAGATATTCATTATAAAGACTGGCTCCACCCGTCGTTATATCCAAGTATATGCTTAAACCCATACAATAATGCCGATATAAGCATTTATACTGATGGCAGTAAGGATGAAACCCAAGTCGGTTGTGCTTTTGTAGTTTTTAAAAGAGATGAACTAATAGAAATACAAAAATTCAGACTTGGAAAACTGTGTACCAATAATCAGGCAGAAAAAATTGCAATCTTAAATAGTTTACTGTACATAGACGACAAACAACCTTCTACACACATCAACATTTACACTGATAGCCACAATTCTTTACAATTTCTTCAAAATTATACAATTCATGACCCTTTGACAGAAAAAATCAGACAGTTACTTACAAGACTTAAACAAAATAATATACACATACACTTTTGCTGGATCAAAGGGCATTCGGGAATTTTGGGAAACGATCTCGCTGATTTATCTGCAAAATCAGCGTCAAAAGATACCAAAATTCCAGAATGCTACAACAAAATCACACTTAAAAACACAATTACTTACTGACACAATTAACACATGGCAACAGAAATGGAATACGACTATGAAAGGACAACATTTAAAGATATTTATTCCAGACATTAAAGAGTACTTAGAACAAAAATTAATATCAACAAACTTTTACTTGACCAATTATTAACTGGACACGGAACAACAAATTCTTACTTTAATCGTTTTGGCCTAACAGATCAACCAAACTGTTACTGCGACTTAACTACTGAACAGACATACAGACACTTGCTCTATGACTGCAGACTACTAACGGACCAAAGAGAAGACTTTAAATCCCAATTAAAATGCCGACGAGAAAATTGGCCTGTTGAGGAAAAACTATTATTTTATAAACATAATAAACCATTAAAAAAGTTTGCTGAAGAAATGTATGACTTCTTGAACTATTTGAAACTGAAATACAGTTAAATTAATTATTCAGCATTGAATCCAAATTTTGTTTTAGTTTTTCTTTTCTTTTTTTTTTCTTTTTCTTTGTTGTAAATAATTTTATTGTATAAATATTTTATGTTATTATAGTTTAAAAAAAAAAAATGTTATGTATCAAGCACACGTTATGTACTAATTACTGTACGGGACGTGTGGTTAATAAACTCCCTTCCTGTAGGGTTACTTCAGGAAGGAAATAAATTAAAAAAATAATAAATATGTATATATATGTATATATATATTTATATATAATTTAGAACGGACCTTCTTTTCGACATCTTATGTGTAGGATCGATGGTCATTTGAGAAAAAGTTTTAAGAATCGCGTCATGAGTACGACTCAGTAGCTGATTTTCTTAACGGAAAAATGCTAAAACGCACCCCAGTGCAATATAATATATACACATATATATCACGCTTTATCATTCAAGTAACATCGAGAACTATAAGTTAAATATCCACTTAGATAATATTAAAACCAGATTTTTTAGCATTATATTTATTTCAAGCTGCTACTACTAAATATTAACAGTTCTAGTAACACGAAACGTTTTGATGCTCGTTCATTAAATATGAATGTTGAGTTTATTATTTGTAAGAGGATTACTAATTAGCATTCTGTGTTATAATCTAAACGTGCATCTGGAATTTTAAAGACTATTGATTTAGCCAAATGACAACTGGTTAGTCTTATTGAATTGTCCAAAGAGATAACACTCCTTTAAATAAGTAATTTCAGAAATGCTCTTTGAAAGTGATCCTGAACGACTTTAAAGTTGCATCAATAGTCTCCAGACAAGAAGTAGGAATTAACTTGGCCTTCAGGGTAAGGGAGTCTAGAAGCAACAAATTGATAATTCATTATAGATAGTGTTAACTCCAAAGTAAAATTGGTGCCGGCAACTTGTGTAATGATGGGTATGAGTGAAAGGCTGTTTGATTATTAGCTTCAACTTCTTCCCAAGTATTTTTCCTACTCATGTCATATTAATAATAAGCTCTTGTATCATGAACCACTTCATCCCGAGGTTAAATACGAAATATTGAACTTCTACCTTGTGAAATATATGCAAATAGTTCTGTTGATCCCTCCTTCTTTTGTACTTGGGCTACTAAAATTTGTGTAATTGAGATAAAAATTATTCTGATGCATTATGAATTACAATACAAGATATAGTGAATAGTTTTCAATAATATAAATATATTATATTCAGATATATTTCAGTAATTGTTGTTATTTCCGGCGAAGAATATTTCTATCTTTCTGTTCAGCTCTGAGCGGTTGGAAGACATACACTCAACCGCAAAAAAAAACCGGACACTTAGATTTAGTCTTATAACTTTGTTAAATACTTGATATATATGTATATTAATCTTTTTAATTAAAATAATTGGTTAATCTATAGCTTATTTAAACAAAATCTGCCAAAAGTGAATAATTTTTATTGATTATTTACAAAAAAATACAAAATAAAAATAAAGAAAAAGATAAATTAACACATTTAAAATAAAAAATAATTCTTCATTTTTATTACAGTGAATGGTAGACTTCGCTACCCCAAGCGTTTCGGCAATGTAACGTAAGCTCCGGCCTTCCATCTAAGTTTGAAAGACCCATTATTCTGGACCGAAATAAAAATAAAACATTAATTAAAGAAAATGCTTGGTTAATAATTAAAGATGTTTAAATATGCGAAAAACTACTTACAGTTTAGAATAGATCAACTTCACGACAAATAAATCTAATCTGAGTTTTATCTAATTGTTTACTAATCCTGAAGGGATTAGTTCAATGGACTTAGACTCTGAATTCTCTGTAATAACTAGAATACCCACATAAAGAAAATTGCTGAAAATTAGCTTTTAATACGACAAAAATGAAGTGTCCGGTTTTTTTTGCGGTTGAGTGTATTTGTTTATTATTCAGACGCTTTCCGAAGGGAGGCGTACCGAATGTATTTATTCACTTAATATTCACGGAAGTGTTAAGTGTTCCCAAATGCAGATGTTTCTATTGTAAAACTTCTTTTTTTTTTTAAATTTCCATACCATTTATTAATAATTATTATTCTTTTTCCAGGATCAACTCATTTCTTTTAGCAATATGAAGGTGATTCATGAAAACGAAGGACCTGGAAGCAAGGAAACTGTACTACACGTTTATGACTTCTTAGCAGAAAAAAAGTGGTTGATGTTATTTTCAGGTTTAGCAATTACTGAAAAGAGTACGTTCTGGACGAAGTTGAACAAGTTGTACGTTTGTTGTATCCTCGCGTTCTTGTGCTACAACATGACATTGACTGGGGGAGCTGTTTTACTTTCGTTGGACGATAAAGTAGCCATGACAGTAGCAGCTCACTTTTTCCTTCTTACAGTTCTATTGATGTCTGTCATTTTTATCAAAACATTCTACAACAGTGCGCACAAAGCTGCGTCGGAAAGTATCAGGCAAGGCATATATCAGTACGAATATGAGGGCCCTGAAATAACCAAATTGAGAAAAAATGGAGTTGGCTATATTAGAAAATGTAGCTCATTTATAACCATTTCTGTTATGGCAGGAATTCAAATGACATTTATTGGTAATCCAATTGCCAGGTTAATGGTATCTGACGAAGAAAGTTGGCGGAAAACGATCAACCCCAACCTACCCATTCCGGTCTATATTCCTTTTGGTGCAGACACCACATCTGGGTTCTGCATAGCCTGGGTCATTTTGGTCATATACGGCTGGTATTTGATGAGTGGTATGATTGTTCTGAATGATATTTATGTCAGCTGCGCCATTCAACTACGGATTCAACTGGAAATACTCAATTATTCCATAGAAACGATCGAGAAACGGGCATTAATGAAACTTGTGAACAACGTTTCAACATCATATAACACAGCTAGACTCAATGAATTGTACGAAAGATCGGACTTTCAGAAATATTTGTATCTTTGCCTGATTGAAGATATTAAACATCATCAAGCCATAATCAAGTAAGTATATAAACTATTTTAAGGTAATCTATCAGTTGTTGGTTAGCCGTTGGAAAGAATGGTTTGGTATCGGCTATAAATTCACAATCCTTAGTTTATTTATTTGTTATGCCCACAGCTTCGGGCACCATTTGTTCTCTTCTTGAGAGCTATCAATGAACAAAAAACAACAAGTGTAGGGACTTTGTGAAAAATAGTGAAACAGATTTTTTTAACAATTGTCATAAATATTAAAAACAATTTAAATTGTAACATGTGACAATAATAAAATATAGGGGGGGGGGAGGTGTTGGAATTAAAGCAACTTTCACTTAGTGCCTTAGTTAGTCAGTTAATAGTTCTGTCATATCGTGGGGTATGTGAAGGTTTTTTCGTTGGATGCAGTCTGTCAGTATGTGTTTTATCGTAAGGTGTTTGTTGCAGTATTTGCATATAGGGTTGTCTGTCCTTGTCATTAAGTGTCTATGTGTCAGGTATGTGTGACCGATACTGAGTCTGTCAAGAACTAATTTCTCCCTTCTAGTAATCCTATGTCTTGATGACAACTCCTTAATAGTACTTTTAGCAGATTTCCCTTAAGGGAAATCAGCTATTGAGGTCGTACTCATGACGCGAGTTTCGAAAAAAAATTTAAAATGTCCATTGATCCAACCCAGGAGATGACGAAAATGAGGTATGTTCAAATATATATATATATATATATATTTGTCTGTTAACGGTCTAGTGGTCGCAATTTGATTTTGATCGTTACCAAACTCGGAATTTAATCGTTTTATGTAAAAAGGAAGATCAAGTTCGTTAATGCCTGAAATCGGACCAGTGGGAGGGGGGGTTTAGAGGGGGATTTTTGAAAATTCAAAATATCTCCGTTATTATGCTTCGGATCAAAAATTGTATAGAATCATTCATATTGCAAATTACATTTACTATAAATATTGTTCTATACATTTATTCTGTATCTTGAATATTAACCGAGATATATTCTGAGTGTGGTCGGCAGGAGTTCGGGACTTTCCGCCGAGAGCTCTAGCGGCCGTTCCCGTAACTTTTCGTCCCTCCTGAATAGGTTTAGAGATCCCTTGCTACTACAGTTGTTATTTGGCAGATTTATCTACTTTAAAACTTCACGTGGGAAATCTGCTTTGTTTACGCAGCCCCTGCGTGTCGGACTTTTGATACTTCGGAGGTGGTTTTTTACTTCCATCCATTGGGATTGTCTTTTCTTTAGGACTCGGTATCGTATATTTCTCACTATGACTTCGTACAGTAAGTTTGTTTGTGTGTATTGAGTTGTTTGAGTAATTAGTTTAGCCTGGTAGTCTGCTGTCCTACTAAGTCCAAGGTCCTCGTGTCTTGGCACGATTTAACTGCACACTAAAACATTAACTGTATATTTGGCTTTCTGCTTCTACTATTCCACTAGAGGAAAACTAACGGTGTATTTACTATGAGTGTAGATCGTTTATCGTCTAGTTATAGAATAATGTGGCTTTACCAATTATTTTAATTTTACGATCTCCCAATCTAGTAAATAAAGAATTAGGACCAAAGTCGGAATTCTAAACACAATTCGTTTTTTGACATTTTTTCGACAAAACCAATACATAGGAATAGAGAATATGTGGGGAGATTGGTGGAAGACAATACTAGTGTGCCATACTGGCAAGTGGGAAATCTGCTTAATTTACGCAGCCTCTGCGTGACAGACTTTTTAATATGATTATTCCATGTCATTTCTACTACAATTTAATAAATTGGAGAATATTTATAAATTTCTATTTCTGTTTCTCTTCAAAGTTTCCGCAACTTGATTCAGACATTTTTTGGGTTCTACCTTCTGGCTGTGTTCATGTTGGCATCCATAACTTTAGCAATGGGACTCATCGTTATTATAGAGGTAACATTTTTCTCAGTTTGTTAAATCGAAATTATATAAGAGTTCTACTCAATTATTAATCCATTAGGTTCCAATACACAGTGGATATTGAGAGAGTCAATCCTCAGTTAAAAATGACATAATTGACGCAGTATGTAATCAATTTGTAGTTATAATTACTGTTAGCAGATTTCTCTTGAGAGAACCAGGCTGTGGAGGTGGTACTCATGACGCGATTTTCGAAATTTTTCTCCCATCGATCCTACCTAGGAAATGACGAAAATGATGTCCTTTCAAAACTATATATATTTGTCAATAACCGCTCTAGCGGTTGCAATTAATGTTTAATCGTTAACAAATTCGATATTTAGTAGTTTTATGTAAAAAGAAAGATCAATTTCGTTAACGGCTGATTTCAGACCAGGGAGAGCCAAAAAATTGTATAGAAACAATTTTATTGCAAATTAAATTTACTATAAATATTGTTCTTCATATGTACATATATATTTCCCGTATAATGAGTATTTACCGAGATTTTTGGATTATATAGATTGACGCTTTCAGTAAACCCCCATTCCTACTAGTGTCATATTAATAATAAGCTGTTATTTCATGAACCACTTCATTACAACGTTAAATACCAAATATTGTTTTCAAGAACCCCTTATTATACGAGATAGAAATAAATACGTTCTGCCCCCCCCCCCTTTTTGTTGTTCTTGGATTACTAAAATCTGATAGATTGAGATACAAATTATTCTGTTTCATTTCAAATTAATCCCCTAGCTTTAGTACATAGTTTTGAATAAAATTAATATGTTATATTCAGATATATTTCATTAATTGATAAGCTTTCCGGAATAAAAAAAATTCTATCTATTCAGAGCTGCGAAGTTGGCTGCCCTGTTCGTTTACAATTCAGGCGCTTTCCGTTGTAGATATTATCTTGTCAATTCACTGAATGATTTCTTATTACCGTTTGTATTTATTCCCTTAACATTCACAGTGGTGTTACCAGCACGTAGATTTATCTATTGTAAAACTTCCCGTGGGAAATCTGCTTAGTTTATGCAGTTTAATGGATATTGAAGAATTAATTATTATTTTCCTTCATGCGTTTAAATAAATCAAAATCTCACGGTGTCAAATAAAGTTGTGACGGCTACTTCTTCTTAGCACTGCTAGAGAATTATGATGGAATTCTGTTAAAGTATTCTGTTGTTATTTTATAGAAATGTTAGGAGAACTCCGTAGTGATGAGAATATAACTTTGATACCCGCCTTATTGAGTTGATATAAAAATGGCTTCCCGTGGAAATATAATTATGACTTTCCTTAGAAGATAACTATAGGCTGCATAAATAAAGTTTACAGAGTCACGCTAAAGTCTTGTGACCCCAAGTGTTAGGTGAATTAATTATACTGTTCTATAGGTGACCTATATAAATATTTTCTGAATCTTGAATATTAACCGAGTCATTTGGATTTTATATTTTTTGACACTCAGTGAACCCTTTCTCCTATATTGCCAAATTACCAATAAGCTGTTCTATCACGAGCCACTTCATTCCAATGTTAAATACCAAATATTGTTTTCATTGCACTTTACTTTGTGAGATACAAGCAAATGTTATTTGATGACCTCTTCAATTAAGGTTTATCTTTCTTTACTGGAAAATGTTTATTTGATGTATACCATACTCGATATTTTCATTTTCATTCAACAACGATGCTCTTTAAGCAGATTTCCTTTAAGGGATCAAAATTTGTATCGATGGACATTTGAGGAAATGTTTCAAAAATCGCGTCATAAGTAGAAAGGGGAATCAGCGGGTCTTTTGTACAATAAGCATACACTTTCAAGAACTAGTAACAGTTACTCATTTTATTATTATTTGGAACATGTGATTCACCTCTAACCTAATTTTGTATTTAAACGCATTCATTTATCAGATTTACATGAAAAACACTAACAATGAATTTGCTTAAGTTAAGCCAGTTAATATCTAATGTGAAAGTTTCAGTCCGGTTTCTTCAGAAGAAGGGATTAATCCATTCTGAGAAAAAGTGCTCCATACTTCATAAAATGAAAATTTATTATAGAAGGAACAGAGGGCCAATTTGGAAGTGTAATCGGACAGGATGTAAGAAGGAAATTAGCATTTATAAAGGTACGTGGTTTGAAAACAGCAAAATACCACTCAAAACAGCATTCCGGTTTATATACTCATGGTCAATGGGATATACCACAACCAAATTTTGCAAAAAAGAATTAAACATGTCTAGTCACACAACTACAGACTGGACAAATTGCATGCGAGAGTTATGCGCATCAGATCTAATCTCAAACCCTATAAAGATTGGAGGTGAAGGCTTAAACGTTGAAATTGATGAAACATGCTTCTCCCAGAGGAAATATCAACGTGGAAGATTATATCCATCGCAGTGGATCTTCGGCGGCGTTTGTCGTGAGACTAGGGAAGTTTTTCTATATGCCGTGCCTGACCGTTCAGCTGTTACCCTAACTAAGTGTATAAAGGCATGTGTACTACCGGGATCCACAATATTTTCTGATTGTTGGAAGTCATACCATGGTCTGAGGAAGGTTCCAGGAATGCGATATAAGCACTATCCAGTAAATCATAGTGAAAATTTTGTAGATCCCATTACTGGAGCCCACACACAGAGAATTGAGTCTTTGTGGGCTAGTTTGAAGCGAAGGAACAAGATTGAATGCGGAACAAGTAGGGCATTATTGGATTCATATTTGTGTGAATTTGCGTGGAGAAGAAGATATGAGAAGGAAGACCTATTTCATAAAATATTGCATTCAATGTTTGAATATTGGTCACCTTCAGCATGATTTGTTTTGTTCAGTATTAAATAAAGTTATTTTCTTTTTTATAAACAAGATTTATCTTGTTTTGTAAACATAACCTAGAGTTTATTGAAGTAACACATGAGTAACTGTTACTAGTTCTTGAAAAGTGTATGCTTATTGTACAAAAGACCCAAATCAGCTAATAAGGTTAAAAAAGCTAAAATTGCAATTACTCTAATACGGTTCCTAATAGAAAAAATCCGGAAACAGATTTGAGATCTACTACAAAGTATGTTTTTGTTGAAGTGTTATTGATATATATAATAGTTCTCTGGCTTGCACATTGTAGACGATACATTATATTAACTTATTTATAATTTTATAAAAATAAGCTGAATAATCTTGTTCTCACTATTATTGTTTAATCACTTTTACAGATTCCAGAAATAACTAGCTTAGCAGATTTTATTAAGAATATGGTTGTAGAAATGGGCTTTGTATTTAGCTTGTGTCTGTATGGTGAGCAAGTAATCGGATGGGTTTGTATAATTTAAATTAATCATTTCATTAGGTTAAATATTGTTACGTTTTATTACAAAAAAAACAGTAATAAACGTTGTTAATGAGAGTTCTTTTGGATTGCAAAATTAAACACACACAAGTTTCACAGTTTTTATCACTGCACAATTTATTTAATAGCACACAATACACTTGGTTAATTATTCTTAATTACTACTCACAGTATACACTGATAGCGTCACTGTTCTTCATATTACACAGTCCAATAATTGACTCACTGACTTGAGTTTGGTCACTGAAGTTCATAAAAAGACGGCACTGCACTGTCCTTTACTTCGCGGCACTGCACTGTCTTAACACGGCACTTAACTGTTACTTACAGTCACGGCACAACACTGTTACGGCACATAAAAACACTTTACCGCACTGCACTAAGTCCCACTGTACCTAGTTGTTGATTGCCCAAATCATATTAATCCTTTATTAGGCACAAAGGCTTTTGACATGAAAGCGGTAGACGATGCGTATAATAACGAATACTATCAATAATTTACTTCGTTTAAAATGTTGATGAGGAGTTGTGTTGAGAGGGGAGTGGTTTTTTTATTTTATTAATTATTATTATTTTTTTTTGTTTTATGATTCACATTTATTCGGTAAGACCCAAGAAAAGTTTAGAGGTAGTCATAGTTACCAATAAGCTATGAATGCAACGCTAATTAACAAACTAGAGTAATTTTTCTAAGATACACTTTTATCGCGTAACAAATGTATTGATGATATCGACAAATAGATAGTTACTAAGTACTCGTCATAATGACATACTAAATTTAACGCTTACACTTTTAATGATGTGTTATCTTCAGAACTGTAAATTTGTTTAAAAGTCATAAATCATTTAATCAAAACAAAAATAATGGGGGGGGGGGGGGGTGAACACAGTTGAAGTTATAACTATTTGTATACACTATTTATAACTATAACTTCGTTAATATTTTACACACAACAGAGCATACTATGACAAGTGATGAATACTTAGTTTCTTTTTGGGTGTACAATAGAATATGTTTTTAATAGTGGTTAT
Organism: Riptortus pedestris; assembly: GCA_019009955.1. Classification (NCBI taxonomy): domain Eukaryota; kingdom Metazoa; phylum Arthropoda; class Insecta; order Hemiptera; family Alydidae; genus Riptortus; species Riptortus pedestris. Next base: position 138,786,111 of record CM032230.1, read on the forward strand.
TGTTCAAAATAGATAATTTTGTTGTGCTGATCCCGCTTTTAAAAAAAAGAAATTGTATTATTACAAAAATTATTATAAAAAAAAATGCTACTCACTACAATGATATTTATGACCCATAATGGAACCTCGAATTGGGAAGGAATTGCAATCGCTCAACTTAAGACTTACAGACTCAGCAATAGTAAGTACATCGATGAGCTGTAAAATTTAATACAAAGTCCGTCACCCAGGGGCTGCGTAAACTAAGCAGATTTTCCACGTGAAGTTTTACAATAGAGAAAATCCGCCTAATAACAACGGTAGTAGTAAGGAATCTCTAAATCAATTCACGAGGGACGAACAGTTACTGAAACGGCCCGCACTAGCTCTCAGTGGAGAGTCCCGAACGTAGCCTACTCCTGCCGACCACACACATGCATACAAATGCAAATATCTCGGTTAATATTCAAGATACAGAATAAATGCGTAGAACAATATTTATAGTAAATTTAATTTGCAATAAGATTGATTCTATACAATTTTTCGATCCGACGTATAGTAACGGAGATATTTTTCGAAAATCCTCCCCTCTAAACCCCCCCCCCTCCCACTGGTCCGATTTCAGCCGTTAACGAACTTGATCTTTCTTTTTACATAAAACGACTAAATATCGAGTTTGGTAACGATCAAACAAAAATTTCGACCGCTAACAGACGAATATATATATATATATATATATATATATACATATATATATATATATATATATATACAGTTTTGAACGGACCTCATTTTCGTCATCTACTAGGTAGGATCGATGGACATTTGAAGAAAAATTTCGAAAATTCCGTCATGAGTACAACCTCAATAGCTGATTTCCCTTAAGGGAAATCTGCTAAAAAGTAAACACAGACATGAAATATAAATAAATGGAGCATATAATAGTCTTGCACTGAATAACATTCGCACTCATTATTCAATATAATTATTTCCTGAGCAAAGCTATCCCAGTAATGGCAATAATGATGAATAAATGCTATCCATGATTGTGATTAATATTGTCCACGGTATTTTGCAATAAGGATTGATCAGGAAATCATTTTTTTTTTTTTTATTCTTCATGACCTAGAGATCCTATAAGCTCACTTCGGTTACCAGATATTTTGGCTTAAACCCTTAGTCCCCTGAGGCTGGGAAATGTAAAAATATTATGCACAATAATGCCTTGTCCAAAAAAAAAAAATAAAGATATCTGTCAGCCTTTAATGATTTACCGAGCGAAGTGTTATATAAATAACACTTTAGCTAGAGTTGTGAGTGTATATATATATGCATACAGAGCCAAATCTACCAGTGAGACTGTCGTTACTAGCTGATCGTCTTACCTCGCAAGTTCTTTATGTATGACACCATCTTTGATCTTGTCGAATACTGTTCTTGGTAGTTGTTTAACATTCTAATAGAGTACTTTAACTACCTGATAACCAAAAAAAAAAAAAATAATGTCTGTCAGTCCATATTCAATTAATTAAGATATAAATTAAAACGATCTTATATTATTTAATGTATTTCAGAGTGGCAAAATTCCCGAATCTCTGTTCGCAACTCCTTGGATACACTGCAATAAACGTATAACGCACTGATGGCAATAATGATGACTAACACCCTCCAACCTATGACTTTGACGTCACGAATTTTCCCAGTCGTGGCTTCTTTAGACTGTTATGGAAATGTAAGTTTTTACGATTTCTTTTATTTCAAGTGTGTTAATGTTTGACCGTATACTAAAGTAGTAACGTGCCTGAATGGAAAAGAGAGTTCTCTCCCCAAGTAAAAGCCAGTTTAGAAAAAGAGGGTACTACTGGAAAGGAAATATTAATTACAGGGTACGGTTATTTCCGAAAGCGAAGATGAATTTGAGAATAATGTTATCATTGTATGGGAGTGCTTAATATCCGGTTGGCCGTGCTTAATTCGGATCGGCTGTCCTTAATATTGGGTAGGCCGTGCTAAATATCGGAATGGATGTGCTTAATATCGGAGTGGCCGTGCTTAATATCGGGGTGGCCGTGCTTAATATCTAGGAAGCCGTGCTTAATATCGGAATGGCTTTGCTTAATCTGAGGGAAGCCGTGCTTAATATCGGATTGGCTGTGCTGAATATCGGAGTGGCCGTGCTTAATATCGGGGTGGCCGTGCTTAATATCTAGGAAGCCGTGCTTAATATAGCGGAAGCCGTGCTTAATATCGGGGTGGCCGTGCTTAATATCGGGGTGACCGTGCTTAATATCGGGGTGACCGTGCTTAATATTCGGTTGGCCGTACTTAATATCGGGCTGACCGTGCTTAATATCGGGGTGACCGTGCTTAATATCGGGGTGACCGTGCTTAATATCGGATTGGATGTGCTTAATATCTAGGAAGCCGTGCTTAATATCGGAATGGCATTGCTTAATATCGGGGTGGCCTTGCTTAATATCGGGGTGGCCGTGCTTAATATCAAGGAAGCCGTGCTTAATATCGGGGTGGCCTTGCTTAATATCGGGGTGGCCGTGCTTAATATCGAGGAAGCCGTGATTAATATCGGAATGGCTGTGCTTAATATCGGGGTGGCTGTGCTTAATATGGGGGAAGCCGTGCTTAATATCGGGTTGGCCGTGCTTAATATTGGGTTGCCAATACATAATATCGGGGTGACCGTGCCAAATATCGGGTAGGCCGTGCTTAATATCGGATTGGTTGTGCTGAATATCGGGTAGGCCGTGCTTAATATGAGGGAAGCCGTGCTTAATATCGGATTGGATGTGCTTAATATCGGGGTGGCCGTGCTTAATATTGGGTTGCCAATACATAATATCGGGGTGACCGTGCCCAAAATTGGGTTGGCCGTGCTTAATATCGCGGAAGCCGTGCTTAATATCGGGTTGGCCGTGCTTAATATTGGGTTGCCAATACATAATATCGGGATGTCCGTGCTTAATATCGGGTTGACCGTGCTTAATATCGGGGTGACCGTGCTTAATATCGGGCTGACCGTGCTTAATATCGGGCTGACCGTGCTTAATATCGGGGTGACCGTGCTTAATATCAGATTGACCGTGCTTAATATCGGGTGTCCGTGCTTAATATTAGGTTTGCCAATACTTAATATCGCGGTGGCCGTGCCCAATATTGGGTTGGCCGTGTTTAATATTGGGTTGCTCGCACTTAATATATCTGTACCCCCAGTGAATAAGTGGTTAAGTCGAATTTTGGTTATAATGAGTTAAGTGGCTCAGAACAGAAGCAGTGTGTTGTTTTTTGTTGTAGTGTATAAGAGGCTAAGCCAGATTGAAGCTATTAACGAAGTTACGGCGATGTGCGTTTTTATCCATCTTCACTTTCGCAAACCATAAATAGTCAAGTCGAATAAATAAAATAGGTGGAATTAATTCAAAATTATTATAACAGACAGCAAATGAAAATTTGTTTTGGATGAATTTTGTAATGTGCGTAATTGGTTAACTCTCTGTCAAATTGTCGGTGAATAAATGATCAACTCTATTATCTCAGTACTGATAAGGGTAATTGCATTGACCTAATAGTGGTAAAAAATAAACACTATTTAAGTATTTTTGACAAATTATTAATCTTCAATTTCAAATACCCGAATTTGCATAACAATTCAAATTTTGAAATTCATACCCTGAAAAGTAGTGAAAATAGACTTAACCACATAATCAATGGTATAACAGATAAGGTACCGTGCTTAATATCGTTTTGGACGTGCTGATTATCGGGTTGCCCATGCTTAATATCTGGTACCATGCTTAATATCGGGTTGTCTGAACTTAACATCCGGTTGGCCGTACTTAATATCGTGTGGGGCGTACTTAATATCGGGTAGCCGTGCCTAATATTGGGTTGGCCGAGCTTAATATCGGAGTGATGGTGCCCAATATTGGGTACGTACTTCACGGAGTTAGAAGGAGTATCTCAACCGAGAGCGAGTCATCGGGAGATTCTACTTCCACCTCTATATGAAAAGTGATAACACTTTACTGAGCAGATCTGCACTAAATAAATTTTACGATCATTGTTCAGTTGTGCCATCACCTGACACACACTTCCATCGGATAGCTAACACACACAGTTCCATAGGATTGCTAAACCATCGTAGCGAATCCTCTGTCACCAGTGAAGCGTTGGATAGGTGTAGGTTGGATTAAGGCCTCACGGCTAGGTGCCTCCTACATTGCTGCCACATTTCGAATGGGTACACAATGTCCAATATTGGGTTGGCCATGCTTATTATCCGGGTGACCGTGCCCAATTTCGGGTTGCCCATGCTTAATATCTGTGACCGTGCTTAATATCGGGTTGTCTGAACTTAACATCCGGTTGGCCGTGCCCAATATTGAGTGGGCCGTGCTTAATATCGGGTAGACCGTGCGCAATATCGGGTTGACCGCACTTAACATCAAGTTAGCCGTACTTAATATTGAGGGTGGTTGTGCTTAATATCGGAGTGACCGTGAACAATATTGGGTTGGCCGTGCTTAATATCCGGTTGGCCGTGCCCAATATTGAGTGGGCCGTGCTTAATATCGGGTAGACCGTGCGCAATAAAGGTTGACCGCACTTAACATCAAGTTAGCCGTACTTAATATTGAGGGTGGTTGTGCTTAATATCGGAGTGACCGTGAACAATATTGGGTAGGCCGTGCTTAATATTCGGTTGGCCGTACTTAATATCGGGGTGACGGTGCCCATATTGGGTTGGCTTTAATATCGGGGTGGCCGAGCTATACCTATCAAACACATAAAAAAGACAAAGCTGCATCCTTACTCATCAGAATTAATGCCCACCAGGTACATTATCATCAAAATAGTATTTCCACTTGATGGCAGTTACACTGCCAAAAGGTTACTTAGAATAAATAAGGTAATCATTTTTCATATTACTTTATAATTATAGACCAAAGAATAAATGTATAATAATCTGTAAATCTTAAATATCATACTACTTAGCATTTTTATGTTAGTAATTACTGTTTTTATTAAATTTCAGATCATATCAACTACGTACCAGATAATAAACATTGTTAGGAACTTTTGAGTAATTTGAAGTTACTACAGTACTTAATTTATTTGCTGAAATACAGTATTCTTATTTTATAAGAATCTCAAAATATAGCTGATGTCACTGCCTAATTTACTATTTTTGCATTTATAATTCAATAAAATTGTGAAAAGAAAGACTAACAATTTTATATCACCCTTTACCTGGGAACTTCACCATTGGATACAAAACTCTGCTAACATAGAGCTGCAAAATATAATGACTTTCCTAACTACTTTATGGGGCTCAGGGTAGCCATGTGAGTTAAGGCGTTGCCTCTAATGAACTGGGAGTTCGAGTCCAACCTGAGCAATAGGAATTTATTTACAAGTTCATTAATTAAAATCCTCTTGCTGCTAGGCGATGGTGGTAACCTGCAGATAACTTAGCCATTGCAGTGTGGACGTTAATATATAAAACAACAGCAGATTTTAGCAGATTTCCCTTAAGGGCAATCAGCCATTGATGTACTCATGACGCTATTTTCGAAAAATTTCTTCAAATCTCCATCAATCCTACCCAGGAGATGTCAAGAATGTGGTCCGTTCTAAATTAAATAATTTATTATAAATAATAGTTTTGACTATATTTATATATATATATATTTTTATATTGATTAAACTAGCTCAAGATACGCCGGCTTTCGCCCGGGAAATTTGAATTTGAGTCTGAATTTGGTTTTTTTTTGTATGGTTAGATTTTTTTTGGATCAGGCTATGCCTTTGCCAAATTATTTTGGACATTATACCCCCGTCCCAGTGTTTTAGGCAGTTAATACCCGATGATGTTGGCACTTTTGTTAATATTAATATAGTTATATTTTTATTTTATGTTTAAGAACTTCATCTGTCCTCCATATTATCATAGTTCCCGTCCACCTGTGCATAGATTTTGATTTATTTAAGGACAAAATATTAACATAGATTTCAATTAAATTTTTTCCAAGGTGGAAAGGGTACCTGGGAGTTCATGATGGAAAGATATTGATTGAGCATATCCAATAATATTTCTACCCAAATTACTGTTGCTTTTCATAAACTGTTTCCATATAAGAATGTATATTAAAACAAAAGTTTACTCTAAATAACAAAGTAATACAATTTTTGATTATGTTGCACCTTTGTCGAAAAAACAAATTAGACCATGATAATATCGCGAATTTTTTATTGCAGGCCTCCACCTTACAAACACCCACTCCCGTTCCAATCTAAAAATTTTAATATAGGGGGCATATAATCATGGAAGAATTAAATGTAATTGACATAGCTGAGTTTTTTATTAAGTTCGGTTTAATCAGTTATCGCGCCCGAATGAAATAGTTGACTCGTCACTTTAAAATTATAGTTGTATAACTTCGTTTATACTTTGTAAAATCAGAACAGAATAAAGAATATTCACAAAAGTTACTCTAAATAAACAAAATAAAACTACTTTTAATACTGTTCATATTTGCCGAACAAAGAATTAAGAAAACGAAATAAAGCTAATTTTTTAAAATTCAGTCCTCCCTTACAACCCCCACTCCTGCGTCCCTAACGTAAATGTTGGTATGGTTGTTATTAATGAGAGCGTAGTGCTAATACAATATAACCGATTTTATATTTATTTCGTGTTGGGTCTTTTGTCCCTAATAAAATTGTTCACTTCCGCTATAGGTTGTAGCGTATATCTCGTTTATACATATCGGTATACAAAAAAAAAATGTATAAAACATAAAGTTAACTGTAAGTAACAAAATAAACAACTTTTTGTTCTTTTTTTTTTATTTTTCGTTCATGTTTTATTTGCCAAAAAACCAATAGGAAACGAAAATATCGCTATACTTTTAAAGTTTCAGGCTTCGCTTATATAAAACCCACCACTGCTGTTTTCGTCTCAGAGGATATTTTTATATAGCCTAAAGTCTAAGTATGGGTTAGTAATTAATGTACATACCAAGGTTATCATAAAATATTCGGGTTCAGCCGTTTTGCGTGAAAAGGTTAACAACAACAAACCAAAACAAATAAACATAACAAATCAGACACCAAAGAAATCAAAAATGCAGTTAATGGAGTGTCTATGGACATGTGAAACGAAAATGTTATCGTGAAATTTCGCGATAAAAATCAATGTACAGGACCTGAGGTTACAATTATATATATAAATAGGATATATATATAGATATAAATATAGATAAATTATTTATATATAATAATATAAAAATTATTAATTAAAATTGCAAACTCCTTTATCTGGTATCATTGATGTTTGTCTCGAAATTTCATAGATTAACTTTGATAACTAAAGTGGGTAGCGCATCTATTCATTCAGCACTAACCTGTTGAACCCGAACTTAACCAAAACCTCTGTCATGTGAATTAGCATTAATTCTTCCAAGATTATAAGCTATATTAAAATTTTTCGGTTGAAACGGGAGTGGGGGTTATAAGGTAGGCCTGAAATAAAAATTTGTGATATTTCATCTTCGAAAAACGTGCACATATACAAAATGATGTTGGCTATTTTGTTTATTTTAGAGTATAAATCCTAATAACCTGGGACGGGTTAAATGTTAAAATATTGTGCAAAGTTAAACCTTGCCAAAAAAATAAATTACCTTCTTCTTTTACAAGCCATGCAAATGAAATTCCCGGGCGAAGCCTGGAACCTTAGCTAGTATATAAATTGTAACCTCTGATCTTGTACATTGCAATTTTATCACGAAAATTTTTACCACGGATAACCTTTCGTTTCACATGTCATAGGTGCACATTAACTACATTTGGGTTTCTGTTTGTTTGTTTAGTTAAAATTTTCCACGCATAAATGGCTGATACCGAATTTTATGTAACTTGGTATATTATATTAACTTACTAACCCAAACTTAGAGCCATTAGGTTATTGTTAAACACTCTCTGTTGAGTCGAACAGAGTGGGGTTATAAAGGAGGTATAATATATAATTATATATATATAGATATAAAATATAAATATATTATATATATTATAATTTATATAATATTTATATTCTATAATATAATTATAATTTTATATATAATATATTTATCTATATAATACATTATATAAAGATTGGCAACCTCTAACTTGTACATTGATTTTTTTCGTGAAATTTCACGATAACTATGAATACTAAAGTTTGGAGCCGAACTATTTCATTTTAACACTAATGGTTTGAACCGAACTTAGCAAAAAAGCTCGGTATGTGAATTACATTTAATTCTTCTATGATTATTAAGCTATATTGACATTTTTTTAGGTTCGTAACGGGAGTGGGGGGTTATAAAGGGTGGCCTGAAATTAAAAATTCGCGATTATTTCATTGTCAATTTTTTGTTTTTCAACAAACGCGAAGCACCATAAAACAAAAGTTGTATACGACTTTTGGTTATTTAGAGTAATTTTTGTTTTAATAATCATTTTGTTCAGGAACAATTGTATAGGACAAGTAAATTGCGTGGAGAAATTATTAGATATGCACAACAATTCTTATTTCATAGAACTACCAGGTACACTCACCTGGATAAAATAATTCACTAAATTCTATAAGATAATATTTGTCCTCAATACATACAAATCTCGGCATAATGCACAGAAGATTGGGAAAATATTACACTATGAGAGGACAGTGAGAAGTTGCTTAACGGTCTAGAAAAACAATAATTATTATATTTATTAAGAAATCCACAGCAACGACGGGTAAATGTTCAAAATTATTGTGCAAAGTAAAGTCTTGCCAACAAAAAATAACCAATTACCATTCAGCCTCAAATGAATTCCCTGGCGAAACCGAGTATCTGAGCTGCCGTATATTAATATCATATATATATAAGTATATATATAATATAAATTAAATATTTATTATATAATAACATTTTTTTTTGGAAGGACCTCATTTTCGTCATCTGGGTATGTATGATGGACATTTAAAGATACTTTTCGAAAATCGCGTCATGAGTACAACCTCAATAGCTGATTTCCTGAAGTTAAATCTGGTAAAATCAAGTGAACACCTTCTAGTCAAGAGCGCATCTACCTCACATAATAAAGTTCCGTTGGAAATAAGATTTGGCATTTAAAATTGGAATAAGACTTTCCACGTTATAATAAATGTATTATTGTGAACAGGCGATGACTATAAGTGAGGGTTTACTATTGGGTGGTCGATAGTCTTTATAATTTCATGAGTTCATTAATTTTGTATCACAGAATTATAATATGTACCTTGCTAGACCTGCTAATAAAGTCAGAATAGAGATTATATAATAAAAACAGAAAAACTGGAAAAATTCACTGGTTCGTGCAGAGTCAACTCACATAACTACTGGTTTTACTTTTCAAAAAGTCAGGAGGAGGCCCCCAGGCAGGGGCTGTGTAAACTAAGCAGATTTTCATCGTGAAGGTTGACAATAGATAAATCTGCTTACTGGTAACACAACACCACCGCGAATATTAAGTGAATAAATACAGACGGTAATAAGATCCCTTTGAGTAATGTTTTATAATTTCCCGACGGGGAGTGTCTCAAATGTAAACAAAATGGTCTGTCAACCTCTTACTGGAAAGAAAAAGAATTACATCATAATATAACACATTAATTTTATTGAGAACTATTTAATATATCTAGTACTGTAATTTGCAATCCATCAGAATAATGCTTATCTCAATCAATCAAATTTTAGTAGTCCAAGAGCTTAAGACAGTGACCCCCTGTCTTAACTTGGACTACTAAAATTTCATTGATTAACACTATTATGATTCACTATAAATTACAGCCCTAGATGTAGGAAATAGTTTGAATAAAATTAATACAGTATATTCAGATGTATTTCAGTAATTATTTTTCTTCCCGGTCAAGAATATTTGCAGGTTATCTCGTATAATAACGCAGGTCTCGTGAAATATAGTATTTGGTATTTAGGTTACGAATAATGTGGTTTATTATATAAGTGGGGGTTCGCTGAATGCTGAAAACTGAAGAGTGCAAAATACCGACGTTTGAATAATTCCAGATAGAGAATTTATCGATCCGACTTTGTAGTAACCGGAGAATTTTTTTCGAATTTTTCGTAAAACCCCTCCCCCTTAACCCTCCCCTCCCCTGCAGTCCGATTTTCATATTCAGCATTAACTTAACTGATAATCTTTTATTAGCAGATCTTCCCTTAAGGGAAATCAGGATCTATTGAGGTTGTACTCATGACGGAATTTTCGAAAGTTTTTTCTTCAAATGTCACTTCGATCCTATCCCCCCCCTAGTAGATGACGAAAAATTGAGGAGTCCCGTTCCAAAAACTGTATATCATATATATATATATATAATATATATATATATATGCATATATATATTTACTATATATTTGTTACCGCTCTCTAGCTCTCGGTCGCAATTTTTGTTTGATCGTTTACCAAACTCGATATTATAGTCGTTTTATGATGAAAATGAAAGATCAAGAGTTTCGTTAACGGCTGAAATTTCGGACCAGTGGGGATGGGGGGGGGGGACGGTTTTTAGAGGCGGTGGGTTATTCGAAAATGACAAATATCTTTCGTTATTATTTACGCCGGATTCCAAAACATTGTACAGAAATTCAATCTGGAATGCAAATTACATTTACTGATAAATATTGGGTTATATACACATTTATTCACTATCTGATATTAAACCGAGATAATTGCATTTTTGTTAAATTCTGGGCAGCTAACGAACGGGTGACTTTTCCTCCAAGAGTAGTTCGGCCGATTCCTTAACTGCTACGACTTAACGTGGAAATTTTCTCTATTGCAAATACTTCACGTGGGAAATCTGCTTTAGTTTTAAGCAGCCCCTGCGGTGACGGACATCTTTTTTACATAAAACGATTAAATTTCGAGTTTGGTAACGGTCAAAAAAAAATTCCTACCGCTAGAGCGTTAACAGACAAATACACACTCACACACACAAACACACACACACACACACACACACACACACACACACACAAATATATATATATATATATATTTATATATTATATATATAAATAAATATTTGATAATATATAAACTCAATTTTGAACGGAATCTACTTTCTCGTCTTCTCCTATGTAGGATCGATGGACATTTGAAGAAAAATTTCGAAAATCGCGTCATGAGTACGACCTCAATAGCTGATTCTTATCTTCTTAGATGAATCTGCTAAAAAAACTGAAGAGTATAAGGGAGAGTTGGGGGTTTACTAAGGCAGAAAACAAGAAAGTACGAATAACTTGCTTAATACTTTAGTTAAAGAGTAAGTGCATAGAACAACAATTGTAGAACATCAATAGTTCAACAATTGGGGTCGTACTCATGACGCGATTTTCGAAAACTTTCTTCAAAATGGTCATCGGATCCATACCCTAGGTGAGAATGACGAAAAAATGAGGTCTCGTTTCAAAGTTATAATATATATATATAAATATATATACTATTTATATATTTATATATTATATACTAGCTCATGAATCCCCGGACTATCGCCTGGGAAAAAATGTGTATAAAACAAAAGTATTACTTTTAACAACAACAAAATAAACAACTCTTGTTATGTTCAAATTTTAGCAGGAAAAAAACGAAATAGAAATCGAAATACCGCTATTTTTAAATTCAGTTCCCCCCTTAGCAACCCTCCACTCCTGCCCGTTCCTAGAAAATGTAGGAGTAGCTTGTTATAATGATAACGTTAGTGCTTTTAAAACACATACCTTGTTTTACTTTAATTTCGGTTGGATCTTCTGTCCCAAATAAAATTGTTCACATTCCGCTGTAGGTTTTAGCGTATATCTCGTTTATATAATTCGGTATATGAATAAACGTGTATAAAGACAAACGTATAAATCTAAATAACAAAATAAACAACTCTTGTTATGTCCAATTTTGCCGAAAAACGAATTAGAATATCGAAATACCGAGCAATTTTTTTAAATTCAGGCCTTCCTTACAACCCCCACGTCCTGCCCGTTTCCTCAAACAATTGTTGGAGTGTAGCATTGTTATAATGAAAGCGTTTAGTAGCTAATACAACATACCGAGTTTTATTTATTTGGTTGGGTCCTTTAAGTCCCAAATAAAAATTAGTTTCACTTTCCGCTGTAGAGTTTTTAGAGCGTATATCATCGTTTATAAAATCGGTGCATATGAAAAAAGTGGTATATAACAAAAGTTACTCTAAATAAAACAAAATTACACCATCTTTTATGTTTGTTTATATTTGCCGAAAAACCAATAGGAAACGAAATTATCGCTATTTTTTAATTTCAGGCCTCCCTTTATATCCCCCCACTCCTGTTCATATACTCAGAGAAATTTTAATATAGCCTAAATGGGCTAAGATTGGGTTTAGTACTTAAATTATACATAACCAAGTTATCATAAAATTCGGTTCAGCCGTTTATGCGTGAAAAAGGTTAATCTAACAAACAACTATATAAACAAACAAACAAAACACCAAAGAAACCAAATTGGGTGCAGTTAAGGTGTCTAGGACATGTGTTAACGAAAAGTTATCGTGGAAATTTCGCGTAAAAAAATCATTACAGATAAAGAGGGTTTACAAATTTTTATATAAAATATTTATAAATATATATAATATATATTTATATATAGATATATATAATAGATAGATATATATATATATTTGCTTTGTTAACGCTCTAGCGGTCGAGCAATGTTTGTTTGATCGTTACCAAAACGCCGATATTTAAAACGTTTAAATGCAGTAAGACAGATCAAGTTCGTTAATGGCTGAAAATGGGAACAGTGAGAGAGGGGGAGTGTAAGAGGGGGATTTTCGAAAATTCTCCGTTAACCCTAACGTCGGATAGAAATCATTGTATAGAACCCAATCTTATTGCCAAATTTAATTTACTATAAATTTTTATATACATTTATTCTCTATCCCTGTACTATTAACCGAGATATTTTGCATTTTTATGAAGTCTCGTGGAGAACAAGTGTGGTCGGGTGATGTAGGTTCGGATTAGGTCGGGCCAAATTTCCGTCATTGCTCGGCTCAGTGGTGGAAAGCTTCTTCTAACCTAGCCTGTACGTTTCATAACCATACCTTACCTTCGTTACTTTAGTGAGATTTAAATGCAAATACGTGTTCTGTTTCATACCGCCACCCCCACCCAATCTCATTAGTTCTTGGGAACTTCTAAAAATTTGAGTTATATTAAAATAAATATAATTTATTCTTAGACAAATTCAGAAGCCGTTTTCAGTTGGGAATTTTGTTTTAATTTAACTGAAAGATTTCTCATTACCGTTTGTATTTAATCACGGTGGTATTGTGTTACCAGTATGCAGATTTCTCTATTGTAAAACTTCACATGGGAAATCTGCTTAGTTTACGCAGCCCCAGTGTGACGGACGTTTTAGTTTTGACCCTAATTGATATCGACGTCACATTGCGTATTTGCCTGTATCTCAGAAAGTAAAAGTCCGATGACAAACATATTTAGTATTTGAACCTTGAATGAGGTCGTTCATAATACAACATCTTATTGTTAATACTACATTAGCAGGAGTAAGGGTTTACTGATGGCCGAAAACTAAAATAGGAAATATTTTGGTTAATATTAAATATAGAGAAAGCAACAAAATGTATACAACTTTACATTTCCAATGCGATTGATTCAACACACGTTTTCGACCCGAAGCCTACTAACGGATATTTTTTCAATATTCGAAATTCCCCCTTTCACTGGGCGGAGTGGAATATTGACTTTGATAACGATTAAACAAAAATTGCGACCGTTAGAGCGTTAAGAGACAAATTATATATATATATATATATAATTATATTTTATATTATATATCTATATTATATTGTTTACGTTAATATTACAAAATCAGTATTATAAATTTGTATAATAGAGTTCCCTTTGGATTGACAAAATTACAACACACATGCCACACAAGTTTTACAGTTTTTACATCACTGCCACTAATTTATTTAACAAAGCACTATACTCTTGGTTAATTATTCTTAATTTACTACTCACATGAGATTTTCTCTGAAAGCGTCACGTTCATCAGATTAAACTAGTCTATTATTCACTCTCGGTCACCGAACTTCACCAAAAATGGTCTGCACTGCACTGTACTTAAACACGGGCACTATAATGTTACTTACAGAGAGTCACGGGCACAACACTTGGTTTTTCCTTATAAAATGTTTACGAATAGACTACGCGTTCACATGAGTACGACCTCGCAATAAGCTGAATTCCCATAAAGGGAAATTCTTGCTAGAAAAAAATCAGAAAGTAGGCACTAGGGGCGCCGAACGCACTGATGTGATCATCAAGACAGCTGCACGTGCTTATATTGAGGGGCGGCAACATCAAAGGGCGCGGTCTCGAAGGTACTGGACTCTTTAGTCTAGAACAGGGCTTCTTAAACTATGGGTCGCGACCCCATTTGGGGTCGCGTAGCAAAATTCTGTGGTCGCGAGAGATGTTTTATCTTCAGTTACAACTTATTCGTCGATTAGACGAAATTTGCTTTTAAATCTACAATTACAACTTATTCGTCGATTCGACGAATATTTTTATCTACAGTTACAACCTATTTACGACGAATTCGACGATGCTGTTTTTACAAAGAGAAGGTTATCTTTCCTTTAGAAAGGACGAGGCGATTGTTCTACTTCGGAATGTATATGTAGGCAATAAAAAAACAGTCACATCATATCTCACATTAAATTTTACTAACTTATACTTTTAAAATTTAAAATACTTACCCACGCAACTACTTGAAATATATTCGAGAGAATTCTAAAGTGGACAGTACTACCCTCCATCCCATTATATTTTCCCGAAAACCCCCCTTTCCAATAAATAAATGACAAGTCTAATCTAATTTTTTTAGTGCAATATTTTTTAAATTTTAGATTTTTGTATGTTCTTCAAAACGAATTCTAAACTTATATAATTTTCTATAAGTAATATGTAATTTGTTACCTAATAAATAAATCATCAAAAAATATTAATTTATTTTTCTTTTATATTTGTATAGGGTCGTCAAGAAACTCGCAATCATAAATGGGGTCGTAAATTATAAAAGTTTAAGAAGCCCTGGTCTAGAACCTACTGGCGGCAGCAGTCCCCCGGTCGGCTCCTTTGATCCCCGTCGCACCTCCCAAATAGGCATCTCTGTATGATCACTAGGTATGATCGATAGGCATTTGAGAAAATGTTTAGAAAATTGGTTTATAAGTACGTACACCCTCAATAGCTGATTTCTCTTCTGCTAAAATGCAACGCACTCATGATTCGTCTAAGGCTTCACTATGTAACAATAATTTTTTAGGGGAGATTATCAATATATTTTTAATTATTTAAAAATGGAAAAGAATTCAAATCATTAAAAGTATTATTAGTACTATTCCATTTAAAAGCATTAATAAAACAAATTTAAAAAAATTAAAAACAATTAATAAATGTAGTTTACATGATATATTTTAATGTACACAAACTGTGCTACAATGGTTAATTGGCGCGTTTTATAAACAGGTTACCACCATATTCTAGCCAGGATGGGCTAAGGACTTTAATTAATGAACTTGTCACTGATTAAATTCCTATTGCTCAGGTGAAAATCGAATCCAGTACTCCTAGTTCATTAGGGCCAACACCTTAACTCACATGGCTACCCTGAGCCCCAAAAAGTAGTTAGGAAAGTTATTATATTTAATAACTCTATGTTAATAGAGTTTTGCATCCAAAGGAGAAGGACCTGATTTAAGGATAACAAAATTGCTAGACGTTCTTTTCACAATTTTATTGAATTATAAATGCTATTCTATTTAGCTAGTAAGTGAGATCAGCTGTATTTTCAGACACACATAAAATATGGCAACTGCATTTCAGCAAGAAATTAAGTACTGTAATGTCTTCAGTTTATTCAAAAGTTTCTCAAGACGTTTATTATCTGGTACATTCTTGATACGATCTGGAATTTAAGAAAAAAAAGTAGTTACTAACATAAAAATGCTAAATATATAATCCATATAGAATGCGATTTAATAAAAACTGATTATTATAAATTTATTAATTGGTCTATGATTATATAGTAATATGCAAAAATTATTCCTAGTAACCTTTAGGCAGTGTAACTGCCGTATTAGAGCAATACTGTTTTGATGATAATGTACCTGGTGAGCATTAATTATGACGAAGAAGGATACATTGGTTGTATCAGTGTCGAGTATGGATGCAATATCTTTGCCTACAGTGCTGAGTTATGCCCCTGATGGGATGTAGTAGTGTTGAGTAAGCATGCAATATAACATTGCCTTAAAACTGCTGAGTTATATAAGCCTTGATGGGATGACTTTAGTGTGTTGAGTAAGGATGCACTTCTTATGGCCTACAGCAGAGATAATGCCCCACTGATGGGAATGTAGTAGTGGTTGAGTAAGCATGCATTATCACTTTGCCTATACCTGCATGAGAACTAATGCCTGATTGGGATGTAGCAGTGAAATTTGTTGAGTAAGTGATGCAATATCTTTGCCTATAGTGGCCTGAGTTATATGACCTGATGGGAAATGTATCGTGAGTAGAGTAAGGATGCAATATTCTTTGCCATATCTGCTGAGTTATATAAGCCTACTGGGATGGAAGCAGTGTTGAGTAACGGATGCAATTAATCTTTGCCTAAAGATATAATGGCTGAGTTATATGCTGATAATGTGGCTGAAGGCGAGTGAGTAAAGAGATGCAATATCTTTTGCCAACAGAGCTGAGATATAAGCCTGAAAGGATGTAGTAGTGTTGAGTAAGCATGCCAAATTAATCTTTAGCCTATAAGTGAGAGTTATATGCCCGATTGGGATGTAGTAGTGTTGAGTAAGGATGCACAATATCTTATTGCCTATAGTGCCTGAGTTAAATGCCTGATGGGATGTATGTAGTTGCTGTTGAGTAAGCATGCTATTATCTTTGCCTATACTTCTGAGTTAATATGCCTGAGGGGATTTTGTAGTAGTTGAGTGATACGGAATGCAAAATTTCTTTGTCCTACAGTAGCTGAGTATATGCCCCATGATGGGATGTAGTAGTGTTGAGTAAGCCAAGCATGATACTTTGCCTATACTGGCTGAGTTAATTTGCCCTGATGGATGGATAGCTGTACATGTTGGAGTTAAGGACGCAAATATCATATTGCCTATAGTGGCTGAGTTTTAAAATGTCCTGATGGGGGATGTATGTAGTTGGTTGAGTAAGGAGAAGCAATTATTTTGCCCTATAGTGCTGAGTTTATATGTCTCTGAACGGGAAGTACGCAGTGGTTGAGGTTTAAGGATGGCGATATTTCATCTGCCTATAGAGGCCTGATTATATGACCTTAATGGAGTGATGTAGTAAGTGTTGAGTAAGGAGGACAAGCTATAACTTTGCCTTACTGAGCTTAAGTTTATGCCCAATGAAGGGAAGTAGTAGTGATGAGTAAAGCAAGCAATAACTATGCCATACTGCTGAGTTAAATGCCTGATGGGATGAAGAGTGTTGAGTAAGGATGCAACTATCTTTGGCCTACCTTGCTAGAGTATTAAAAGCCCCTGATGGGATGTAGAAGTCAGGTGAGAAAGCAAGCTTAAATCTTTGCCTATAATACGCTTGAGTTATATTCCTGAATGGTATGTCATTAAGTGTTGAGTATAATGGATGCAATAACTAGCCTACAGTGCTGAGTTTATGCCCCCTGATGGGGATGTAGTAGATTTTGAGTAAGCATGCAATATCAATGCCTAAAACTGCTGTGTTATATGCCTGAAGTTGGTTGTAGCAGTAGTTGATATAGTAAGGATGCAATATACTTTGCCTACAGTGCTGATTTATGCCCCTGTTGAAGTGATGTAGTAGAGTTGAGTAAGCATGCCAACCTATCTATACAGCTGAGTTAATATTGCCTGAATGGGATGTAGTAGTGTTGAGTAGAGTAAGCAAAATATCTTTAGCCTATAGTGCTGAGTTAATATGCCTGATGGGATGTAGTAGTGTTGTTTTGAGTAATGGATGCAAGAACTTTAGTTGATAGTGCAGAGTTTAAATGTCCTGATTGGCATGTAGTAAGTGTTGAGTAAGTGATTGCAATAAAAACAGTTGTCCGCAAGATGACTGATAGGTTATATGCCCTGATGAGGATGTAGTTAAGTGGTAGAGTAAGCATGCAATATCTCTGCCTATAGTAGCCTGAGTAGTAATGCCTTGATTGGGTTGTAGCAGTGTAGATGAAAGGGATGCAATAAAACTATGCCTATAGTGCCTGAGTTATATGCCCTGATAGGGATAGAAGTAGTGTTGAGTAAAGTGATGCATATAATCGTTGCCGTATAGTGCAGAGTTATATAAGACCTAGATGGGTTGTAGTAGTGTTGAGTAAGTGGATGGCAATATCTTAGCCATACTGCTTGAGTAAAATGCCTGAAGGGTTGTAAGCAGAGTAGAGTAAGGATGCAATATCTTTAGCCAAAATGCAGATTTATATGCCTGAAGGGTTGTAGCAATGTATTGAGTAAGGATGTGCAATATATCTGCCTAAAGTGCTGCGTAGTATGCCTGATGGGGTATGTAGCAGTGTTGAGTAAGGAAGCAAAAAACATTGCCTATAGTGCTGAGTATTATAATACGCCTGATGTGGATAGAAAGAAGTGGTGAGCTTAAGGATGGCCCAAGCCATCAAAGATTAGATTAAGTGCTGAGATTATATGCCTGAAGGGCAAAGTAGAATTGTGTTTGCGTTAAGGATGCTCAATATCCGATTGCCGAAAGTTGCGGAGTTATTATAGCCTGATGGGTTGTAGCAGTGATGAGTATGGATGCAATTCTATCACAGCCTATAGAGCTGAGTAGTATAAGCCTAGAAGTGGGTATGAAGACTCAGTGTATGAGCTATAAAGGATGCCAATAACTTTGCCTATAATCGAGTAGAATGCCCTGATGGGTTTTAGTAGAGTGTTGAGTAAGGATGCAATAACTTTATGCCAATAATAGTGCTGAGTTATATGCCTGATGGAGTTGTAGTCAGTGTGTATGAGATAAGGAATGCAATATCTATCCTAAACAAGCTGAGGGTTAAAATGCCTGGATGGGTTGTAGCACAGTGATTGAGTAAGGATGCAATATTCTATGCACTAATAGTGCAGAGTAAGTTTATGAGACCATTGATGGGATGTAGTAGTGTATGAGTAAGGATGCAATATCGTTTGCCGATAGAGCTGAGTTTATATTCCTGATAGGTTGTAAGCAGTGTTGAGTAAGGAACAATATCTCTGCCTAAAAGTGCTGAAGTAGTAATGCATGAAGGTTTTAACAGTGTTGAGTACGGATGCAATTAAATCTTTGCCTTACAGTGTCTGAGTTTATGCCCATGAAGGGATGTAGTACGTGTTGAGTAAGCATGCAATATCGGGGGGGGGGGGCGGTGGCCTATACTGCTGCGGAGATTAATATGCCTTGATGAGGAATGTAGTAGTGTTGGAGTAAGTATGCAAATATCTTTGCTCTAATCGAGCAGAGATATAACCTGAAGGTATGTAGTTAGTGTTGAGTAAGGATGCCAGATCTTTTGTTGATAGAGCTGAGATTATATGTCCTGATGGCAATGTAATAGTGTTGAGTAAGATGATGCCATATCGTTTGCCGATAGTGCTGAGTTATATCCTGATGGGATGTAGTAAAGTTGTTGAGAAAGCATGCAAATCTCTGGCCAATATCGTGCTGAGTAGTATGCCTTGATGTGTTGTAGCAGTGTTGAGTTAAGATGCAATATCTTTGCCTATTAGTGCAGAGTTATATGCCTGAAGTGATTAGTATATTGTTGATAAGGATCAATAATCGTTGCCGATACTGCTGAGTTATTTGCCTGATGGGTTGTAGCAGTATTGAGTAAGGATGCAATATCTTTGCCGATAGTGCTGAGTTATTTCCCTGATGGCTTCTAGCAGCATTGAGTAAGGATGCAATATCGTTGCCGATAGTGCTGAGTTATATGCCTGATGGGTTGTAGCAGTGTTGAGTAAGGATGCAATATCTTTGCCTATAGTGCTGAGTTATATGCCTGATGGGTTGTAGCAGTGTTGAGTAAGGATGCAATATCTTTGCCTATAGTGCTGAGTTATATGCCTGATGGGATGTAGTAGTGTTGAGTAAGGATGCAATATCTTTGCCTATACTGCTGAGTTATATGCCTGATGGGATGTAGCAGTGTTGAGTAAGTGTTTTTTTCTTTTGTCGATACTGCTGAGTTGTTTGCCTGATGGGTTGTAGCAGTGTTGAGTAAGGATGCAAGCTCTTTATCGATAGTGCTGAGTTGTTTGCCTGATGGGTTGTAGCAGTGTTGAGTAAGGATGCAAGCTCTTTATCGATAGTGCTGAGTTGTTTGCCTGATGGGTTGTAGCAGTGTTGAGTAAGGTTTTTTTTTTCATCCATAATGCTGAGTTATTTGCCTGATGAGTTGTAGCAGTATTGAGTAAGGCTGCAATATCTTTGCGATAATGCTGAGTTTTATAGCCTGGTGGGTTGTAGCATTGTCACGTAAGTGTTTTTTTCTTTTGTCGATACTGCTGAGTTATTTGCCGGATGAGTTGTAGCAGTATCGAGTAAGGCTTCAATATCTTTGTCGAATGTGCTTAGTTATTTGCCAGGTAGGTTGTAATATTGATACGTGAGGTTGGTAGAACCGATTCCTTTGTCAATAATGCTGAGATACTGAGTTTTGTGCCTGATGGGTTATAATGGCGACGAATAAGGTAGCAAGATAAGCATATCAGCTGGCCATGTTAGTAAAAAAAGAAAAATATGCAAGAGAGTAAATGCTTGGACTGTGGCTTCTTCACGCTGCCTTTGGACGGATGTCATCGATTTCACTCTTCCACTTTAGTCTGCACATTATTAGCAGAATCATGTTTTATGTTTATGTTTTGAGAGAAATGTTAGTATATAATGTGCAAGTAGTATTCAGACACGTTACAATTTTAATGTACTGTCAAACCTTAAGAAAAAAACAGCCACATAAGAACTTACATTTCCATAACTTTCTAAAGAAGCAACGACTGGGAAAATTCGTGACGCCAAAGTCATTGGTTCAAGCGTGTTTGTCATCATTATTGCCATGAGAACTGTATAGCTTTTATTGCAGTGCACCCAAGGAGTTGCAATCAGAGATTCGGGAATTTTGCCGCTCTAAAATAGATTAAATATTAAAAATTGTTTTAATTTATGGCTTAATTAAATGAATAAATGTGAACTAACTAACTGATATGATTTTTGAGATTGTTGGTTGTCAGCTAGTTAAAGCACTCTACTGGAATGTTAAACAACTACTCAGGTCAGCATTCGGCAGGATCAAAGATGGTGTTGTACAGAAAGAACTTGCAAGGTGAGTAACACGATCGGCTAGTAACGACAGTTTTTGCTGATAGATTTGGCTCTGTGTGTGTGAGCGTGGATAGTGTGTGTGTGTGTGTGCGTGTGTGTGTGTGTGTGTGTGTGTGTGTGTGTGTGAGTGTGTGTGTGTGTTTCAATGCATCTATTTTATTTATTCAATAACCATTTTAAAAAAAAAATATTCTGTAGTACGCCCGAAGAATAAACTTAGTCATCATTTTTCATACTATGTTCTGTTATGAGTAACATATCGTTAAGTTTTATTACGAAACCAGTAATAAACGTTGTTAATAAGAGTTCTTTTGGATTGCAAAATTAAACACACACAAGTTTCACAGTTTTTATCACTGCACAATGTATTTAACGATGCACAATACACTTGGTTAATTATTCTTAATTATAACTCACAGTATGCACTGATAGCGTCATTGTTCCTCAGATTACACAGTCCAATAATTCACTCACGGTCACTGAACTTCACAAAAAGTCGGCACTGCACTGTCTTAAACACGGCACTATAACGTTACTTACAGAGACACCACACAGCCCTGGTCTTCACATAAAAACACTTTACCGCACTGCACCAAGTCGCACTGTAGCGCCGAACGCACTGATGTGATCACCAAGCCAGCTGATAATAAACTAAAATCGGGCACTGTCAGGGTCCCTTATATATACCTTGTCGGCAAACATCAAACAGAATGGCCAGAAGGGGCTAGACACGTTCCTGGAACATACGCGGCCCTAATTAGATGCTGCCGGCGCCACTTGTTTTCGGTCGGCTCCTTTCATGTCCTTCGTACCTCCCAAATATGCAGATCTCTCTCTGCTAATCCTTCATGTATTTAATTTTCGCAACACTGCCGCCCACTTAAGCCTTTTTCGTCCCGAATAGGCTCAATATCGCCGTTACCATACTTGGCCAGTAGCTCTAGGTGTACCACTTTCATTTTAGACCTCGGATTGTGGTATCTCTGAATCCTGTAGACCACGTCGTTCAATTTCTTGATCACCAGGTTTAGCCGCAAATATTTCATGTAAATGCTTAAAAAAACAATGGGCCGCGAACTGTTGAAAGTTACAAAACAACAAATATCCAGTCCCGTACAGACACTTCTGCTGTGGAAGATAGATGCCACCTAAATTTGTCAATAAATAAATATGTAAATTAGTGAAATGAATAATTTAAATGATACAAACCCTGCCAATTACTTGCTCTCCATACAGACACAAGCTAAATATAAATCCCAATTCTAATAGCATGTTCTTAACAAAATCTGTTAAGCTAGTTATTTCTGGATTCTGTAAAAGAGATTAAACAATTATAATAACAACATGATTATTCGGCTTATTTTTATAAATTATAAATAAGTTAAATGATTATTATGAAACTTAGTGTGTTCAACTCAAATCTGTTTTCAGATTTATTCCATCAGGCACAGTTTTGAGTAATTGTAATTTTAGTTTTTTTTACCTTATTTGTATTGTATTTAAAAACATTTAACTCTAATCATTACAAATCTATTGAAGACACAATAAGTAAAGGATCAAATCAATACACTCACCATTGTACAATGAGCTTACAAAATTAAATACATAACAAAAAAAATATATTGTTACGTTTTGTATTACCAAAATCAGTTTAACAGACCAATAATTCACTCAACGTCACTGAAATTCACAGAAAGACGGCACTGCACTGTCCTTTGCTTCGCGGCACTGCACTGTCTTCTACTTCGCGGCACTGCACTGTCCTTTACTTCGCGGCACTGCACTGTCTTAAACACGGCACTATATTGTTATCTTACTTTCACGGCACAACACTGTTCTTCATTAATAAAAACACTTTGCCGCAATTTTTGTACTAAGTCTCCACTGTAGTCACTGTAGAACTGATGTGAACATCAAGACAGGTGAGAATAAAACTGGACACGTCGCTCGCGGCAGACCCTTTTTTATATAGCTTGTCGGAATACATCAAAGGGGCAATTGTCTGGACCCGTCGAAGGTTCTGGCTTGGAAGGTAACTGGTAAGACCTAGAAATTCATTCTACCGGGCCTCTGACTTGAATCTAGCGTCACCACTTTCCAAATACGCGACTCTCCTTTCTCGTGATATTAACGAGATATTTGCATTTTTTTCTACCACTTCCGTGCGGATAATTGCGGATGAGCCGTGACTTTACGCTGCCCTGCAGACGGACTTTTTAGGATTCCTTGTGTTCTCGCTCTCGGCTTGGTGAGATATCTCGTACACAAATTTCGTCGTTTTCTATCTCTTTGCTTACTACTTCCGCCTGTTTGAACATCAGCTTAGTTTACGCAGTGCATGTATTGTGAGGTTGTTATTTTGCTAGTTTTGATTGTTCTTGTCTGTCCCTCTATAAATTTGCGCATTTTGGGTAGATATTTCGTGTTTATATCATTGATGAATTTCATTTTCAATTGATCAGAAAATCGAGGAGAAAATGAATATTGTCACGTTGTATTTTGATAGTTTTTGTTTGTTTCTGTACTTATTAAAAATGAGCAATTTGGAAAAGTTCTTAGTGATGAATTTATTTTCTAATTAGAAGATAAGAGGAAAAATGGAATATTTTCAAGTAGCAAAAACAAAATGATAAATGACAAAATGATGATAAAATTAAATGATATTGGGTGAACAGAATGATAAATATACCAAAATGTATGATAAAAAGTTAGGATGGATATTGGGTGAATAGTTTATTCAACAAAAAAGTTAAGGATGGATAGTAAGAACTTTCAGATTGATTATATCTTCGATCTCGATATTCAACTGTTGTAAACAAACCTGTGGAATTAAAGTTACTGCAAGTTCTATACAATTGTTCGATACGACGTATAGTAACGGACATATTTCACATTTTCGAAATCCCCCTCCCACTGGTCCCATTTGTCCCAGCCGTTAACGAACTTGATCTTTCTTTTTACATAAAAAGATTAAATACCGAGTTTGGTGACGATTAAACAAAAACTGCGACCGCTAGAGTGTTAAAAGACACACACACACACACACACACACACACACACACACACATATATATATATATTTATATCTATATATTGAGATATATATATATAGCTTTGAAGGACATAGTTTTCGTAATCTCCTGGCGTAGGATCGTTGTAAATGTGAAGAAATCTTCGAAAATCGAGTCATGAGTTACGACCTCAATGCTGATTCACCTTAAGGGGGGCGGGGGGGGGGTTATCATATGCTAAAAATGTTAAGTTAGCATTACTGTAGAGTGGTAAGAAGATGCAACCGTTACATCTTAAATGTGGATTTTATTTATTTAAACCCATGAACTATGGCCCACAATGATAATAAATTTGTCAAAATTGTTAAAAGGTATTCCACGTTTAGAACAATAACTACGAATTTATTACACATTGTGTCTATGGCACCCGTATTAACAATATATTCTCTCCACTGTGTATTGGATCCTACCTGAATGATAAATGAGTAGAGTAATCTTATCTATTGTTACATTTGACATAATAAACTGGATAAAATGTTACCTCTAAAAGAACGATGACACCCATCGCTAAAGTTATAGATGCCAACATGAACACGCTCGCAGGTAGAACCCAAAAAATGTCTGAATCAAGTTGCGAAAACTTCCGGACAACAAACACATAGGAATTTAGAAAAAAATTCTCCATGTTCAAGAAAATACTCGTTCTTAACTAATACGTATAAGTGTTCATAACATATATATTGTTGTGAAAATCTTATTTTGCACAACTAACCCATAAGCAAGCTGCGGGAGCCGATGTCACCAGGTATGTCAAGGTGACACCAGTCTGGCGTTTAGACTGTCCAGACCTTTTTCTCTGACTTTCACGCCTTGTCTATAACGCGGGCCCGTTTCGGCCTGACACGTAGTTAGTTCTCAGTTTTCTTACTAGGGAATAACAGTGCGTTAAGCGTCGTTTTATGTTAGATCAGTGAAGTGCTGTAGTTTTGTGGAACATCAGTGCGTGTGTTTGTGAACATTCAGTGCAGTGACGTGTTCTGTGAACTTCAGTGCAGAGACGTGGTCTATTGAACTTCAGTGATTCGCGTGATCGTGAGATATTGTACTCACTGAAGTGAATTTATCATTGCAATAACAGGGGGTGTGCCATTCGCAGTGTGCGCAGATCGTAACTTTTTGCGACTTTGGTGCATGAACGTAACGACATTATCCACTTCTTTAGCTCTGTTTCCCCGTGAGCACCAGTGTCTGTTACTGAATTGTTTTTATTTTCTATTGTTATACGTGATTTTTTTTTCAAAATGCCGAGTGATTTTGCTGTTAGTTCCAACAACCCTAGGAAATCAGGTAAGTCTGTATCTTATCACCGGTTCTAAAAACCCAGAAACTAGTGAACACAGAGGGTAGTCGAAGTGTAGACAGGAGATTTGAACTTTAATCCTGATATTTCTCGGGTTTATTTCAGAACATTTCAGCGATAGTGATTATGAAAGGAATTTACAAGCAAATTTGTTAGGGCTATTTTCCTAATAGATTAAAATTAAAAGAAGAAGCAGTGGCAATCCCCCCAGCTTAAAATTTTACCAAGTGTCGTCGTCCGTAAGGTAAACAAACATTTACTTCTGCTCAAAAAGTGAAACATCTAGACAATGTAGGAGTAAAAGCGTGAAATACGTAAAGGTGTCTGTGTCAATTAATGAGTTTTCTACCAAAAAGATGAAAAGTGATTTTTCAGGTATACAGAAGAAGTTGATTGTAAGAATGTATTCTCTAAAGAATAAAGTTTTCTGAATACGAATCCAAATTAAAGTCCGTGCTGATGCAAGTAAAAACATTTAAAAAGTAAAAACATTAATTTGAAAAAATAAGTTACTACATTGCTATCAGATAGTCACCGGCTAAAAATGAATGCAAAAAGAAGAAAAATTGCAGTGAACGAAGAAATGGATAGGATTTTTTATCCAATATTATCCAAAGCTCAAATGCAGTGCTTACAAAACAAAAAAGTAAAAGGCCAAATGATATTCATGCTTCTTTCACAGCTATTTATTCTATAGGACAGTGCGGTTTCAATGCATATTCTCCAAATATATAAGCAGCACCTGTTTTGGGCAAGAAGGACTACATGCCAATGGCAGCTTTTAAAAAGGTAAGATTTAAAATGTAAGAAACAGAATTATTTTCTTGTAGTCTTTTCGATAGAGCACTAGGGGAGTGTTTATTTCCCATGATCCATCATTAATGATATTACATGTTTCCTTCACAGTTATTTATTCTATGGGACTTCAATGCATAGGCTCCAACTTCATTGCCATCACAAGGATGGTACTGGTACCAAGGATTCCCTGGGACTCTAAATATAATCATCTTTTTACGACGAGAAGGATTACATGCCCGAGACAGCTTTTAAAAAGGTAAGATTTAAGATCTAAGTAACAGAATTATTTTCTTGAGGTTTTCCTATAGTGATAAATCGGAGCTTATTACCTATGCTCCATCATTAATGATATTACATGTTTCCTTCACAGTTATTTATTCTATGGGACAGCGCGGCTTCAATGAATTGCTCCAACACCAGTGCCATTCTATTCACAAGGATGCAACTGGAACCAAGGATTCTCTGTGACTCCAAATATATGCATTTTTTTGGTTCAAGAAGGACTACATGCCAATAAGCCTTTAAAAATCTTGTACCTGAATGGACTAGTTAATGTTTAAAATAATTTACTAACTTATATTCTAGTAACTTAGTTTATTGCGTGGTTAGTTCAATGTTAGTAACTTTAATTTCTTTGTATAATAGTAGTGATTACTGTTTTCATGTTTTGAACATTTCATCTTATTATAGTAAAATTTTTCTTTGTATTGTGTTGATTGCGTAGAAAAATGTAATCAATAAAATTTTTAAATGTAAAGGAACATATCTCAATTTCAAGGAACTATTGTGTATTTATTTTTAATGGAATCTAATTTGTACATGGATTATTTCAATTAAAATATATTTAACTAAAGTAATTTGTATCATTTACAGAAATATACCATTTTAAGAGTTTTGTATTCATCATATTAATCAGAAAACTGTTTATATCGTATTTCAGCTGGTCGGCACCCTGTCTTGGTTCCTAGTTACGTAGCAGGCTTGCTGCATTCTGATTGGCTATTCGCTTAATGGCCCTACTTTATATTATACGTACCTTGATTGCATATTGTGAGTTGTTGTAAAGAAAAATTTACCAAGTGTGTAGAGCATCGTCAAATAAATTTTTCAGTGGTAAAATCACTAAGTTAGTGATTTGTAGTTGAATTTTGCAATCCAAAAGAACCTTAATAATCAACGTTTATTATTTTTGTAATAATCGTAAAAATATTAGAAAGTCCGTTAGCAGATTTCCCACGTGCTGGTATGTCACACTAGTAATGTCTTCAACTTCAATCTCACCTCATGTTTTCTATTCCTAAGTATTGGTTTCATCAAAAAAATGTAATGAACGAATTGTGTTTAGAATTCCGGCTTTTGGCTTATTCGTTACCTACATTTATGCATTTTGAGACTTTTTGTTTTCATTTTTTTTTAAATGTAAAATAATTCAAAAACTAAAAATATCTAGACTCAAGTAAATACACCCTTAGCTTTCCTCCAGTGGAAAAACATAAGCGGAAGCCAAATATTCAGCTAATTCTTTAGTGTGCAGTTAAAATTTAATGAAAGCATGTTTATTTACCTGAATATAGTTTATATATTTACCTGACTAAGGCTTGATGATGTTTAATATCTTCAATCAAGCAGAGGTACAAATATTTCTGAAAGTCTGACCTTCCGTAGAATTCATTGAGTCTAGCAGTGTTATATGATATTGAAACGTTGTTCACAAGTTTTATTAATGCCCGTTTCTCTATCGTTTCTATGGAATAATTGAGTATTTCCAGTTGAGTCCGTAGTTGAATGGCGCAGCTGACATAAATATCATTTAGACTAATTATACCACAAGTAAAATACGAGCCGAATAGAACCAAAATGACCCAGGCTATGTAGAACCCGGATGTGGTGTCTGCACCAAACGGAATATAGACCGGAATGGGTAGGTTGGGGTTGATCGTTTTCCGCCAACTTTCTTCGTCAGATACCATTAACCTGGCTATTGGATTACCAATAAATGATATTGTGATTCCGACAACAAGACTAATTGTTATGAATGTGTTCACTTTTCTAATAAAGCCAACCCCATTTTTTCTCATTTTGGTTATTTCAGGCCCCTCAAATTCGTACTGATAAATGCCTTGCCTGATACTTTCCGAAGCTGCTTTGTGCGCACTGTTGTAAAATATCCTGATAGTAATGGAACAAATCAATAGAACTGTAAGAAGGAAAAAGTGAGCTGCCACTGTCATGGCTACTTTATCGTCCAACGAAAGTAAAACAGCTCCCCCAGTCAATGTCATGTTGTAGCACAAGAACGCGAGGATACAACAAACGTACAACTTGTTCAACTTCGTCCAGAACGTACTCTTTTCAGTAATTGCTAAACCTGAACATAACATCGGCCACTTTTTTTTTGCTAAGAAGTCATAAAAGTGTAGTAAAGGTTCCTTGGTTGCAGGTCCTTCTTTTTCATGAATCAGCTTCATTTTGCAAAAAAATGGGTTAATCCTGGAACTAAAAATAATAATTATTAATAAATGGTATGGAAACTTCAAAAATGTCTTACTAGCAAGTCAGTGGGGCAAGATTGGTGATACATTAAGATCTAATCTGTTTACTCATAATGGCTAATGCTTAGTCAGATAACAACTCTATAATTAGCTTATCCAATTCTATTACCAGCTTAAACAAGTCTATAGTAATCTTATACAAGTCTGTAATTAGCTTATCCAATTCTATAACCAGCTTAAACAAGTCTATAGTCATCCTATACAAGTCGGTAATCAGCTTATCCAATTCTATTACCAGCTTTAACAAGTCTATAGTCATCTTATACAAGTCTATAATCAGCTTAAACACGTCTATAACCAGCTTAAACAAGTCTATAGTCATCCTATACAAGTCTGTAATCAGCTTATCCAATTCTATAACCAGCTTAAACAAGTCTATAGTCATCCTATACAAGTCGGTAATCAGCTTATCCAATTCTATTACCAGCTTTAACAAGTCTATAGTCATCTTATACAAGTCTGTAAATAGCTTATCCAATTTCTATTACCAGCTTAAACAAGTCTATAGTAATCTTATAATGTCTGTAATTAGCTTATCCAATTCTATTACCAGCTTAAACAAGTCTATAGTCATCTTATATAAGTCAGTAATCAGCTTATCCAATTCTATTACCAGCTTAAACAAGTCTATAGTCATCTTATATAAGTCAGTAATCAGCTTATCCAATTCTATTACCAGCTTAAACAAGTCTATAGTAATTCTTATACATGTCTGTAATTAGCTTATCAATTCTATTACCAGCTTAAAACAAGTCTATAGTAATCTTATAAATATCTATAATCAGCTTATCAAATTCTATTACCAGCTTAAAAACAAGTCTATAGTAATCTTATACTTGTCTATAATCAGCTTATCAAATTCTATTACCAGCTTAAACAAGTCTATAGTAATCTTATACTTGTCTGTAATTAGCTTATCCAATTCTATTACCAGCTTAAACAAGTCTATAGTAATCTTATAAATGTCTGTAATTAGCTTATCCAATTCTATTACCAGCTTAAACAAGTCTATAGTCATCTTATATTAAGTCAGTAATCAGCTTATCCAATTCTATTACCAGCTTAAACAAGTCTATAGTAATCTTATACATGTCTGTAATTAGCTTATCCAATTCTATTACCAGCTTTAAACAAGTCTATAGTAATCTTATACATGTCTGTAATTAGCTTATCCAATTCTATTACCAGCTTAAACAAGTCTATAGTCATCTTTATATAAGTCAGTAATCAGCTTATCCAATTCTATTACCAGCTTAAACAAGTCTATAGTCATCTTATAAAAGTCAGTAATCAGCTTATCCAATTCTATTACCAGCTTAAACAAGTCTATAGTAATCTTATACATGTCTGTAATTAGCTTATCCAATTCTATTACCAGCTTTAAACAAGTCTATAGTAATCTTATAAATATCTATATCAGCTTATCAAATTCTATTACCAGCTTAAACAAGTCTATAGTAATCTTATACTTGTCTATAATCAGCTTATCAAATTCTATTACCAGCTTAAACAAGTCTATAGTAATCACTTATACTTGTCTGTAATTAGCTTATCCAATTCTATTACCTGCTTAAACAAGTCTATAGTAATCTTATACATGTCTGTATTAGCTTATCCAATTCTATTACCAGCTTAAACAAGTCTATAGTCATCTTATACAGTGATGGAAAAAAGTATTTGCACATCATGTTTTTATAAATAAATGAGTTCAAGGAAACAAAAAAACTTCGCTTTTCCTTTGGCAAAAATGAAAAGTGCGTTTATTAATAACTGGAAAAAAACCTTTTGTAAAAAAATGACAACACTTCATAATGAAAACAAAAAAATTAAAACAATAAAAGTGCTTGGAAAAAAGTATTTGCACACTTGGTCTACTTTGACTCACAAGTTTTGTTTACTTTTGCATTAATCCTCCTGTGTCCATAGGTTTGTTTACTAATTTATCTCTATCATTTATTACCAGTATTCTCTAGTCTTTCAAACAGTTTTCTTCAATCAATAGACAATATCATGCCAAAGACAAGTGAGCTGAGTATCGCTCAAAAGTAAAAGCGCCTTGTTTTTGCTAGGGAGTATGTACAAAAACCCTTAAGCTTTTGGGATAATGTCGTCTTTTCTGACGAAAGGCAAATTTAATTTGTTTGGTTCAGATGGTCGAAGGACGATATGGCGACATCGTAATGAAGCCCTAAAGAAGCAAAATGTTTTAACGACTGTAAAGCATGGTGGAGGGCATGTTATGGTTTGGGGTGTGTTTCCTACCATGGCGTGGGGAAATCTTGTGAGCATCGAAAGCAATTTAAATGCGGAAGGTTATGTGAACATTTTGGGCCGTAATTTGGCGTGTTAGTGTCGAAAAAAATGGGAAGCCAGGAATCAGTACTATTTTACCAGCAGGACAATGATCCAAAACATACTGCGAGGAGAACTAAGGAGTGGTTAATATATAATGTTCCAAGACCAGCTCCACATTCCTCCTCAGTCACCAGATATAAATATAATTGAAAATTTATGGCACACCCCTTCACGAAAAATGTAAGAAAACACCTATTTCACTAGTGCACATCACCTTAAACAACTTCTTGTTCAAGAATGGGAACAAATAAACCTAGATTTAATTAAAAAACGTAGTAAATTCAATGCCCAGACGTCTACAAACAATTATTGACGCAAATGGCCTATTTACAAAATATTAAAACAATTAAAATTGAGTTTTAACTTGTAACTGTGGAAGTGTGCAAATACATTTTTCCAAGCACTTTTACTGTTTTAAATATTTTTTTTTTGATTATCAAGTGTTTTTATTTTTTTGTAAAAGGGTTTTTTCAGTTGTTAATAAATGTTCTTTTCATTTTTGCAAAGGAAAGCGAAGTTTTTTTGTTTCCTTGAACTCATTTATTAATAAACATATGATGTGCAAATACTTTTTTTCCATCACTGTACAAGTCTGTATTAGCTTATCCAATTCTATTACCAGCTTTAACAAGTCTATAGTCATTTTATACAAGTCTGTAATTAGCTTATCCAATTCTATTACCAGCTTAAACAAGTCTATAGTCATCTTATACAAGTCTATAATCAGCTTATCCAATTCTATTACCAGCTTAAACAAGTCTATAGTCATCTTATACAAGTCTATAATCAGCTTATCCAATTCTATTACCAGCTTAAACAAGTCTATAGTCATCTTATACAAGTCTGTAATCAGCTTATCCAATTCTATTACCAGCTTTAACAAGTCTATAGTCATCTTATACAAGTCTGTAATCAGCTTATCCAATTCTATTACTCTACTTAAACAAGTCTATAGTCATCTTATTCGTCTGTAATCAGCTTATCCAATTCTATTACCTACTTAAACAAGTCTATAGTCATCTCTATACAAGTCTTTAATCAGCTTATCCAATTCTATTACCAGCTTAAACCAAGTCTATAGTCATCTTATACAAGTCTGTAATTAGCTTATCCAATTTCTATTACAGCTTAAACAAGTCTATAGTCATCTTTATACATGTCTGTAATCAGCTTATCCAATTCTATTACCAGCTTAAACAAGTCTATAGTCATCTTATACAAGTCTGTAATCAGCTTATCCAATTCTATTACCAGCTTAAACAAGTCTATAGTCATCTTATACAAGTCTGTAATCAGCTTATCCAATTCTATTACCAGCTTAAACAAGTCTATAGTCATCTTATACAAGTCTATAATCAGCTTATCCAATTCTATTACCAGCTTAAAACAAGTCTTTAGTCATCTTATAAAAGTCAGTAATCAGCTTATCCAATTCTATTACCAGCTTAAACAAGTCTATATAGTAATCTTATACATGTCTGTAATTAGCTTATCCAATTCTATTACCAGCTTAAAACAAGTTCTATAGTCATCTTATACAAGTCTGTAATCAGCGTATCCAATTCTATTACCCAGCTTAAACAAGTCTATAGTCATCTTATTACAAGTCTGTAATCAGCTTATCCAATTCTATTACCAGCTTAAAACAAGTCTATAGTCATCTTATACAAGTTCTATAATCAGCTTATCCAATTCTATTACCAGCTTAAACAAGTCTATAGTCATCTTATAAAAGTCAGTAATCAGCTTATCCAATTCTATTACCAGCTTAAACAAGTCTATAGTAATCTTATACATGTCTGTAATTTAGCTTATCCAATTCTATTACCAGCTTGAACAAGTCTATTGTCATATTATACAAGTCTGTAATTAGCTTATCCAATTCTATAACCAGCTTAAACAAGTCTATAGTCATCTTATACAAGTCTGTAATTAGCTTATCCAATTATCAATTACCAGCTTAAACAAGTCTATAGTCATCTTTTTCAAGTCTGTAATCAGCTTATCCAATTCTATTACCTACTTAAACAAGTCTATAGTAATCTTATACAAGTCTTTAATCAGCTTATCCAATTCTATTACCAGCTTAAACAAGTCTATAGTCATCTTATTCAAGTCTGTAATCAGCTTATCCAATTCTATTACCTACTTAAACAAGTCTCATAGTAATCTTATACAAGTCTGTAATCAGCTTATCCATTCTATTACCAGCTTAAACAAGTCTATAGTAATCTTATAAAAGTCTGTAATTCAGCTTATCCAATTCTATTACCTGCTTAAACAAGTCTATAGTCATCTTATACGTCTGTAATCAGCTTATCCAATTCCATTACCAGCTTAAACATGTCTATAGTAATCTTATTCAAGTAAGTAATCAGCTTATCCAATTCAATTACCAGCTTAAAAGAGTCTTTAGTAATCTTATTCAAGTCTGTAATTAGCTTATCCAATTCTATTACCAGCTTAAACAAGTCTATAGTCATCTTATTCAAGTCTGTAATCAGCTTATCCAATTCTAATTACCTACTTAAACAAGTCTATAGTAATCTTATACAAGTCTTTAATCAGCTTATCCAATTCTATTACCAGCTTAACAAGTCTATAGTCATCTTATTTCATGTCTGTAATCAGCTTATCCAATTCTATTACCTTCTTAAACAAGTCTATAGTAATCTTATACAAGTCTGTAATCAGCTTATCCAATTCTATTACCAGCTTAAACAAGTCTATAGTAATCTTATACAAGTCTGTAATCAGCTTAATCCAATTCCATTACCAGCTTAAAACAAGTCTATAGTAATCTTATTCAAGTAAGTAATCGCTTATC
This sequence comes from Riptortus pedestris, assembly GCA_019009955.1. Taxonomy (NCBI): domain Eukaryota; kingdom Metazoa; phylum Arthropoda; class Insecta; order Hemiptera; family Alydidae; genus Riptortus; species Riptortus pedestris. Next base: position 138,820,502 of record CM032230.1, read on the forward strand.
CAATTCTATTCCAGCTTAAACAAGTCTATAGTATCTTATACAAGTCTGTAATCAGCTTATCCAATTCTATTAGCTGCTTAAACAAGTCTATAGTCATCTTATTACAAGTCTATAATCAGCATATCCAATTCTATTACCAGCTTAAACAAGTCTATAGTCATCTTATTCATGTCTGTAATCAGCTTATCCAATTCTATTACCTACTTAAACAAGTCTATTAGTAATCTTATACAAGTCTGTAATCAGCTTATCCAATTCTATTACCAGCTTAAACAAGTCTATAGTAATCTTATACAAGTCTGTAATCAGCTTATCAAATTCTATTACCAGCTTAAACAAGTCTATAGTAATCTTATTCAAGTCTGTAATCAGAACTTATCCAATTCTATTACCAGCTTAAACAAGTCTATAGTATCTTATACAAGTCTGTAATCAGCTTATCCAATTCTATTACCAGCTTAAACAAGTCTATAGTAATCTTATTCAAATCTGTAATCAGCTTATCCAATTCTATTACCTACTTAAACAAGTCTATAGTAATATTATACAAGTCTTTAATCAGCTTATCCAATTCTATTACCAGCTTAAACAAGTCTATAGTCATCTTATTCAAGTCTGTAATCAGCTTATCCAATTCCATTACCCAGCTTAAACAAGTCTATAGTAATCTTATTCAAGTAAGTAATCAGCTTATCCAAATTCTATTACCAGCTTAACAAGTCTATAGTATCTTATACAAGTCTGTAATCAGCTTATCCAATTCTATTAGCTGCTTAAAAACAAGTCTATAGTCATCTTATACAAGTCTATAATCAGCATATCCAATTCTATTACCAGCTTAAACAAGTCTATAGTCATCTTATACAAGTCTGTAATCAGCTTATCCAATTCTATTATACCAGCTTAAACAAGTCTATAGTAATCTTATTCAAGTCTGTAATCAGCTTATCCAATTCTATTACCTACTTAAACAAGTCTATAGTAATCTTATACAAGTCTTTAAGATCAGCTTATCCAATTCTATTACCAGCTTAAACAAGTCTATAGTCATCTTATTCAAGTCTGTAATCAGCTTATCCAATTCTATACCTTACCAGCTTAAACAAGTCTATAGTCATCTTATTCAAGTCTGTAATCAGCTTATCCAATTCTATTACCAGCTTAAACAAGTATCTATAGTAATCTTATACAAGTCTTTAATCAGCTTATCCAATTCTATTACCAGCTTAAACAAGTCTATAGTCATCTTATTCAAGTCTGTAATCAGCTTATCCAATTCTATTACCAGCTTAAACAAGTCTATAGTCATCTTATTCAAGTCTGTAATCAGCTTAATCCAATTCTATTACCAGCTTAAACAAGTCTATAGTAATCTTATACAAGTCTTTAATCAGCTTATCCAATTCTATTACCAGCTTAAACAAGTCTATAGTAATCTTATACAAGTCTTTAATCAGCTTATCCAATTCTATTACCAGCTTAAACAAGTCTATAGTCATCTTATTCAAGTCTGTAATCATCTTATCCAATTCTATTACCAGCTTAAACAAGTCTATAGTCATCTTATTCAAGTCTGTAATCATCTTTATCCAATTCTATTACCTACTTAAACAAGTCTATAGTAATCTTATACAAGTCTGTAATCATCTTATCCAATTCTATTACCTGCTTAAACAAGTCTATAGTCATCTTATACAAGTCTATAATCAGCTTATCCAATTCTATTACCTGCTTAAACCAGTCTATAGTCATCTTATTCAAGTCTGTAATCAGCTTATCCAATTCTATTACCAGCTTAAACAAGTCTATAGTCATCTTATTCAAGTCTGTAATCATCTTATCCAATTCTATTACCTGCTTAAACAAGTCTATTGTCATCTTATACAAGTCTATAATCAGCTTATCCAATTCTATTACCTGCTTAAACCAGTCTATAGTCATCTTATTCAAGTCTGTAATCAGCTTATCAATTCTATTACCTGCTTAAACCAGTCTATAGTCATCTTATTCAAGTCTGTAATCATCTTATCCAATTCTATTACCAGCTTAAACACAGTCTATAGTCATCTTATACAAGTCTGTAATCAGCTTATCCAATTCTTATTACCAGCTTAAACAAGTCTATAGTCATCTTTTTTCAAGTCTGTAATCAGCTTATCCAATTCTATTACCTACTTAAACAAGTCTATAGTAATCTTATACAAGTCTTTAATTCAGCTTATCCAATTCTATTACCAGCTTAAAACAAGTCTATAGTCATCTTATTCAAGTCTGTAATCAGCTTATCCAATTCTATTACCTACTTAAACAAGTCTATTAGTAATCTTATACAAGTCTGAAATCAGCTTATCCAATTCTATTACCAGCTTAAACAAGTCTATAGTAATCTTATAGAAAAGTCTGTAATCAGCTTATCCAATTCTATTACCTGCTTAAACAAGTCTATAGTCATCTTATACGTCTGTAATCAGCTTATCCAATTCCATTACCAGCTTAAACAAGTCTATAGTAATCTTATTCAAGTAAGTAATCAGCTTATCCAATTCAATTACCAGCTTAAACAAGTCTATAGTAATCTTATTCAAGTCTGTAATTAGCTTATCCAATTCTATTACCAGCTTAAACAAGTCTATAGTCATCTTATTCAAGTCCTGTAATCAGCTTATCCAATTCTATTACCTACTTAAACAAGTCTATAGTAATCTTATACAAGTCTTTTAATCAGCTTATCCAATTCTATTACCAGCTTAAACAAGTCTATAGTCATCTTATTTCATGTCTGTAATCAGCTATCCAATTCTATTACCTTCTTAAACAACTCTATAGTAATCTTATACAAGTCTGTAATCAGCTTATCCAATTCTCTTTTACCAGCTTAAACAAGTCTATAGTAATCTTATACAAGTCTGTAATCAGCTTATCCAATTCCATTACCAGCTTAAAACAAGTCTATAGTAATCTTATTCAAGTAAGTAATCAGCTTATCCAATTCTATTACCAGCTTAAACAAGTCTATAGTATCTTATACAAGTCTGTAATCAGCTTATCCAATTCTATTAGCTGCTTAAACAAGTCTATAGTCATCTTATACAAGTCTATAATCAGCATATCCAATTCTATTACCAGCTTAAACAAGTCTATAGTCATCTTATTCATGTCTGTAATCAGCTTATCCAATTCTATTACCTACTTAAACAAGTCTTATAGTAATCTTATACAAGTCTGTAATCAGCTTATCCAATTCTATTACCAGCTTAAAAACAAGTCTATAGTAATCTTATACATGTCTGTAATCAGCTTATCAAATTTATTACCTGCTTAAAACAAGTCTATAGTAATCTTATTCAAGTCTGTAATCAGCTTATCCAATTCTATTACCAGCTTAAACAAGTCTATAGTATCTCTATACAAGTCTGTAATCAGCTTATCCAATTCTATTACCAGCTTAAACAAGTCTATAGTAATCTTATTCAAATCTGTAATCAGCTTATCCAATTCTATTACCTACTTAAACAAGTCTATAGTAATCTTATACAAGTCTTTAATCGCTTATCCAATTCTATTTAACCAGCTTAAACAAGTCTATAGTCATCTTATTCAAGTCTGTAATCAGCTTATCCAATTCCATTACCAGCTTAAACAAGTCTATAGTAATCTTATTCAAGTAAGTAAATCAGCTTATCCAATTCTATTACCAGCTTAAACAAGTCTATAGTATTATATATACAAGTCTGTAATCAGCTTATCCAATTCTATTAGCTGCTTAAAACAAGGTCTATAGTCATCTTATACAAGTCTATAATCAGCATATCCAATTCTATTACCAGCTTAAACAAGTCTATAGTCATCTTATACAAGTCTGTAATCAGCTTATCCAATTCTATTACCAGCTTAAACAAGTCTATAGTAATCTTATTCAAGTCTGTAATCAGCTTATCCAATTCTATTACCTACTTAAACAAGTCTATAGTCATCTTATACAAGTCTTTAATCAGCTTATCCAATTCTATTACCAGCTTAAACAAGTCTATAGTCATCCTATACAAGTCTGTAATCAGCTTATCCAATTCTATTACCAGCTTTAACAAGTCTATAGTCATCTTATACAAGTCTGTAAATAGCTTATCCAATTCTATTACCAGTTTAAAACAAGTCTATTAGTAATATCTTATACAAGTCTTTTAATCAGCTTATCCAATTCTATTACCAGCTTAAACAAGTCTATAGTCATCTTATTCAAGGTCTGTAATCAGCTTATCCAATTCTATTACCAGCTTAAACAAATCTATAGTGATCTTATACAAGTCTGTAATTAGCTTATCCAATTCTATTACCAGCTTAAACAAATCTATAGTGATCTTATACAAGTCTGTAATTAGCTTATCCAATTCTATTACCAGCTTAAACAAGTCTATAGTCATCTTATTCAAGTCTGTAATCAGCTTATCCAATTCTATTACCAGCTTAAACAAGTCTATAGTCATCTTATTCAAGTCTGTAATCATCTTATCAATTCTATTAACCAGCTTAAACAAGTCTATAGTCCATCTTATTCAAGTCTGTAATCATCTCTTATCCAATTCTATTACCTACTTAAACAAGTCTATAGTAATCTTATACAAGTCTGTAATCATCTTATCCAATTCTATTACCTGCTTAAAACAAGTCTATAGTCATCTTATACAAGTCTATAATCAGCTTATATCCAATTCTATTACCTGCTTAAACAGTCTATAGTCATCTTATTCAAGTCTGTAATTAGCTTATCAAATTCTATTACAAGCTTAAACAAGTCTATAGTCATCTTATACAAGTCTATAATCAGTTTATCCAATTCTATTACCAGCTTAAACAAGTATATAGTCATCTTGTACAAGTCTATAATCAGCTTAACCAATTCTATTACCAGCTTAAACAAGTCTATAGTCATCTTATACAAGTCTGTAATCAGTTTATCCAATTCTATTACCAGCTTAAACCAGCCTATAGTCATCTTATACAAGTCTGTAATCAGCTTATCCAATTCTATTACCAGCTTAAACAAGTCTATAGTCATCTTATTCAAGTCTGTAATCAGCTTATCCAATTCTATTACCAGCTTAAACAACAAGTCTATAGTCATCTTATTCAAGTCTTTTAATCAGCTTATCCAATTCTGTCTATTACCAGCTTAAACAAGTCTATAGTCATCTAATACAAATTTGTATTCAGCTTATCCAATTCTATTACCAGCTTAAACAAGTCTATAGTCATCTTATACAAGTCTGTAATCAGCTTATCCAATTCTATTACCTGCTTAAACAAGTCTATAGTCATCTTATACAAGTCTGTAATAAGCTTATCCAATTCTATTACCTGCTTAAACCAGTCTATAGTCATCTTATTCAAGTCTGTAATCAGCTTATCCAATTCTATTACCAGCTTAAACAAGTCTATAGTCATCTTATTCAAGTCTGTAATCATTCTTATCCAATTCTATTACCTACTTAAACAAGTCTATAGTAATCTTATACAAGTCTGTAATCATCTTATCCAATTCTATTACCTGCTTAAACAAGTCTATAGTCATCTTATACAAGTCTATAATTCAGCTTATCCAATTTCTATTACCTGCTTAAACCAGTCTATAGTCATCTAATACAAATCTGTAATCAGCTTATCCAATTCTATTACCAGCTTAAAAAAGTCTATAGTCACCTTATACAAGTCTGTAATCAGCTTATCCAATTCTATTACCTGCTTAAACAAGTCTATAGTCATCTTATACAAGTCTGTAATCAGCTTATCCAATTCTATTACCAGCTTAAACAAGTCTATAGTCATCTTGTACAAGTCTATAATTAGCTTATCCAATTCTATTACCAGCTTAAACAAGTCTATAGTCACCTTATACAAGTCTGTAATCATCTTATCCAATTCTATTACCAGCTTAAACAAGTCTATAGTAATCTTATACAAGTCTGTAATCATCTTATTCAATTCTATTACCTGCTTAAAACAAGTCTATAGTCATCTTATACAAGTCTATAATCAGCTTATCCATTCTATTACCTGCTTAAACCAGTCTATAGTCATCTTATTCAAGTCTGTAATCAGCTTATCCAATTCTATTACCAGCTTAAACAAGTCTATAGTCATCTTATTCAAGTCTGTAATCATCTTATCCAATTCTATTACCTGCTTAAACCAGTCTATAGTCATTCTTATTCAAGTCTGTAATCAGCTTATCCAATTCTATTACAGCTTAAACAAGTCTATAGTCATCTTTATACAAGTCTGTAATCATCTTATCCAATTCTATTACCTGCTTAAACCAGTCTATAGTCATCTTATTCAAGTCTGTAATCAGCTTATCCAATTCTATAACCAGCTTAAAACAAGTCTATAGTCATCTTATTCAAGTCTGTAATCAGACTTATCCAATTCTATTACCAGCTTTAACAAGTCTATAGTCATCTTATTCAAGTCTTTAAATCAGCTTATCCAATTCTATTACCAGCTTAAACAAGTCTATAGTCATCTTATTCAAGTTTGTAATCAGCTTATCCAATTCTATTACCAGCTTAAACAAGTCTATTAGTAATCTTATTCACGTCTGTAATCAGCTTATCCAATTCTATTACCTACTTAAACAAGTCTATAGTAATTCTTATACAAGTCTTTAATCAGCTTATCCAATTCTATTACCAGCTTAAACAAGTCTATAGTCATCTTATTCAAGTCTGTAATCAGCTTATCCAATTCTATTACCAGCTTTAAACAAGTCTATAGTCATCTTATTCAGTCTGTAATCAGCTTATCCAATTCTATTACCAGCTTAAAACAAGTCTATAGTAATCTTATACAAGTCTTTAATCAGCTTATCCAATTCTTTTACCAGCTTAAACAAGTCTATAGTCATCTTATTTCAAGCTGTAATCAGCTTATCCAATTCTATTACCAGCTTAAACAAGTCTATAGTCATCTTTATTCAAGTCTGTAATCAGCTTATCCAATTCTATTACCAGCTTAAAACAAGTCTATAGTAATCTTATACAAGTCTTTAATCAGCTTATCCAATTCTATTACCAGCTTAAACAAGTCTATTAGTAATCTTATACAAGTCTTTAATCAGCTTATCCAATTCTATTACCAGCTTAAACAAGTCTATAGTCATCTTATTCAAGTCTGTAATCATCTTATCCAATTCTATTACCAGCTTAAACAAGTCTATAGTCATCTTCATTCAAGTCTTGTAATCATCTTATCCAATTCTATTACCTACTTAAACAAGTCTATAGTAATCTTATACAAGTCTGTAATCATCCTTATCCAATTCTATTACCTTGCTTAAACAAGTCTATAGTCATCTTATACAAGTCTATAATCAGCTTATCCAATTCTATTAATGCTTAATGCATCTAAGTTATCTTATTAACAAGTCTATAGTAATCATGTCTGTAATCTCTTATCCAATTCTATTACTAGCTTAAACAAGTCTATAGTCATCTTATACAAGTCTGTAATCATCTTATCCAATTCTATTCCCTGCTTAAACAAGTTTCTATAGTCATCTTATTCAAAGTCTGTAATCAGCTTATCCAATTCTATTACCTGCTTAAAAACCACCAGGTCTATAGTCATCTTATCAAGTCTGTAAATCAGCTTATCCAATCTGCTTCAGTCAAGTCTTATTCAAGTCTGTAATCAGATATCAATTACCAGCTTAAACAAGTCTATAGTCATCTTATTTGAAATCAGCTTTATCCTTCTATTACCAGCTTAAACAAGTCATACAAGCTCGTTATGTCATTTAGTATTCATTATCTGTAATCAGCTTATCCAATTCTATTACCTACTTAAACAAGTCTATAGTAATTCCTATACAAGTCAGCTTATCCAATTCTATTAATCAGTCTTATCACAAGTCTTAATAACCAGCTTATCCAATCTTATTCAAGTCAATCCTTATCCAATTCTATTCTTTAGTCTAATCTATTACAGATTTAAGCAAAAGTCTATAGTCATCTTATCAAGTCCAGCGTATCCAATTCTATTACCAGCCTTAAACAAGTCTATAGTAAAACAAGTCAATAGTCTATAGTTAGCTTATACAAGTATATAGTTAAAAGTATATCCGATGAGTTACGGAAATGACCGAACTAATCCGGAAACTTACGACAGAACCGACAAAAGCCAATCTCATCTCGTCTGTTATCCACACAAACTTAATAAAAACTCACATATTTCGGTTGATATTCAAGATAGAGATTAAGTGTATATAACAATATTTATAGCACATTTAATTTGCAAGAATATTTTTTTCTATATACTTTTTCGATCCGACGTATAGTAGTGGAGATATGTCGAATTTTCAATTATCCCCCCTCCTACTGGTCCTATTTCAGCCATTAACGAACTTGATCTTTCTTTTCACATAAAACGATTAAACATCGAGTTTGGAAACGATCAAACCAAAATTGTCACCGCTAGAGTGTTACCAGACAAATATATATATATATATATATATATATATATATACATATAAATATATATATATATATATATATATATATATATACATATATATTACTCATGATGCGATTCCAAAAAATTTACTCAAATGTCTATTGATCCAATGATGAATGTGAGGTCTGTTCAAAAGAGTATATAGGTATATATGTGTGTATATATATATATATATATATATATATATATATATATAGTTTATATATTACTATATATATAGTTCTCATTTTCGTCATCTCCTGGGTAGGATCGATGGACATTTGAAGATATTTTTCGAAAACCGCGTCATGAGTACGACCTCAATAACTGATTAAACCATGCTTGATAGCTTGATAGCTACTGCTGTTTCTATGAAGTCGCTTCATCAGTATGCTCTGTACACATAGAATTTTCTAATTGTCAAATGCACATCCATAACTTCTTTAAGCTTGTTGGAGTGATAAGAAAACATGCAAGCGTATGTGTGTGAGATGTGCGTGAGATGTGTTTAAATTTGAATGATGCCTGTCTTTAAGAATAGTTTTTGTTTCAATGTTACCAAGTTTACTTTTCACTTATTTATTTACCACCTGTTTTTAGTTCTAAGTTGTGTTGGTGTTTCTTGCACCTTTTGTGCACCATTTCTGTTTTTGTTCTATTTCTATTTTGTATTCCATTTCCGTTTTTATTTCCCATTTTGGTGTTGTGTTCCATTTCTGTTCTTGTTTTATTTCTATTTTTGTGTTCCATTTCTGTTTTTGTTTCCCATTTTGGTTTTGTGTTCCACTTCTATATTTTAGTTTTTTATGTCCATTTCTGTCCTTTGTTTCCTGTGTTCAATTTTCTGTTTTTTGTGTTCCATTTCTGTTTTTGGTTTTTTCCATTTGTTTTTAGTGTTCAATTTCTGGTTTTGTTTTTCATTTTTGTTTTTGATTTCCATTTCTTGTGTTTTGTTTTTCCATTTGGTATTGTGACCATTACAGTCCTGTTTTTCGTTTCAGTTCTGTTTCTGTTTCTGTGTTTCTGTTCCATTTCTGGCTTTGTGTTACTATTCTATGTTTCATGTTACATTTCTGTTATGTTGTTTTATGTTTCGTTTAAATTAATTTTGTTTCGTTTCGTTTTATTTTTGTTTTTTGTTGTTGTTTTTTTAATTTTATACAGTTTTTTCCAAGAGCAACATCGCCACAGCTGCGAAGCTCCAAATAAATAAATAAATTTTGTGTTCCGTTCCCTTAGTTTCGTTCTACATACATATTATTTCGTGTTACATTTTTTTGTTATTTTGTTTACTTGTTTTGTTTCTCACCCATGTTTAAGAAGAGCCTAATCGCCATTGTTGCGGAGCTGTACATAATAAATAAATACAAAATACAACTAAATTACAGAATCATGTCAACATATCTAGAGAAATTCTTACCAAACGGTTTGTTCTAAAGCCAGACTGATTCTGTTTCGAATTAACTGCAGGAAACAGGTGACCTACCTCTACTTAAGGAATTGATCACCGCTGAGCTATGGTTCGAGGATAAATTCTAAATAATTTAAAATAGTTTGGTAGAAGTTGAAGCTAATAATCAAACAGCCTTTCACTCCTACCCCTCATTACACAAGTTGCCAGCAACAATTTTACTTATTACGAATTACTTATTTAAAGGAGTGTCACCTCTTTGGACAATCCAATAAGACTAAACAATTGTCATTTGGGTAAATCAATAGTCTTTAAAATTCCAGATGCACGTTTAGAATATAACACGGAATTCTAATTCGCAATCCACTTACAAATAAAAAACTATTTAATGAATGAGCATCAAATCGTTTCGCGATACTAGGACTGTATTTATTACAATATACCGCATAAACTATTTCATTAACTTTAGGTGGATCTATAGTCCTTGGAACAAACTAGTTTCTGTTATAAATTCGAAAAGCATTTTAATCTCTCCTTCATCGTCTCTAGGTAATTCTCTCAAGTTCGGTTTAAGGTTCAAAGCTTTCCTTTAAAGATTGTATTTTAGCAGATTTCCCTTCAGGGAAATCAGCTATTGGGGTCGTACTCATGACGCGATTTTCTAAACATTTCTTCAAATGTCCATCGATCCTACCTAGGAGATGTCGAAAATGAGGTCCGTTCAAAATTATATATATATATATATATATATATATATATATATATATATATATATATATACACACACTCAACCGCAAAAAAAAACCGGACACTTCATATTTGTCGTATTAAAAGCTAACTTTCAGCAATGTGTTTCTTTATGTGGGTATTCTAGTTATTGCAGAGAATGTAGAGTCTAAGTCCATTGAACTATTCCCTTCAGGATTAGTAAACAATTAGATAAAACTCAGATTAGATTTATTCGTGAAGTTGATCTATTCTAAACAGTAAGTAGTTTTTCGCACTTTTAAACATCTTTAATTATTAACCAAGCATTTTCTTTAATTAATGTTTTATTTTTATTTCGGTCCAGAATAATGGGTCTTTCAAACTTAGATGGAAGGCCGGAGCTTACGTTACATTGCCGAAACGCTTGGGGTAGCGAAGTCTACCATTCACTGTAATAAAAATGAATAATAATTTTTTTTTTTAAATGTGTTAATTTATATTTTTATTTTTTTTTATTTTTTTTTTTTTGTAAATAATCAATAAAAATTATTCACTTTTGGCAGATTTTCTTTAAAAAACCTATCGATTAACCAATTTTTTTAATTAAAAAGATTAATATATATATATATATATATATATATATATATATATATATATATATATATATTTGTCTGTTAACGCTCTAGCGGTCGCAATTTTTGTTTGATTGTTACCAAACTCGATATATAAACGTTTTTTGTAAAAAGACAGATCAAGTTTTATTCTCTTCTTGTACTTGCAATCATGTTACACAAACATTTTCCCCGGAATATCTTCGGTATCATACGTCGGATGAAAAAATGTAATAGAACCAATCTTATTGCAAATTAAATTTATTATAAATATTGTTCTATACATTTATTCTCTCATCTTGTACTTGCAATCATGTTACACAAACAATACTCTGCTATGTAATAAACCACATTATTCTAACCTTAAATACGAGATAAATGCAAATGTGTTATCGTTACCTCCCCCCCTTCTTAAGTTCTTGGACTACTAAAATTTGATTGATTGAAATAAAAATTATTCTGATCCATTATAAATTACAGTACTAGATATAGTAAATAGTTTTCAATAAAATTAATATGTTATATTCTAATATATCTCCGTAATTGTTTTTCTTTCCTGTGAGAAGTTGGCTCACCTGTTGTTTACGTTTCAGGTGCTTCCCGTCAGGATGTTTCTTATTATCGTTTGTATTTATTCACTTGATGTTGACAATGCTATTGTGTTACCAGTATGTAGAATTATCGATTGTTAAACATCACGAGGGAAATCTGCTTAGTTAGGCAGCCCCTACTTTTTAGCAGATTTCCCTTAAGGGAAATCAGCTATTGAGGTCGTACTCATGACGCGATTTTTGAAACATTTCTTCAAATGTCCATTGATCCTACCCAGGATATATATTATAACATATATATATTTATCATATATATATATATATGTATATATATATGTTGTTAACGTTCATAGCAGTCGCAATTTTTGTTTGGCACCCCGTTATCCCCCCCGCAGTGCGATATTTAACCGTTTTATGTTAAAACCTTAAAGACAGATCAGTTCGTTAATGGCTGAAATGCACCAGAGGGAGGGGGTTTTAGAGGGGGGGGATTTTGAAAATTAAATATCTCCGTTATTTATCGATCTTTAGAACCAATCTTATTGCAAATTAAATTTACTATAAATATTGCTATAATACATTTATTCTGTATCTTGAATATTAACCGAGATATTTGCATTTTTATGAAGTCTGTGGTTGGGTATAGTTCGGATTAGGTCTGCCATTTCCGCAACTGTCGGCTTAGGTGGAAGCTTCTTCTAACCGTTACCTGTCGTTTCTAACCTTACCTTACTTTGTGAGATTTATGCAAATACGTTCTGTTCATCCGCCGCCCCCCACCCCTTCTTTAGTTCTTGGAATACTAAAATTTGAGTTATTAAAATATAAATTATTCTTACAATTCAGAAGCCGTTTCAGTTGGGAATTTATTTTAATTACCTGAAAGATATTTCATTACCGTTTGTATTTAATCACGGTTGTGTTACCAGTATGCAGATTTCTCTATTGTAAAACTTCACATGGGAAATCTGCTTAGTTTACGCAGCCCTTGCGTGACAGACTTTTATTGTTTTCGGTTTTATGTAAACTCCCACTCCTACTCATGCCATATCAATAATAATAAGCTGTTATGTGTTCTCTATCTTGAATATTAACCGAGATATTTGCATTATTATTAAGTGTAACGGACGAGCTATGGTCGCTTCTATTCGTATCCGCCGAAAGCTAGTTTGGACGTTTCCGTAACTGTTCGGCACTCGTTTGGAGATATCTCTATTGTATAACTACGAGGGAAATCTGCTTAGTTTATGCAGCCACTGCGTGACGGACGTTTTTCTTATAATGAGAATCTCTTTTTCGACTAGACCACTCACGTGGGTGTAGCCTTGTTGCCTACTCGATGAAATATCACAAAGAAAAAGTTCAATTAAAACAATATTTGGTGTTTAACCTTTTAATGAAGTGGTCCATGATTAACAGCTTATTATTATTGATATGGCATGAGTAGGAGTGTGGGTTTACTTAAAACCGAAAACAATAAAAGTCCGTCACGCAGGGGCTGCGTAAACTAAGCAGATTTCCCATGTGAAGTTTTACAATAGAGAAATCTACATACTGGTAACACAATACCATCGTGATTAAATACAAACGGTAATGAGAAATCTGTCAGTTAATTAAAATAAATTCCCAACTGAAATGGCTTCACTGAATTGGTCAGAATAATTTATATTTAACTAACTCAAATTTTAGTAGTCCAAGAACTAAAGAAGGGGGGGGGGGGGGGGATTGCGATATGAAAACAGAACATATTTGCATAAATCTTACAAAAGTAACGAAGGTAAGGTTAGAGAAACGACAGGTATGGTTTAGATAGCTTCGCCTTGAGCCGAACAATGACGGAAATGGCCGACCTAATCCGATCTATACCCGACCACAGACTTCACACAAATGCAAATATCTCGGTTAATATTCAAGATAGAGAATAAATGTATATAACAATATTTATAGTAAATTTAATTTGCAATAAGATTTGTTCTATACAATTTTTCGATCCGATGCATAATAACGAAGATATTTTGAAATTTTTCGAAAATCCCTGCTCTAAAAACCTCCCTCCATCCTAACAGAACTTGGACAGACAGGACATTATTTAACAAGATTTATAATTCAAGACAATGGCAAATGTACTTACAGACAACACAAACGTTTTTACATATACTTTATGACTGCACAACATTTAGTCAAAATAGATCAAATTTAATAATCAACATAATTTTAAAAGGAGGTAATTGGCCAGAACCACCACATATTATATTTAACAAATATAATAAAGAATTTATAAAGTTTATCAAAAATATAGATATGGATGTAGCAAAAATTCATTAGAATGTGAAAGTAGAAGTTGATTGTGAGGAATGGGAATTATAATTCAATATATTTACCTTACATAGACTCGCAAATTAAACATCGTTGAGTTTAAGTTTAATTTTAATTGATATGCTTTTGTTCTTATTGTATTTATTTATTTACTTTTCATTTCATTTATTAATTTTGTTTGTAATTACGATACTTATTTTAATATTGTATTTTCTTTTTATTTATTTCTTTATTTCTTGAATATTTGAATAGACAGTTGATAAACAAATATTTATTGTAAAACAATGATGTATTTAAACATAATAATACATGTAATATGCCATGTGGCAATGGAACATGCATTCGAATAAATAACTCCTCACAGGGTTACTATGAGGAGAAAAAAAAAAGAAAAAAAAAACCCCTCCCCATGTCCGATTTTAGCCGTTAACGAACTTGATCTTTCTTTTTACATAACACTATTGAATATCGAGTTTGGTAACGAATAAATCTAAATTGCGACCGCTAGAGCGTTGACAGACAAATATATATGAAATATGAACGGGCCTCATTTTCGTCATCTCCTGGGTAGGATCGATGGAAATTTGAAGAGGTTTTTCGAAAATCGCGTCATGAGTACGACCTCAATAGCTGATTTCCCTTAAGGGAAATCTGCTAAAAGCTCGAGACGCAGGGGGGGTCCGCACTAAACTAAACAGATTTCCCTTGGGCTGGTATGACACGCTAGTGATCTCATCTCATCGTAAATTCTCTATTTATATGGAAACACTGATGTGTAGAAGCGGGGGGGGGGGGAAGACATTGGTGGCAGAAAACAAGTACGAATAACTCAATTAAAAATTGAGTTACGAAAAAAAAAGTGCTTAGAGCAACAATTGTTGAATATCAATATTTTATTTCAACAAGATTAGATCTATAAAATTCTACTATCCAACTTATACATAATAAAGGTGACATTTTGAATTTTCAAAGCCTTCCTCTAAACCACCACCATTTCACATCCCATTTCAACCAATAACAAATATGGTAACGATCAAAGAAGAATTGCTACCCCTAGAGCGTTAACAGACAAATACATTCACACACACACTCTCATATATATATTCAAATGTGTACACAGTTTTAAACGAACCTTCTCCTGTGTAGGATCGATGGACATTTGAGGAAATGTTTTGAAAATCGTGTCATGAATACGACCTCCATAGTTGATTTCCCCTTTAGAAACATTTCCCAGTTTGTCATTTTCATTTTTACTAGAGAGGTGACAAATTTTAAACTGTAAGTAATACTAGTTTTTACTAGACTTGTAGAATGATATTTTGTACAATTGGGGGAGTGTGGGATACTTTAGTCACAGTTCTGCTTTTTTAAGTTGAGGTTATAATTAAGCTATTGTTAGGAACTTCTGAAGAAGTATAATTATCTGTTTAAAATTCAACAGCCACACTACTTCACTTTTACCTGGTTACATTGTCAGCTTATGCCAGCTGTAGTTTTAGAAGATTTCCCTTAAGGGAAATCAGCTATTGAGGTCGTACTCATGACGCGATATTCGAAATGTCCATCGATCCTACGTAGGAGATGACGAAATGAAGTCCGTTCAAAACTATACATATATATATGCCTGTTACGGCTCTAGTGGTCGCAATTATTGTGTAATCGTTACTAAACTTGATATTTAGTCGTTTTATGTCAAGAAAGATGAAATTCGTTAACGACTGAAATCGGACAAGGGGTAGGGGGGGGGGGTTAGAGCGGGAAAATTTTGAAAATTCGAAATATTTCCGTTACTATACGTCGGATCGAAAAAATGTATAGAATTAATCTTGACTGTACTATAAATATTGTGATATATATTTATTCTCTATCTAGTATATTAACCGAGATATTTTCATTTTTCAGTTTTCAGCCTTCAGCAAACCCCCACTTCTACTCAAGTTACATTAACAATACTCGGTTATGAAATAAACCACATCATTCGGAGCTTAAATACCAAATATTGTTTTCAAGAGACATTTATTAAACGATATACGTGTAAATATGTTCTGGTGCCCCCCTCCCGTCTTAAGTTTTTGGACTACTTAAGTTTGATTGATTGAGATAAAAATTATTCTGATTCATTATAAATTACAGTACTAGACATAGTAAATAGTTTTCAATCCAATTAATACGTTATACTCAGATATATTACAGTAATTGTTTTTCTTTCAGGTAAGAAGTTGGCAGAACTGTTTGTTTACATTTCAGATGCTTCCCGTCGGGAGGTTTCTTATACCCGTTTCTATTGACTCACTTAATATTCATGGTGGTTATATCGGTAAGTAGATGTATCTATTGTTAAAGTTCACGCGGGAAATCCGCTTAGTTTACGCTGCCTCTGCGTGACGGACTTTTATTATCATTTGACAACAAAATGTAATTTTTATTCCGTCAGATCATATACTGAATATTTCATGGAGAGTTGGTAGAGGATATATGTGGATATATAAATGCGGTTTCCCCCTCTAAATTATATATATTCTCACATACAACCAGTAGGTGGTGCCAGACTGGAGGATAGAGTTAAGTTGTAGTCTGTATATTCATTCTGGCTAATGCTTATTATCATTAGTCAGCGTATGCAGGCTACAGGCTGCCGAGGAATGGCTCTCTAACAACTCAAGCCTTGAATAGAATTTTCTCACTTTACAATAGTATTTGAATACCTTTACAAGTGTGAATGGAATTTTCCTCAAAATGTCTCTTTTTGCTGGATGGGGGTAAGACAATGGGAAACCAGGGGTCCTTGTGACCTAGTATTCCCTCGTTCGGTCCCGTAAATATCAGGTTTACACGAGATCAATTGACGGGTGAAACCTGTAAATACTACATACAAAACGGGGTTTCATAAAGATTCTATTCTTTTAGATATTCCTTTCATTTCTTGCAATCGTTCATTTATTATTAAATGTTCTAATTTCTTTTTTAGTATTTGATGTCCACCTTCTATAATCCCTCTCACAGGGCCGAATTTAGCCACTAACGAACTTGATCTTTAGTTATTTATAAATCCCTTGTATATGGGATTTGGTAATGGTCAAACAAAAATTCTGGACTAACAGACAAGTATATATATACATACAATTGTGTTGTTGTTTTTCGACCAGGTTTTTATATATATATATATATATATATGTATATATATTGTTGTTCTTTTTTTGGAGTTTTGATCAGTTTTCGTGAATAAATCTTAGTTTATTTCAATATTTCGAGAATATTTATTTTCTTCTTCAGGGCTAAAAAGTACAGGTACTACTTATATATATATATATATATATATATATAATATATATATATATATATATATTGCATATAGTTATTAGAGTGTAACCGATAGTGTCTGTGTTAATTCTACTTACTAATACTAAAGATACTTCAAAACTATTGTACATCACTCCTGTACCTCTGTTTACATTAGGAGTACTAAGTGTAACCTCCCCAAGCCTGTTACATTCAGCATGGTCACTGCCTTATGTCTTTGTATTACTATAGTTTATTGCCTTTTGTTTGTAGAACTTTATTATACTGTAGCTATTAGATTATGTTACAATTATTGATATTTGATATTATAATTATTGTTATATTATTTTTTTTATATTAAATCTATTTTTATATAGTAATAAAATTGTTATGTTATTGTTATTCCACTATATTACAATTGTTCTTGCTACATGTTATCACAATTATTGCTATATTTTATTAAAGCTATATTCAAGTTATATTAAAGTTACAATGTAATTGTTATTTTATTACGCTACATCTAATTATTGTTGTGTGTTGTTACAATTATTGATATTCTACTACGTACAATTATACTACAATAATTGTGATAACATACAACAATAACAAATGTAACATAGTAGGATAGCAATAATTGTAACAACACATAACAATAATTAGTTGTAGCAAAATAAAATAACAACAACATTGTAACTTTAATATAACATGAATATAGCTTTAACAAACTACTACAATAATTGTGATAACATACAGCAATAACAAATGTAACATAGTGGAACAGCAGACAGTCTATCTACTGAATTTCCCCCAACATCTGTTATTTCCATTTATTAATTCCAAGAGTTAAATCATTAATCCACTTGGTTCCTTGAAATTATTATGAGACACTTACTCTGACCATTCAATAATCTCACGAATTTTTATATGTTACTCATAACAAGACTTATAATAGGACATAAATGTGAAATACCTCCGACAGATACATATTTTCAATAAAATGTAAATGCACACTAAATAAAAAGTCCGTCACTCAGGGGCTGCGTAAATTAAGCAGATTTCCCACGTGAAGTTTTACTCTCATCCGTTATACCCCTTTCGATTTCATAAAAACTGCAAATATCTCGGTTAATATTCAGGATAGATAATAAATGTATATAACAATATTTATAGGAAATTTTAATTTGGCGATAAGATTGATTTTATACAAATTTTTTCGATCCGACGTATAGTAATATTTCGGAATTTAGAAAATCCTCCCCTCTAAACTCCCCCTCCCCACTAGTCCGATTTCAGCCATTAACGAAACTTGATCTTTCTATTTTACATAAAGGACTAAATATCGAGTTTGGTAAAGATTGAAACGAAAAATTGCGACCGCTAGAGCGGTAACAGATATATATATTTATATATATATATATATATATTTATATATATATATATTACAGTTTGTTCGGGACCTCATTTTTGTCATCTACTAGGTAGGACCGGATGGACATTTGAGAAACATTTCGAAAATTCCGTCATGAGTACATCCTCAATAGCTGATTTCCTAAAGGGAAATCTGTTAATAAAATTTAAAACTGCACACTAAAACAATAAACTGAATATTTCTGCTCCTATTATTCCACTGGGAAAAAAGCTAATGGTGTTTTATCATCTGTTTCTGAATAAGGTGGCTAAACCAATTATTTTACTTTAAAAAAAAAAAGGTTAAATGGCAAAAATTGCGATTCACCAAAAGAAAGTCTAAATATACAAATTCATAAATGTAAATAACTAATGCTAGGACAAAGACGGCTATTCTAAACACAATTTACACATTCATCATACATTCAATCGATATAACCAATACTAGCGAAGATATTGATGAATATATGTTTTTACTTCCAAGTAAACACCCTCTCCTAGTTGAAAATTCAGATCTCGGGATGGTCGGACTCACAAATATAAATGTCCCTCATGCAGGTGCTGCGTAAACTAAGCAGATTTCCCACTTGAAGTTTTACAATAGAGAAACAGAGAGCCGAACAGTTACAAAAACGGCCGAACTAGCTTTTGGCGGGAAACTCAGTCTCGTCCGTTATCCGCCCACTTTTAATAAATATGCCTCGGTTATATAGAGAATGATTGTATATAACAATATTATATAGTAAATTGAATTTGCAATAAGATCGATTTTTATTCAATTTTTCGATTTTGACGTATAGTAACGGAGATATTTCGGAATTTTCGAAAATCTTCCCTTTTAAACCCCCCTCCCACTGGTCCGATATCATCCATTAACAATCTTGATCTGTCTTTTTACATAAAACGTTTAAATATCGAGTTTGGAACGATCAAACAAAAATTATGACCGCTAGAGCGTTAACAGACGAATATATATTTAATTGACATGCTTTTGTTCTTATTGTATTTATTTATTTACTTTTCTTTTCATTTATTAATTCTGTTTGTAATTACCATACTTATCTTAATATTTTATTTTTTTTTTATTTTTTTTTTTATTTATTGAATATTTGAATGACAGTTGATAAACAAATAATTTATTGTAAAACAATGATGTATTTAAAACATAATAATGCATGTAATATGCCATGAGGTAATGGAACATGTATTCGAATAAATAACTCCTCACAGGGTTTACTATAAGGAGAAAAAAAGAAAAGAAAAAAAAAAACCCTCCCTCCATCTATTCCGATTTCAGCCATTAACTAACTTGATCTGTCTTTTTACATAAAACGGTTAAATATTGAGTTTCGTAACGATCAAACTAGAGCGTTAACAGACATATATATATATATAATTTTGAGCGGACCTCATTTTCGTCATCTCCTGGTTAGGATCGATGGTCATTTGAAGAAATTTTTCGAAAATCGCGTCATGAGTAGCTGATTTCTCTTAAGGGAAATCTGCTAAAAATTACATGGAATTCCTCAGAACGGCGGACAGAAAGACAAGGTTTTCAATTTTGATGCCATTGTCCTTAGAATGTTCTGAAATATGTCTGACACGCGGGGCCTGCATAAATAAAGCAGATTTCCCACTTGCTGTTATGACAAACTTGTGATCTCATCTCACCACATATTCTCCACTGAAGACCAGAAGTACGAATCCCTTCACATCAATATTCGAAGAAGATTGGTTCTATAAGATTTTTCGATCCGACTCATGATAATGCAGATATTTTGAATTTTCCTCTCCACTATTCCAGGTCCGATTTCTGTCAATAACAAATATGATCATTAGTGTCGACCGAAACGGTTAAATATTTATCAAATAAAGATTTTCGACACAAGAACAGAATATCGTAATTGATAACGACAACGCATGCCAAATTTTCATATTAAAGGTCTAACGAAAACAATATTTGGTTCTTAAGCTTAGAATCAAGAGGTTCATGTTATAACAGCTTATGTGTAGGAGTGGAAGTTTGCCGAAGTCGGAAAGCTAATAAAATCCATAAATCTCGGTTAAAATTCATATTAGAGAATATATATATATATATATATATATATATAATATATATATATATATATATTCTCTAATATGAATTTTAACCGAGATTTATATATATATATATATATATATATATATATATATATATATATATATATAACAACATTAGTTTGTTTGTTTCGTAGGGTTTATGGCGAAAAACTACTAGGTTATCATCGCCCTGTAATATCTATAATTCACATATTTGTATCCTCATCCATATCGCCATTTTAGCAGATTAAGGGAAATCAGTTATTGAGGTCATAGCCATGACGCGATTTTTGAAACATTTCTTCAAATGTCCATCGATCTTACCCAGGAGATGATGTAAATGAGGTTCCGTTCAAAATTTTATATATATATATATATAAAATATTTGTCTGTTAACGTTCCAGTGGTCGCAATTGTTGTTTAATCGTTACGAAACTCGATATATATGCGTTTTATGCTCAAAGATAGATCAAGTTCGTTAAAGGTTGAAATCGGTTTATATATATATATATATATATATATATATATATATATATATATATATATATATATAAAAATTGTAACCTCTGTCTGTACATTGATTTTTTTCGCGATATGTCACAAAAACTGTGCGTGTCACATGTCATAGACCACCTAACTGCATTTTTTTTCTTTGTTGTCTGTTTGTTTGTTTATTTTTTTGTTTATTTGTTTGTTTGTTACCTTTTCACGCATAAACGACTGAACCGAATTTTATGAAACGTGGTATGTATATTACTACTAACCCAACTTAGACTTTAGGCTATATTAATATCCTCTGAGACGAACAGGAGTGGGGGTTATAAGGAAAGCCAGAAATTGAAAATAGCGATAGTTCGTTTCCTATTGGTTTTTCGGCAAATATGAATATAACAAAAGTTGTTTATTTTGTTATTTAGAGTAACTTTTGTTTCATACACTTTTTTCGTATACCGAATTATAAAAGAGATATGCGCTAAAAACTATAGCGGATGTGAACAATTTTATTTGGGACAGAAGACCCAACCGAAATAAATAAAAGTGGGTATATGAATTAGCACTAACGCTTTCATTACAACAAGGTATACCAACATTTCTAGGGACGGGCAGGAGTGGGGGTTATAAGGGGAAGCCAGTAATTAAAAATAGCGATAGTTCGTTTCCTATTGGTTTTTCGGCAAATATAA
This sequence comes from Riptortus pedestris, assembly GCA_019009955.1. Taxonomy (NCBI): domain Eukaryota; kingdom Metazoa; phylum Arthropoda; class Insecta; order Hemiptera; family Alydidae; genus Riptortus; species Riptortus pedestris. The sequence continues at coordinate 138,842,535 of CM032230.1, forward strand.
ACATAACAAAAGTTGTTTATTTTGTTTTTTAGAGTAACTTTTGTGATATTCATTTTTGTCTTTTAACAAAGTATAAACGAGAAAACACACTATAAACTATAGCGGGAGTCCACTATTTTATTAGGCGCTAACGATTGAACCGAACTTAACAAAACTCGGTATGTCGATTAGCATTAATTCTTCCATGATTATAAGCTATATTAAAATGTTTAGGTTAGAACGAAAGTGGGGGTTAAAGGGAGGCCTGAAATAAAAATTCGCGATAATGTGATTCTTATTGGTTTTTCAGCAATATTTTATAAAAATACCATCATTAGTCAGTCAACTATGATTTCCCGGGCATCGTCGGGTATATTAGCTAGATTGTATACAGAATATACGTACATTATAGATGATATTTAATAATAATAAATAATAAATAATAATAATAAATCCTATCCATGATTATGATTGGAATTATTCACTGTGTGTCAAACAGTGGAGAGGGAATGATTAGAGACTTATTTTCATTTATTCTTCAAATCTAAAATTTTATTCTCCATAAGTCGCTCAACGGGCCCTTACGGGAAGAAGACGGGAAGAGCAGTTGTACACGTTGAAGCATTTGCCAAAAACAAAATAGAATATTTCCGTCTCAAATGATTTCCCGAGCGAAGCCGGGTACCTTGGCTAGTATATATATATATATCTATATATATATATATATATATATATTTGTCTGTTACCGCTCTAACTGTCGCAATTTTTGTTTGATCGTTACCGAACTCAATATATAAACGTTTTATGTATAAAAAAAAGATCAAGTTCGTTATGGCTGATATCGAACCAGTGGGAGGGGGGGTTGTAGAGAGGGGAGGATTTTTCGAAAGATCAAAATATCTTCCCGTTACTATAAATATCGTCGAATCGGAAAATCTGTATAGAATCAAAATCGTATTGCAAATTATCTTTACTATAAATAATGTGTTATAGTAGGCATTTATTCAGTCATACTTGAATATTCATGCCGAGATATTTGCATGTTTTACTGTTTGTCATCTTCTGAGATGAGATCGGCTAACTTCTGGTCTAGTCGTCAGCTTCCGTCAAGTGCTAGTTTGGGCCGTTCCCGTAACTGTTTGGCTCTCTATTCTGAAATTTCTCTATTTTAAAACTTCACGTGGGAAATCTGCTCAGTTTACGCAGCCCCTGCGCGACGGACTTTTTAACAATATAAACGAGGATACATATATGATATAACAACATTTATAGGCAATTAAATTTGCAATAACATTGGTCTTATACTAGTTATCGATCCGACGTATAATAACGGGGATATTTCCAATTTTCCAAATATCTCTCCTATAATCCTTCTCTGAAAGTTATCTCCCGGGTAGGATCGTTTGGACAATTGAAAATTTTTTCGAAAATCGCGTCATGAGTATAACCTCAACAGCTGATTAAGGGGACCTATATGGGAAATTAGCTAAATAAAACTTTATTTAAATAATAAATTAGCCAAACCTTAGTGTTTTATTTATATAGATAACGGACGAAAGAAGAAAAGTCCGTCACGCAGGCGCTGCGTAAACTAAGCAGATTTCCCACGTGAAGTTTTACAATAGAGAAATTCCACGAGAGCCGAAGAGTTAAGAAAACGGCCGACCTAGCTTTTGGCGGGAAACTCTCCGTTATCCACCCGATTTCATAAAATTGCAAATATCGCGGTTAATATACAAGATAAAGAATAAATGTATTTAACAATATTTATCTTCAATTTAATTTCCAATAAGATTGATTCTATGCAATTTGTCGATCCGACGTATAGTAACGGAAATATTTCAAATTTTAGAAACTCCTCACCTCTAAACCTCCCCCCCTCCCACTCGTCCGATTTCAGCCATTAACGAACTTGATCTTTCTTTTTTACATAAAAACGACTAAATATCGAGTTTGGTTAACGATCAAACAATAATTGCGACCACTAGAGTGGTAACAGACAAATATATAAATAAATATATAATATATACAGTTTTGAACGAACCTCATTTTTCGTCATCTTCCAGGTAGGATCGATGACATTTGAAGAAAAATGTCGAAAATTCTATCATGAGTACAACCTCAATAGCAGATTTCTCTTAAGGGAAATGCGGTAAAAGGTCCGTCACGCAGGGGCTGCGTTGACTACCCAGATTTCCCACGGTGCGCAACGTATTTGAATTTATTTCAAAATTTAAAAGTTCAATAAGGACAATATTAGGTATTTAAGCTTCAAATAAAGTGCTCCATAACATAATAGAATATTTTTTAATAAGAGATGTGTAGGAGTGGGGCTTTACTTTAAGACTGAAAACTAAAAAATGGCAAATATCTCAGTTAGATAATCAAGATAGTTAAAAAATGTACATTACAACATTTATAGAGCATTATATTTTGCAAATAAGATTGGTTCTATAATTTTTTTTTTCGATCCGAAGCATAATAAGGGAGGATATTAAGGATTTTTGAAATTCTCCACCTCTAACCCCCCTTCCCCTGGTTGGAATTAAGCGTGACTGCTTATCGATGGCGAATTCCTGACTACAAAGCTAAATTACCAATCACATAAATAAGAATAAAACCACGTCATTTTCATGAATAAATTACTCATCTTGAGCAAAAGTTATCGTTAAGAATTATATAAAAAAAAAATCGATTTTTGGATTGTGTCTATATTAGTTCTATATGAGTTTTCATTTCTTTTTAGTTCATTATTATATTGTATATATATGTATTTTCTACGCTTCTGTCAAAAGAGACTTCTTTAATTTTTTTATTTATCCTTCTTAATGAGTGCATACTAATTAGTTTCTTTATCTATTCCGATCCTAGCTGTCATAAATTACATAATGCATGAGCGTTTCTAATTGTACAAGGAAATCCCTTTGAAAACCGGTTCTGTTGTTCACTGAATATATCTAAGGTTTATAATGATTGCTCTGGGAATATCCAAATAGTTCACAGCGCCAGTTGGTTGCAGCACTCTCTACAACATGTTGCCTCTCTCATGGATATCAGGTAGGCCGCTAAAGTGTTAAGCAATTACATTCTTATCACAAGTTTGTGTTATCAGAGTAGTACCGAGTTATACAATGACCAGTACACTAATTATTTAAAAGTTAGGACTTGGTTAGATACCCACCTCATCTGGCTGGGCCAGAACAAAATCTGATTGGTCTAGTAAACTTTATTTACAATAATTAGCCGGAGAAATTAATACTAAACTCTTAAATTAATTAAGTTAATAAAACCTCTTTTTTTTAAATATTTCGATAATTACTTCAATTTAGAACTATGTTCAATTATAAAAGTCTATTAATTTTACTTTTAATACTTTTTTTTCTCATATTAACCCTATGAGGAGTTATTTATTTGAATACATGTTCCATTGCCACATGGCATATTACATTTATGATGATGTTTAAATACATTTTTATTTATTATTTATAATATATACACGTTAATCAACTATCTACTCAAATATAATATAAAAATAATAATAATAAAATAAAATATTAAAATAAGTAAGATAGTGACAAATAAAATTAATAAATGAAATGAAAAATAAATAAATAAAATTTATTTTATTTAATTTAAATGAGTTCCGCAATGCAGGTGATTTACTCATTATTAAAGTGTCATTAAAAAGTGAAATACAAAAAAAAAGACAAACAACAACAGCAAACGGAAAAAGAGTGAACTTTGGTAAATGATGTTTGAAGCATAAAGGTGATATGAAGCAAACGATATTGTACGATATGGAAACATCAGGGTAATGAAATCATAATATATAAATGAAAAATGTAGACAGTATAGAAAAGGGGGAATGGGGAAGACAAAATTAAAATTAACTTAAAAAAAAATAAGGAATAAGGGATAACCCACAAAAATAAATATAAAATAATAGAAACAAAATATAAATAATATTGAAGTTTATAACACGCGCTGCTTATATGGAAATAAGTGTAAGCGTGGTGTGTAGAAAGGAGTAGATTATAGTGTGTAATATATTGTTTTCGTGGTCCTTTCGAGATGTTTAATGAACCCCTGAGTCTCTGCAATCACTGTTATCCGGTCAAATAAAGTTGCGGCTGTAAGTCATTGTGGAATGTCTAATATTGTCTTGCTTCCGTCAGACAGTCAGTTCAATATGTGTTTGTAACAGGTTAAAGTTTGCCGTTTAGTCAATGTCCTACAAGTAGGAGTGGTGTCTCTTGTTTGTGTACAATTAAGTGTCCGTGGGTCAGCAAGGAATGCCGCAATGCGAAGTCGGGGTCAGCAAGAGGGCAACTTCGCCTTTGCTTCTCTGTGTGCTCCTGTTACTTGATGGGCGCATATCGCTTAACCGGCGTTTGTTTTGTTTTATTTGTCTTAATTTATTGTCGTTTCGGTGTTATCCCCAAGATTGGGCTGGTGCCTACTTCTCAACTGCTAGTTGTAAATAAAATAAAATAAGAACAAAAAGACGGCAATAAAGCTAATCAATTAAAGTTAAAACTCAACTCTGATGTTTGAATTTGCGAGAGCTCATTGCTAAATAATTTCGCTTTGCAGCTAGGTCGAGTAATCAGAACTCGTGCCACTCTAGGTTTTGGCCATGTGAGATAAAGGTTCCTGAGCGCTTTAACTCGCACATGGCTAACCTGAGCCCCATTAAATAATCATTCATTCAATGACATCCTAAAAATTAATTAAATAACATCCTAAAATCCCACCCTGGCAAGAAAAGGGTGGTAACCTGTAGATAACCCGTCCCAATTTGCCTGAGTTGCAAAAAGTGGACGTTAATAAATAATAATAATTTGCGAGTCTATGTAAGATATTCAATTATAATTCCCATTCCTCACAATCAATTTTACATTCTAATTTATTTTTGCTAAATCCATATCTATACTTTTTATTATTATTATCATTTATTAACGTTCACTTTTTGCAACTCAGGCTAATTGGGACTGGTTATCTACAGGTTACCACCCTTCTCTAGCCAGGGTGGGATTTTAGGACGTTATTTACTGAATTCCGTCACTAAATAATTTCCTTTGCCCAGGCAAGAATCGAACTCGCCACTCTAGGTTTACCATGTGAGATAAAGGTCAACGCTTTAACTCACATGGCTAGCCTGAGCCCCTAATAAATTAAAGCGTTGACCTTTATCTCACATGGTAAACCTAGAGTGGCTAGTTCGATTTTTGCCTGGGCAAAGGAAATTATTTAGTGACGAAATTCAAAAAAAATTCATTATTAATTAGATCTATTTTGATTGAATGTTGAACAGTCATAAAGTATATGTAAAAACGTTTGTGTTGTCTGTAAGTCACAAGTACATTTGTCATTGTCTTGAATTTTAAATCTTGTTAAATAATGTCCTGTCTGTCCATGTTCCGTTAGAAATTGTGTGCATTTGTGATGGTGACTCTTAATTGTGTTGTAGTTGTTGTGAGTTATATTTGGTATGTATTGATGTAATCTCTAACATTTGTTACATGTCGTCCATTCTCTGTTCCAATTATGTATTGTGTCGGTACGCAAGTCTTTTTAATGTGTGAGAGTGGTACGAGAGAGAACTTTTGTTACTTGATGTTATTTCTTATTTATTTTACTTTTATCATTTGACTTTATACAAGTTTTGACATTTTAAAGGACAAATCACCTTTGTTGTGATGTCCGTATATAAATAAATCAAATTCAAAACTTAACAGCAACCAATCAGTCATATTTACAATTGCATGGCTTATCCTAAAGTCAAAATGGCGTAATTAATTCAAAGGTAAATAACTCTTCGGGAATTCAAAACAAAAACGTCTGTCACGCAGAGACTGCGTAAAATAAACAGATTTCCATCCAGCTGATATTAAACGCTAGTGATCTCATATCATTACATATTCACTATTTCCATTTAATAAAATAAGCCGGCACGCAGGGGCTGCGAAAAGTAAGCAGATTTGCCACGTGAAGTTATACAACAGAGAAATCTCCATACGAGAGCCGAAAAGTTTCGGCCAAACTAGCTTTTGGCGGGAAACTCAGTCGTCCGTTATCGGCCCACATTTAATAAAAATGCAAATATCACGGCTAATATTCGAGTCAGAGAATAAATGTAAAGAACAATATTTATAATACATTTAATTTTCAATAAGATCTGTTCTATACAATTTTTGGACCCGACGTACGGTAGCGGAGATTTTTCAAAAATCCCCTCTCTAAATCCCTCCCCCCACTGGTCCAATTTCATCCATTAACGAACTTGACATATTTATATATATATATAATTTTTGAACAGACCTCAATTGTCTCTATAAGTTGGTGTCTTATAAGTTGGTTCAAGTTTCTCACCATTTATAAATTTTCATGCCAAAAAATAAAAGAATTTGACATAATATTAGAAAATTGTTTATAGTAAAACAAATTACGTATCCTATTATATTTTGAAAACATTTAATTGGAATAAACACATTTCATTTCATTCGCACCCAGTACTATCCAGAAACCATTCTTTTGCCAGAATCTCTACTGTTATTTGATCCCTTTCTTTTATTCATTTGCCCTTTTCTTTTATTTTTCAGTTTTTATTCTTGCAGCCATAACTCCAGCTGCGATCAAATGCGACGAGTCCCAAAGTCTAAAAGAAGTTGCTAACGGCAGCAACGAGTTTGCCAGTGATTTATACCAGGTTAGTTTGTTAATTCAATTTCTTTTGAAACGTTTCTTACGAACCCTCACCTTGTAAGTTTGTGCTCAAACGAAATGTATGTGTTGATAGGTACTGAAAAATGAGTCGGGGAACATAATTTGCTCACCGATCAGTGCAGATATAGTTCTAGCATTGGCCCAGCATGGAGCTCGTGGAGTAACAGCAGATGAAATGGCCAAAGTGCTGCATCTTCCAGCGAACCAAAAGACTGTTCTCGAAGGACATAAAGCTCTGATTACTGATCTCCAGGTAAACAAACTTTAATTTAGCATCCGATAGAAGAAAAAAAAAACCCGTCACGCGAGTGCTGCGTAAACTAAGCAGATTTCCCACGTGAAGTTTTACAATAGAAATCTGCCTAATAACAACTGTAGGAGTAAGAAACCTCTAAACCTATTCACAAGGGACGGATAGTTACGGAAACGCCCGCCAGAGCTCTCGGCGGAAAGTCCGAACATAGCCGACTCCAGCCAAACACATGCAGAATACAAATGCAAATATCACGGTTAACATTCAAGATACAGAATAAATGTATAAAACAATATTTATAGAACATTTAATTTGCAATAAGATTCATTTTATACAATTTTTGATCCGACGCATAATAACGGAGATATTTTGAATTTTCAAAAATCCCACCTCTCAACCCCCCCTCCAACTGGTCCGATTTCAGCCATTAACGAACTTGATCTTTCTTTTTACATAAAACGATTAAATTCCGAGTTTGGTAACGATCAAACAAAAATTGCGACCGCTAGAGCATTAACAGACATATATATATAAAAATTTTGAACGGACCTCATTTTCGTCATCTCCTGGGTTGGATCGATGGACATTTGAAGAAATTTTTTGAAACTCGCATCATGAGTAGGACCTCAATAGCTGATTTCCCTTCTGCCAAAACTGTATTATTTAAATTTAAGGGAATTCTAATGTCACATCTACAGAAGGGTGTTTTGAAAAAGAATGTACGTATTACAAAGTATGTCCAAATTATCGATCGCTGCGCCTCGGCTCGGTTATTCGAGAAACGAATGCGAATAGTCTAGTTTATATTGTAGGCACTGGATGTCAGTTGTCTGTTAGTTTGGTTTCTGCAGGCCCCAAATTCTAACATTGTGTTTGTTCACCTGACCACTAACACGGAAAGTCGCGTTCATCACTGGGCAATGAGCGTAGCGTGAAACTGGCATCATTGTCAATAGCATCAAAAAAAAAAAAAAAAGGCCCGTCACGCAGGGGCTGCGTAAACTAAGCAGATTTCCCGTGTGAAGTATTACAATAGAGAAATTTCACGAGAGTCGAACAGTTACGGAAACGGGCGGACTAGCTTTTAACGGAATCTCACGACTAGACCTGAAGTTAGCCGATTTCGTTTCGTCTGTGCCAATTAATAAAATAAATGCACGTATCTCGGTTAATATTCAAGATAGAGAATAAATGTATATAATAACATTTATAGTAAAGTTAATTTTCGAAAATTCCCCCCCCCCTCCTAATTGTCCGATTTCACCCATTAACGAACTCGATCTGTCTTTTTACATAAAATGTTTACATATCGAGTTTGGTTACGATCAAACAAAAATCGCGAACCGCTAGAGCGGTTACAGACATATATATATATATAAATATATATATATATATATATATATATATATATATATATATATATATATATATATATATAATTTTGAACGGACCTCATTTTCGTTATCTCCTAGGTAGGGTCCATGAACATTTGAAGACATTTTTCGAAAATCGCATCATTATTATTATTATTTATTAACGTCTACTTTTTGCAAATTAGGCTAATCTGAACGGGTAAAATCGCACCATGAGTACGGCCTCAATAGCTGATTTCCCTAAAGGAATTCTGCTAAAAATGTCACCATTCATCAATAACAATACCTTTATATTAGACTGTTCATTCTCAGTTTTTTGCCCTGCCGTTAGAGTCAAACTCTGCAGAATTACACAATCTGAAGACAAACAGAACTAATACAAAACATTCAGGTTGACACAAGTTCCTTCCAGAAAACAGACGTAATGTATTTCCCCCACCTAGCAGATTTGTGGATTTTGTCCTGCTTATGTAAATGAAAAACATTAGTTGGTTCAAACAATAAGGGGCATGGAGACATTTCTATTTAACCATTTGACTCAAATTGTGTTTTGTTCACATAACACCCAGTTTTTTTTTCTCAATTTCAGGACGCTGTTTTAAAGTTGGCAACAAGACTTTTCATTGAAAAAGACTTTGAAATCAAACCAAATTATAAATCTGATGCCAATGAATACTTTTTATCTGATGCAGAGCTGAAGGATTTTCTAGAGAACCCAGAATCTGCCCGAAAGGAAATAAATAAATGGGTGGAAGATAAAACGAATAACAAAATTACTAATCTCTTGCCTGAAGGTAACTTAAATTCTAACCTCACTAATGTCCACGCCGTGTAATGATTTACCAAAAATATAACTGCTTCACACATGAGCTGCTTAAACAAAGCAGATTTAATAGATTACAAAATGACGCACAAAAGATTCAGTCCTACTATATATATATATATATATATATATATATATATATATATATATATATACATATTTCCTACTTAGATATAATTCTACTTAAACTACACCTGAAATATAATTTACAGTCGATTTGTTTTGAACATTGGTTTAATTTTTTTTTTCAGGTTCCGTTACTAGAGATACCGCTCTTGTTCTCGTAAATGCAATTCATTTTAAAGCTAATTGGGTGAAGCGATTCGATAAAAATAATACTAAAATGGAACCATTCTTCGTGACACCAACAAAACCTGTTGATGTTCCGATGATGAACTTGAGAAATGTGAAGTTCAACTACAAGTTCACCAATAAACTCAATGCAAAGATTTGTGAACTGCCATATGAGGTCAGAAATTCATTTATTTACATGAAAATATAACTTATTTATTGCTTTAATAAATTATTCCTCTCTCTCTCTCTCTCTCTCTCTCTCTCTCTCTCTCTCTCTCTCTCTCTCTCTCTCTCTCTCTCTCTCCCTCTCTCTCCCTCTCTCTCCCTCTCCCTCTCTCCCTCTCTCCCTCTCCCTCTCCCTCCCTCTCTCTCTCCCTCTCTCTCTCCTCCTCTCTCTCCCTCTCCCTCTCCTCCCTCTCTCTCCCTCCTCTCCCTCTCCTCTCCCTCTCTCTCCTCTCTCTCCCTCTCTCTCTCCTCTCCCTCTCATCTCCCTCTCCCTCTCGTCTCCCTCTCTCCCTCTCCCTCTCCCCTCTCTCTCCCCCTCCCCCTCCCCCTCTCTCCCTCCCTCTCTCCCCTCCCTCTCCCTCTCTCCCTCTCTCCCTCCCATCCCTCTCTCCTCCCCTCCCTCTCTCCCTCCCTCTCTCTCTCTCTCTCCCTCACTCTCTCTCTCTCTCTCTCTCTCTCTCTCGCTCTCTCTCTCTCTCTCCCTCTCTCCCTCTCTCCCTCTCTCCCTCTCTCCCTCTCTCCCTCTCTCCCTCTCTCCCTCTCTCACTCTCTCCCTCTCTCTCTCTCTCTCCCTCTCTCCCTCTCTCCCTCTCTCCCTCTCTCCCTCTCTCCCTCTCGTTCATCAGATCACTTCGCCAGTTTAAGGTTAATATTAAACCTAAGTAACCATTGTGTGGAAATGACATATAAAACTAACTATTATATTTACACGAATCAATATTTGAAAAAAACCTTATTGTTCCAGGGTAATAAATTCTCCATGGTTCTGGTAGTGCCTGAGAAATTAGACGGTCTGCCATATGTGGAGTCCCAGCTTGCACATGTAAATATGATGGAAGAGCTTTCTGGTTCCTACCAGACTACTTTGAATTTAAAGCTTCCGAAATTGAAAATTGAAAAGAGCATTGACATGACTGAAATACTGCCTAAGGTGAGTCACATTTATTTATTAATGCAGCCACTACCTAACTTACCATTATTATGATCCCAATTATTTAAATAAAAAAAACTAGGTTATAGGTGAATTACACTTAAATAGGCCGGGAAAAGAACTTGATAATTGGATCAAATATGTTAGTTATGATTAATGATTCCATAATCTAAATATTAATTACAATAATATTAATTCATTATCTAAATATTTAAATGTACAAATAAAGATGAATGGGCACTGCCGAACCAACTTAAGCGGGAACGCATTGCGGGTTTAGCCTTTGGCGGTAAGAAATTAAACTTCAAAATATTATATGTTGGTGTACGTTTGTATACTTCTAATTTTGAACCCAATATTTTTGTATATATTCCTCATAGTTTCATGGCATGGGTCACCAATAAAACCCATTTTTTTCGGGCAAACTTTATTCATACTGCCTTTCATGTTTTGTGGCATACATACCACCTCTTCAGGGGCCATCCCTTTTCAAAAAAAGAATAAGATTAATTTAACAAAACTCTGTGACAATTCTTTGCTACTAATACAGTACCTAGCAAAGAATTATCATATGGTTTTGCTAAAATCAAACTCTTTTGTTTTTCAAGTAATCAACTTCATATTTAAAAAATAACAAGCACTCACATGATGGGTGTCCATGGGTCGATAAGAAATGTTATCCATGTATCCACATTTCACCTACAGAGCACTTTCCCCCGTCTGAAAATCCTATATAATCATCCTCCCCATATTGCTAAATAAAATTATTTTTGATTACAGATGGGCATGAAATTGGCTTTCACAAGAGCTGCCAATTTCTCAGGAATATCTGAAGTTGCTCTAGCCATTAGTAAAGTTGTGCAGAAGGCATTTGTAGAAGTCAACGAAGAAGGGACAGAAGCTGCAGCAGCAACGGGTAAGAGAAATGTCATTCTAATGCCAAATGATTAATTTCGTGAAATTCTTGAGATGTGCAAATTTATTAAGCGAGTTTAACTATTTAATCCATTCCATGGACACGTAACGGACGGCATAACGATGTGCGATAAATTATTAATGTCATCTTTATTTAATTTATGTTTACCATTTTCTTACATTATAGTAATGGAATGCAAATGTATAGGCAGATCGATGTAATAGCAGAAAGCTATCGTATCTTATCGTACGACGTAAGTTGTGTAATTGTAGATGCCATGCCTTATTACATTGGATAGTATTACGAGCACAAAGTCTAAACCAACTTACCAATCGATTTATGGATCCAGTTGGCAGAATATTCTCAAATAGATCCGATGTCAACAGAAGACCACATGACAGACAATCATTGCTTGTGATGTGTTCTTGACAAATGGGAGTAAAGAAGATCAGAACGTTAGCTATGCAGTTATTAAATATAAAAGAAGTATTCCCAGCTATGTTATGAAATACAGACGCCATGAAAACAGCAATAGCAATACTCGCTTTCCTAATGGCTACGCTAAAAGCCAATGACGGTTTAATAAACAATAAATAAAAGATTAAGGGGCTCAGGTTAGTCATGCGAGTTAAAGCGTTGACCTTTATCTCACATGGTAAACCCTGAGTGGCGAGTTCGATTCTTGCCTGGGCAAAGGAAATTATTTAGTGACGAAATTCATTAAATAACGTCCTAAAATCCCACCCTGGCTAGAAAAGGGTGGTAACCTGTAGATAACCCGTCCCGATTAGCCTAAGTTGCAAAAAGTGGACGTTAATAAATAATAATAATAAAAAATAAAAGATTATCATTGTCACCGATACCCAATCGAGTATTGGCGCCATTATCAATAACCAGTCCAATGGTAGTATGTCACTCGATACGGTCAAAAATATGACTACTGTACAGGAACCGTGAGCTAAGAACCGTATGAAGATTGGAAAAGTGAAAGATCAGACAGGAGTGGAAGGGTACGAAATTTCCGGTCACCTCCAAAGCAGTATCTAGAAGTCAGATTTCGATTAGTTACTACCTCACTCCAGTATCTTCCATTAAAATTTTGATTCGAAAAGTAATAAGTAAGTGGTCATACACCGAAAAGGGGGGGAAGGGACGGCCATTAAAAGCTTTTGTACCAGAAACTAATTTTATTTTTTTCTACTTTCATTTGTTTTTAATATGTATTTGTTTTAATTTTATTTATTTTTATTTGTCTTTAATTATATTTATTTTTATTTGTTTTTAATTTTATTTGTATTTAGATGCATTTATATTCATTTTTATTTGTTTTTAATTTTATTTATTTTTAATAATATTTACTTTTATTTATTATCATAGTGTTTTGTTTAATTAATGTTATTGATTTTTTGAAAACGGATACCCCTTGGACAGGTGGCTTGTAAGCCAAGAAACGTCTAGTATGAATAAAGTTCACGCCAACAAAAATGTTTTCTTTTTTTTTTGGTGACCCGTGGGCCAGAATAAGAAGAAATTTAGTTATTTTTATTTGTTTCTAATTTTATTTGTATTTAATTTTATTTAGTTTTATTTGGTTTTAATTTTATTTGTTTTTAATTTTATTTGTTTTTAATTTTATTTTTTTTTATTTATTTTTTATTTTTATTTTATTTTAATTTTATTTGTTTTGAATTATTTTTTTTAAATTTTATTTATTTTTATTTGTTTTTAATTTTATTTATTTTTATTTGTTTTAATTTTATTTATTTTCAATTTTATTTGTTTTTAATGTTTATTGTTTTTTTAGCTATCCTTTTATTTCATTTCTAAATTTTTACATTCATTTTATTTATTTATCTATTTATGTTAATCTTTATAGATTATATTTTATCCAATGCTTTTCATTAACAATTCCACAGGTTAACAATTTATTAATATTCATTTATATACAATTTATAAAATGTTTTTATTTTACGTATGTTATTGTTACTTGTTGTTAATTGACTTGGTACAATTTTTGACTTTTTAAAGGGTAAATCAACTTTGATGTGATGTACTCAAGTAAATAAATTAATAAACAATTTATTAAGAGATGGAATAGTAAAAGAATCAATATGAGGAAGTTGTAGTGAATGAACATTGGCATTTAGGCGAACATACATTGTTATGAAACGTTTAAAAGAACTTGACCAAATTGCTAACAACTAGCCTCTTTGAGTTTTACTGAACTTATTTGCCAAGTCGTTATTAATTTCAGTATAATTATTTTACTTTTTAAATAATTATAGATTATATTTCCTCCACCCCTTTCCTTTAACCATATGTTACAAATTTATGAAGAAGCAGAAGAATATCGAAATAATGAACAGGGAGAAGATGTTGGAAATGCCACAGTGCTGTCCCCAGAGCAAATAAACTGTCCTTTTCCAAAATTATTGGAGAAGGAGAAAAAATGCAACCCAAAGAGAGACCGGCTACACTTTTAGCAGATTTCCCTTAAGGGAAATCAGCTATTGAGGTTGTACTCATGACGCGATTTTCGAAATTTTTCTTCAAATGTCCATCGATCCTACCCAGGAGATGACGAAAATGAGGTCCGTTCAAAACTGTATATATATATATATATATATATATATATATATATATATATATATATATATATATATATATATTTGTCTGTTACCGCTCTAGCGGTCGCAATTATTGTTTAATCGTTACCAAACTCGATATTTAGTCGGTTTATGTAAAATGAAAGATCAAGTTCGTTAATGGCTGAAATCTGACCAGTGGGAAGGGGGATTTAGAGGGGAGGATTTTTGAAAATTCGAAATATCTCCATTAGTATACGTCGGATCGAAAAATATTACAGAATCAATCTTATTGCAAATTAAATTTACTATAAATATTGTTTTATAGATTTATTCTGTATCTTGAATATTAACTGAGATATTTGCATTTGTATTCTGCATGTGCTCGGCAGCAGTGGCTATGTTCGGACTTTCCGCCGTGAGCCCTGGCGGCCGTTTTCGTAACTATTCGTCCCTCGTGAATAGGTTTAGAGGTTTCTTACTACTACAGCTGTTATTAGGCGGATTTCTCTATTGCTAAACTTCACGTGGGAAATCTGCTTAGTTTACGCAGCCCCTGCGTGACGGACTTTTAATTTTCGTGAAACTTTTTCTACACAATCATGAGTACTTAAACATTCATGAGTAAAGGTTATTTCACTCAATCAGTAATCTGGAGTAACAGAAGGAGGTGTCTACTACAGTATTTCATCCCGAATTGCCATAGAGTTCAGTACAACCTTTTTTTTTTTTTTTTTTTTTTTTGTGTCGAATGAAATAACTTTTACTGATCTTTCAAAAAATAATTGAATTGAAACATATAGAAAATTAAACCTTACCCTCAAAAGATACCTTCCCTTTCTAGTAATATTTCTAACATATCCCTTTTTCTGATTTTTATTATGTAAACTATAAGTATATCTGGTGTATTTTCTTTGTTTCAGCAGTTTCTATGATGCAATTAACATCAGCTAATAGTCCTCCGCCCATTCCAATTAATGTAGTATGCAATAGGCCATTTTTATTTTTCATAGTTAAACGGCCTTCAATCCTTTTCATTTCAAGAGTCAGTAAATTTTAAGTGTGAACAAGAGACAATTTATACTACTTTTTAATCAAATAACCTGTTTATACAATGACATGTTTTATAAGTCATCCTTCTTAATTTTGGCTAGATGTAGTCAATATCAATTTGTCAAATATTAAATGTCACAACAAATATTTTGCTTAAAGCACTACTTTTGTTGCGTAATAAATGAGATTATCATGCTATTAAATTTGTTTTTATTTGATATCCATTAACATCCATATCCATATTAATATATACTTAGGTGAATATCGAAAAATATTTCTCATAGGTTTATATATATATATATATTTGGGGTCTTTTATAGATACCGGCAGCCAGTGATTTGAATTGCTATTAGGTGATAACATAAGGTTTAGAAATAAAATCATATGGTATTTTATAACCTAATCATTTGATTGTTTATTTACAATTTTTGAAGGAACACTACCATTTCAGCTTTTCTTAAACGTTGAAACAAAAGGACTTTTGAATTTGGTGAGAGGTATTCCTGACAAGAATAGTGCTGTCACATTCCTGCAGACAAGAGGACTTCTTCATAGCAGAAGAATATGTAGAAACGGACATCAGATGAAACTTGTAATTGTAAAAGAAAGACAGATGGATGTGCCATTTGAGAGGTTGCAGGCAAACAATTAGACTGAGGAAAGATACTTGGTTTGAGTTTACAAAAATTTCTTTTGAAAAAATTATATATTTCATATACAGTTGGACAAGGCAATATACTACCACGTTGTTCTGTCAAGAAGAATTTGGTATGAGCACAAATACAATTACTGATTACAAAAATCTATTGAGAGAGGTTTGTGCATACTCTATTTTAGATAAACCTATAGTAATTGGAGGAGAGGGTCAAACAGTTGAAATAGACGAATCTCTTTTTCAAAACGGAAATATAATGTCGGAAAACTGTATCCAGAACAGTGGGTTTTCGGCGGTATATGTAGGGAGACGAAAGAGTGTTTCTTACGTGCAGTGCCCGACCGCACTAAAAGCACACTATTAATGGTTATAATGGAATCCATACGTCCCGGAAGTATAATAATTTCAGATTGTTGTAGTAGTTATGCAACCATTCCAAGTCTAGAAGGATATAGATTTAAGCAAATGACAGTGAATCATTCTAAAAATTTCAAAGACCCAGATACAGGAGCGCACACGAACATAGTGGAAGGAATGTGGGGAAGGGCGAAGAGACGCAATAAGATTGAATGTGGAACGGCAAGATCTGTGTTAGACTCATATCTATGCTAATTTATGTGGCGAGAGAGAAATAGGAACGAGTACCTATTCGAGGTTATTTTGAAAGACATATCGAAATTTATAACTTTAGAAATATGAGAAATTAATATATTTTTTTTTTTTTCATTTCATAAATAACATTTAATACATTTCATGTTATTCATGCAGTTCATCTTTTATTGGCAGGTTATAATTTGATATCATATGTTATCACCTAATAGCAATTCAAATCACTGGCTGCCGGTATCTATAAAAGACCCTATATTTGGAGGCACCCATACATCTGTAGTAGAGCGCCCGACTTTGAATCACCATAAATCTAGCCATTTCGAGCTTGGTCAGAACTTGACTGGGTGACCGCGGAGTACACTGGTTCCCTACCAGAGCACGCTGATGTCGCGGCGGGAGATAAATTGCAGGAGTCTAGTGAGTAAACCAGCCTGTCAGCTCTTCGGAATGAACAATGATGATTGGACTCTCCAAGTTTCCGTATTCTAGCAAACTAGACGTTAGTAGTTTGACAGCTGCCTCTGAATATTCTTAGGCCCATCAGTCTGCTGGTGACAACTCATTCAAGGTCCATATTGTTTAAAGGAGGCTGTGGTCGAATTGATTAGTCACTACTTATGATCGTGAATCCCTCATCCCGCTCGATGGAGGGTAAAGATATATATATATATATATATATATATATATATATATATATAAATATATCTTTATATATGTAATTCTACTGTACGTGTGTATGTCACTGAACTCCTCCTAAACGGCTGGACCGATTTGAATGCATTTTTTTGTACGCGTTTAGGTGACGCCCTGGATGGTTTAGATTCACAAATCAGCCCGGGAGATGGAGCAGGAGTGGGGGTTGTAAGGGAGGCCTAAAATAAACAACAGCGATATTTCGTTTCCTACTGGTTCTTCGGCCAATGTGCACAGGATAAAAGTTGTTTATTTTGTTATTTAGAGTAATTTTTGTTATATTCACTTTTGTCGCATAGCAATATATAAACGAGATATACTCTAATAGATTAAAGTGGGAGCCAAAAATTTTATTGACGATTGAACCGAACTTAACAAAACTCTAAATGTAAATTAGCATTAATTCTTCCATGATTATAAGCTATATTAAATTTTTTAGGTTCGTACGGGAGTGGGGGTTATAAGGGACGCCTGAATAAAAAATTCGCGATATTTCATTTTCTATTTGTTTTTAGGCAAACTTGCACCTAACAAAAGTTGTTTTTTTGTGTTATTAAAAGACACATTTGTTTTAAACATAATATTATTAAATTTAATATCCTAATCGCTTCAAATATCATACTGGACAACGTTTGTCAGGTCCGTCAGTGTCATCCACAAGCATACTCTTTGAGATGGTTACTACTAATTTATGTAATATGAATAGTTTCATCACATAAACCAATAACGGTATAGGTTACCTTTAACACGTATTTCTATACAATCAAAACTTTTAATATTCATTATTGTTAAGAATATCTCCAACAGTGTCTTAAGTAATAAGGAGTACCACAACGTGTATTTTTGTCAACTACTTCATTCCGAAGAGTCATAGATTCAGTATAACTATAATTTTGACACTTTTGGGGCAGTAAGATAAAATTCCGATACGCAGGGGCTGCGTAAACTAAACAGATTTCCTAAGCGTATTCCATTATATATCCTCTATTTTCAATGAGTAGAAGTGGAACTGTATTGAAGGCTGAAAACAAGAAAGTACTAATAACTGCCTTAATATTTTAGCAGATTTCCCTTAAGGGAAATCAGCTATTGAGGTCGTACTCATGACGCGAGTTTCGAAAAATTTCTTCAAATGTCCATCGATCCTACCCAGGAGATGACGAAAATGAGGTCCGTTCAAAATTATATATATATATATATATATATATATATATATATATATATATATATATATATATCTATCTATTTGATTTGATTGTCTGTTAACGCTCTAGCGGTCGAAATTTTTGTTTGATCGTTACCAAACTCGGAATTTAATCGTTTTATGTAAAAAGGAAGATCAAGTTTGTTAATGGCTGAAATCGGACCAGTGGGAGGGGGGGGGTTTAGAGGGGGGGATTTTCGAAAATTCGAAATATCTCCGTTACCATACGTCGGATCAAAAAAATGTATAGAACCAATCTTATTGCAAATTAAATTTACTATAAATATTGTTCTATACATTTATTCTGTATCTTTAATATTAACCGAGATATTTGGATTTGTATTGTGAGTGTGGTCGGCTATGTTCGGGAGTTTCCGCCGAGCGCACTAGCGCTAGTGTGGCCGGTTCACTAACTATTCGTCCTCGTGAGAATAGGTTATTACTAGGCAGATTTCTCTATTGTAAAACTTCACGTGGGAAATCTGCTTAGTTTACGCAGCCCCTGCGTGACGGACTTTTTGAATTTGAGAACAAACTGTTGATGTTCTACAATTGTTGTTTTATGACTTTTTTGGTAACTCAAGTATTAAGCTAGTTATTCATCCTTCTTGCATTCAGTACCCTCCCGCTCCCCCCCCCCACTGCCTTGTACTCATCGGTTTTTACATTTTGAATAGCGAATACTTGTTGAGATGAGATCACAAGGGCGCTATACCAGCACATAGGAAATCTGCTTAGTTTTTCCCTCATTTCCATTATTTACAGTATAACTACATACTTTTGTTTGTTTCAGGTGTCACATTCATTAGAACAACTGCAGTTACAAGAATCGAAGAGCCAATTAACGTTTATTGCAACAGACCGTTTTTATTTTACATAATTAAGCGTCCTTCCATCCTTTTCATTTCCAGATTCAGTAAACCCTAATAATTTGTAATCCTTAGTCATGTCATTCTACTTCACAATCAAATGAATTATTCATTGATTTGTTTTGTTATATAATGTATTTTCTTCCTCCTACATTTTGCGATGATGTTTCAATTTGTTAAATAAATGGACAGACGTATAAAGCCTTTACTTTTGTATATTATTTGCAAGATCGATGTAAAAAATATAACAAATATCTCTTTCTTATTTTTTGTGTATCAATATTACAATATTTCAATTCAGCTTTGATAATCAACATGGACGCGTTATCCTGGAATCTTGTAAGAAGTACGACAACATACTCTGATATCTGGAGGGCACAGGATCATTCATGATGCTTTAGGAGACAACTAAAAATCCATGTTGAGTAGTGGCCCCAAAGCCGTGGCGTTAACATCCATTGTACAGCAAAGCACCTGATGATGGCACGTTAGACCAAGTAAAGGCCTTGTGCTTTAATAAAGAAATTGGAGGGAAGACTTCGTGTTATTGAGACCTGTTTCCCACAACTAAAAATCCCGTTTCTTTGCACTACAATACTTACAGCTAGTATTTACAATTGTTCGAAGACTATGACAGCAAACACTTGAGGGGCATTAAAGCCATAAATAACATCTTGATAAGGGTGAGGGAATATAAACCCACCCAGGACATCCCACAGTGCCATGCCTGTCAAAGGTTTGGGCACACAAAGACTTACTGCCGACTGCCCCTCAAGTGTGTGCGTTGCGCACAAGAACACTCAGTTGCAGAATGCAATAGGCAGGAAAACACTCTGAGGTGCGCCAATTGCGGCGAAAAACATCCCGCCTCCTTCAGAAAGTGCCCCGCCAGGCTCGAATTACTCGAGAGGCTTCATGCCAAGAAGAGTGCCCCTGAGCCCACCTACATCCCCGCTCCAGCCCCTACCCACAACGCCTGGACTGCTCGTCAGGCCCCCACCTCTACCCTCTTCCAACCCCAACAACCCTCCCCACCCACTACCCACACCACACCCCCCTCTGCCTGCTTCGCCCCAGAACCTGCACCAGCGTTCAACCAGCAGATGGCTTACTACAACCCCCCATGGCTGGACAACATGAGGGAGATGATAAATAACCTTCTCACCACCGTCACCGCACTCGTCCAGACTCTCAAGGAATCCATGGCCAAATAATGGTCAGGCCCTACTCCATACTGAATTTTAACACTTCTTCAGTTACCAAACGTTTGTCCGAGCTTGAAGCTCTCCTTCAGAGATATGACCCCTCGATAGCGGTGTTATGTGATACCCGCTTAACCCCTTCAAAACCTTTTACGGTGGTTGGCTATAACATCCTGAGGAGCGACATCGATGGAAGAACGGATCGAGCAGGAGGCGTCGCCATCTTGATTCGACACGGCATACCATTTAAAGAAGTGGAGCCCATCGCACCCTCCATACCGTCGAAGCAACACCTAATTACTGTGAAAGTACTTATAGCCAACCACACGTATACTATCACCGGCCTGTATAGACGGCCTAGAGCCGAACCAGAATATTTTGCAGCCCTCCTAGGTCTAGCTCAGACCGATAGAAATCATTTCGTCATAGGGGATCTGAACGCCAGACACACTTCCTGGAATAATGGTTCAGTCAACCTCCCTGGTGAAGTAATAACTCATTCTCGCTTCACCGTTATACATCCAAATTCACATACTTTCAAAACGCCATATACGATGTCCACTTTGGACCTAATGCTTACCCGAATCCCCCACATAGTGACTAAATGTCTCGCCTTGGACTTTATCACTAGTGATCACCGACCAGTACTATATGTGCTGCGAGGTCGCCCTCCCAAACCCACTTCTACCACTTACGCGTTTCATAAAGGTGACTGGAAACTATACAAGTCACTTATGTACGCAAATACGCCGGCGTTCACTACTATCAGTGACGCCCAAACCCTCGAAGAGAAGCTGGACGAGTACACAAACATCATCCTGGAAGCTGCAGATCAGGCGATCCCCAAGGTCTCCAGAAAACCACCAGGACTCAAACCGCCTCCCCCTCATGTTCTACAGTTGATCAGGCAGAGGAACACCATCAAAAACACCTGGTATCGCACCAGGAACCCCGCCCTACGTCCCGTCCTTAACAACCTCACTGCCCAAATCCGCACCCTCATGAGCCAGTGGAAGACGGCGGAGTGGCACGAAACCATCAGACAGACACACGGTGACCACCGCAAGTTCTGGCGGTTGGTGAAGACCAGAATAACCAAAAGGCGAACTGTTCTTCTCCAATCCGGCAGAGGTGTGATAAGTCCCGCAGACCAGGCCGAAATGCTAGCGGCACATATGGCCGCGGTAGATCGGTCAAGGTATCGTCAGACTGATGAGGCGCCTGGGACGGAGAGCAATGATAATTTCATGTCCTCCTCCCCTAGGCAGCTCACTGCCATCCTGCGCCGGACCAAGGGAGGAAAGTCCCCTGGAATGGACGGGGTGCAGTACGTGCTACTCCGTCAGCTTCCACGGAAGGCTCTGTCCTACCTTAACCACCTCCTAAATTCCTGCCTCCGCCTACGTCACTTCCCCTCCATGTGGAAACACGCAATAGTCGTCCCCCTCCTAAAACCCTCCAAAAATGGAACCTCCCCCGACCACTACCGTCCCATCAGTCTCCTCCCACATATCTCCAAGATACTGGAACGTATAATCCTCCGGTATCTTGTAGATTTCTGTGAGGAGAAATCCCTCATTCCCCACGAGCAGTCCGGTTTCCGTCCTCAACACAGTTCCCTCCATCCTTTGGCCCGTATATACGCTAACACTGCCAACAACCTCCGCAGGAACGTCGTTACAGCGATGATTTCAATCGACTGCACTCAGGCTTTTGACTCTGTCGACCGTGCCGAACTCCTTAATACCCTCACTGGGCATGGCTGCCCCAGCCAACTCCTAGCCATGCTCCGCTCCTTCCTCGACGGCCGCACTTTCCAAGTGAGAGTCGGCGAATCCCTCTCCTCATCCCGTCCTCTCCGAGTAGGGGTACCTCAGGGTTCCCCGCTCTCTCCTAACCTCTTCACGGCATATACCGCAAAGGTAGTCAGTCGACAGTTTCCAAATACTGAGGTGGCCGCATACGCGGATGATGTTGCCATTGTTAGCACCTCCCTCAACCCATCCCGCGCTCTATCCCTGGCAGAATCGGCCTGCCAGGCGATATCCGACGACCTACGCGCAATAAACATCCATGTGAACCCTAGGAAGACAGATGCCCTAGTGTTCTCATATCACAAACATTCCCCGGTTCCTGACACTTTCAGACTGGACAACACTGACCTTCCCGTGTCCCGATCCATAACATACCTTGGAATTAGACTGGACAGACATCTGACTTTCTCCACACATGTACGAAAACGGATACAGACCCTAAGAACCAAATTCACTTCCCTTAACCACCTTCTCCTCTCCCCGGTCCTTAGCCTCCGCCTCAAATTACTTATCCTGAAAGGCGTCATACAGCCCGCTCTCCTTTATGGCTCCCCCGTCCTTCGCTACCTCACCAAATCCTCCCTCGAACACCTCCAACAGTTCCAAAATGGCCTAGTCCGGAAAATAGTCCGACACACATCCCTTCAACGTTCCACCAACCACACAATCCACGAATCCCTCTCCCTTGAACCCATATCCCAAACCATCTCCCGCAGACACATCAAGTTCTTCGACTCCCTTCACTACATAGATAACCCCTTATACCGATCCATACCCCCTCCTCAGCAGCCGGTGAGATGGCGGCAGGTTGGTCTCGATGAGCCCCTAGTCGATCTCACCCGCTGCTGACGCCAACCCACATAGTGCCCGAGGTCAGGCCAGTAATTAACAAACAGGGCTAACCCCCAAAATCCACATTCTAATGTAGCCCTGTAGTTTTAGTTAGGTTAGTTTTTTAGTTTTTAGTTTCTTAGCATAGTTTAGGTTAGTAGATATTTTGGGCGCCCCTTACCCCCTTACGGCTTCTTAGGTTTATTTACTTGGGCGCAGCGGCCCGCTTTTCTCTATTTCTTCTTACCTCCTCTCCTACTATCCCTATCCCTTCTTCTTTCGTTTTCTTCCTATCCTTTACAACCCACCCGGTATCACCAGCTACCGGGTCACCTACCCTTATCAGTTCCATTACACCCCTACAACTTTACCACCTCCCTTATAATGGAACATAAGTTCAGCAGAAGGGGAACTATCGATCTCACCCCCGGTAGGTCACACTACCTTATCACCAACCAATCCAATTTCTGCTGGGTCTCAGATAAAAAAAAAAAAAAAAAAAAAAAAAAAAAATTCAGAAGTTGGAAGGGCATCCGTCAAGATGCAGCCACATTTCATTTCCTTCATCAGGGATATGTCTTCTAGTTAATTTAGAAAGCGGTATTTATTAAGGGAGCGATTGAAGACTGAACCATTTTATAAAAAAAAAAAAAAAAAATGTGGGCCGATGATTCTTCCCCCCTGAAAGATAACGCACCGTTTTTTGTTTCATGAAACTATGCAGGTGAAAACATTTATTCTTTTTACAAATAATTACTATATAATTATATAACAATAAATTAATACTGAAAACGTTTTTCATTATGCTGTAAACATTTTATGGATTCATTCAAGAAAACTTAAACGCTTTTTTTCTTTCTTACATTCCTTGCCCGTAGAAGACAATTTTAATGTCGCAGCATTTTTCAATAAAACGTCCGTTTCTGAAATTAATATTTGTGCATTTTACGGCTAAAGGATGCGACAAATGGAAAAATTCACTGATATAAATTCGTTTTAGAATTTCATTTTCCACAAGAATCATTCTTAAAAAGTATGACATTCCATTGGGAATTCCAAAGTTATGGTTTTTGGAGAAGTACTGGAGAAGGTTACGAGGTTGAATATGGACAGAAAAGATTCTACAGGGGTCTCAATTAAGTCTCAGCCTTTTATTAATACAATAGGCGATTGCACAGGGAGATGGCACGGGAACTTGAATATGTATGTAAGTATATATATATCCACCGTCCAACAGTCGTACGATGGCTAATTGGGGCTGGTTTAATACAGGTTACCACCATGTTTTTCCTATGATGGGCTAAGGGTTTTAATTAATGAACTTGTCACTAAATAAATTCCTTTTACTCAGGTGATAATCGAATCCAGTACTCCAAGTTCATTAGGGCCACCGCCTTAACTTCCATGTAGTCCCATAAAGTAGTTAGGAACTTTATTATATTTCGCAGCTATATCTCAACAGAGTTTTGCATCCAAAGGAGGAGGTTAAGGATGAAAAAAATGTTAAATTTTCTTTTCACAAAGAATAATTTTATTTAATTATAAATGCAAAAATGTTTTGCTAGTAAGTGACGCCAGCTGTATTTTCAGACACTCATAAAATGAGTGGCAGTTGCCAGCATTTCAGCAAGAAATTAAGTACTGTAGTATCTTCAGCTTATTCAAAAGTTTCTCAAGACGTTTATTATCTGGTACATTGTTGATACGATCTGGAATTTAAGAAAAAAAGTAGTTACAAGCATAAAACTAATGCTAAATATATAAACCATATAGAATGTTATTTAATGTTAACTGATTATTATAAATTTATTGTTTGTTCTATCATTAAATATTAATACAAAAAAAGATTATCTTACTTATTCTTCGTAACCTTTAAGTAGCGTTACTGCCATCTTGGAAGAATACTGTTTTGATGATAATGTACCTGCTGGGCATTAGTTATGATGAAGAAGGGTGCAGCTTTGTTGATAGTGCTGAGTTGTGTCCCAGATGGGTTGTAGCAGTGTTGAGTAAGGATGCAATATCTTTGGTGATAGTGCTGAGTTCTGATCCTGATAGGTTGTAGCAGCACTGAGTATGGATACAATATCTTTATCGATATTACTGAGTTATGTGCCTGATAGGTTGTAGCAGTGTTGAGTAAGGATGCAATATCTTTGCTGATAGTGCTGAGCCACGTGCCTGATGGGTTGTAGCAGTGTTGAGTAAGGATGCAAGATCTTTGCTGATAGCGCTGAGTTATGATCCTGATAGGTTTTCGCAGTATTGAGTATGGATACAATATCTTTATAGATAGTGCTGAGTTATGTCCCTGATGGGTTGTAGCATTGTTGAGTAAGGATGCTGATAGTGCTGAGTTATGTCCCCCTGATGGGTTGTAGCAGTGTTGAGTAAGGATACTATATCTTTATCGATAATGCTGAGGTATGCCCCTATTGGGTTGTAGCAGTATTGATTAAGGATGCGAGATCTTTGTTGACAGTGTTGAGGTATGTGTCTGATGGGTTGTAGCAGTGTTGAGTAAGGATGCTATATCTTTATCGATAGTGCTGAGTTATGTCCCCCTGATAGGTTGTAGCAGTGATGAGTAAGGAGTGCTGAGCCATGTGCCTGATGGGTTGTAGCAGTATTGAGTACGGATAATATCTATATCTATGCTGACAGTACTGAGTTATGATCCTGATAGAGAAAACAATCGTAAAGGATCTAATCAATACATTCATCATTTCATCATTGTACAATGAGCTTACAAATGCAATATCTTTTTGTGAATTGTGCTGAGTTATGTGCCTGATGCTAAATTCCTATGCTAAATCAGTTGCATATCTCCAATGCTACAGCTGCATCGTCATCCAAGTTTCCTTCCAGATCCTCTGCTTGATATCCCACACGTCTCTCCTGGATACTCCCGCGAGATTCTGCCAACCTCCATCGGTATTCAAGGTAGGAGAACTGCTTATTTACCGCCCAGGATAAACTGGCCGAAACCTCTTTGAAAGAACTGTCAATTGACACCATGGCGTTTTGTGACGTTACATTTCCCCGGCAGAACAGATTAGTATATTTTTTTTTTTTTTTGAAGAGACCTTTTTTCTTATTAATTGTGATTTATTTTGTTGCATTACTTATTATTATTATTGTTAGAAATATAGACATTTTATTTAAGATATCTTTTAGTTGGGAAAATTACGTAACCCATAAACTCCAAAAACCTCATCCTCCAATGTATCTTTTGCTTTCAGACTAAAGCACCTCATGTCTTAATCAATCATAGTTAACACTATT
Organism: Riptortus pedestris; assembly: GCA_019009955.1. NCBI lineage: Eukaryota > Metazoa > Arthropoda > Insecta > Hemiptera > Alydidae > Riptortus > Riptortus pedestris. The sequence goes on from CM032230.1 coordinate 138,868,855, forward strand.
CTTCAAATTATCTTCGCTTTCACAAATAGCCTTACTCTATAATAAATATTTACCATTCAGTAATAACCTCTTCTTCTAATCTGTTTTTCTCATTCAAACAAGTTACAATTTTAATACACGGTCAAACTTTAACAAACAATCAAAAATCGTAAAAACTTACATTTCCATAACTTTCTAATGAAGCGACGACTGGGAAAATTCGTGACGTCAATGTCATTGGTTGTAGGGTGTTGGTCATCATTATTGTCATCATTGCTGTATAGCGTTTATTGCAGTGTATCCAAGGAGTTGCAAACAGAGATTCGGGAATTTTGCCGCTCTGAAATAGATTAAATAATATAAGATAGTTTTAATTGATGGCTTAATAAATTCAATGAATTAACTGACTGATATGGTTTTTGAGATTGTTGGTTATCAGCTAGTATAAAGTACACTATCAGAATGTTAAACAACTACCCAGATCAGCATTTGACAAGATCAAAAATGGTGTCGTACAGAAAGAACTTGCAAGGTGAGTAGCACGATCAGCTAGTAACGACAGTCTTTGCTGATAGATTTGGCTCTTTGTGTGTGTGTGTGTGTGTGGATATATATATATATATATATATATATATATATATGTGTGTGTGTGTGTGTGTGTGTGTGTGTGTGTGTGTGTGTGTGTGTGTGTGTTTCAAGCACACCTAATGCATCTATTTTATTTATTCAATAACCATTATTAAAAAAAATATTCTGTAGTACGCCCGAATAATAAACTTAGTCATAATTTTTCATACTATGCTCTGTTATGTGTAACATATTATAGGAGCAATGGTAGTAAATAGAAGACATTTCTCCAACACTTTCGATCCCTTTAATTTTATTTTTATTCAATGATTTATGATTATTAAACAAATTTTCAGTTCTGAGACAATACATCATTAAAACATTAAATGTAGTGTAAGTCATTATCATGTAAAGTTAATTGATTACTTAGTTACATTCTATTTGTTTTAATGTTACATGCCATTTAATGTTTAGTTTTAGTTTAAAGCTAATATCATCATTACTTTTGTAACGCGGTAAAAGTGTATATAGAAAAATTACACTAGTGTGTTTATAAGCGTTGCATTCATAGCTTTCTGGTATGTCAATCTCTATACTTTTCTTGGGTCTTACAGAATAAAAATGAATCAACTCTTCGACAATATTTTGAAAAATGGATTTCATGTAAACGCTTAAAAGAAAACAATGGGCCAAGAACTGTTGAAAGTTACAAAACACCAAATATCCATACACGTACTATTGGCCACTTCTGCTGTGGAAAATAGATGCCACCTAAATTTGTCAATAAATAAATATTTAAAGTAATGAAATGAATAATTTAAATTATACAAACCCAGCCGATTACTTGCTCTCCATACAGACACAAGCTAAATATAAAGCCCAATTCTATTACCATATTCCTGACAAAATCTGTTAAGCTAGTTATTTCTGGATTCTGTAAAAGAGATTAAACAATTATAATAACAACAAGATTACTACTTAAATTATAAATAAGTTAAGCTATTATTTTGGAACTTAGTGCGCTTAACTCAAATCTGTTTTCAGATTTGTTCCATCAGGCGCAGATTTTGATTATTTGTAATTTTAGCTTTTTAAGCTTTATTTTGTATTCTAGTTAAAAACATTTAACTCTAATCATTCATTACAAAGCTATTGAAGACACAATACGTAAAGGACCTAATCAATACATGCATCATTGTACAATGAGCTTACAAAATTAAATACATAACAAAAAAATTATATTTTGCCACCATTTATAGTTTTACGGTGAATATCCTTACACTCTCGAATTACATTCCAGCGGAAATCCGCCAGCATGGTGAGTATCCATTTCCCTTCTTCCGCCTATCCTGAGGTCATTATGAAACCTTTCATCTTCTTCATCAGGCACGTCAGTGATTTCCAAGAGCTGATACAAATGAAAAAAATCTGCCACGCAGGGGCTGCGTAAACTAAGCAGATTTCCCACCTGAAGTTTTACAGTAGAGAAATCTGCCTAGTAACAACAGTAGTAATAACGAGTCTCTAAACAATTTCACGAGAGCCGAACAGTTAAGGGAACGGCCGAACTAGCTTTCGGCGGAAAGTCCCGAATAGAACCGACTTCAGCCGATCTGAACTCTGTTCTCAGGCACTTACTTAATAAAAATGAAAATACCTCGGTTAATATTCTAGATACAGAAGACACCCACGCTTCACTATGAATTTATTACATAGTGTGTCAATGTTCTATCATTATCTCCTGTGTTCTGGAACGTAAAAGATTGATAACTTGACATACAAAACTGGATAAAATGTTACCTCTAAAAGAACGATGACTCCCATTGCTAAAGTTATAGATGCCAACATGAACACCGCCAGTAGGTAGAACCCAAAAAATGTCTGAATCAAGTTGCGGAAACTACGAAAACAAACAAATAGAAATTTAGAAAAATTCTCCATGTTCAAGAAATTGCTAGTCTTATGCTACATAGTATTAATGCCATGACATAATATTGTAGTCAAAACACCTTATTTGAAAAATAACGCAGAGTTAATGACATATTTAAGAAGAACGAAGAAAATGAAAGCCAACCTGCGGGAGCGAAGTCACCAGGAATATTTAGGTGACGCCAGTCTAGGGTCTAGACACTTTTTATTTGAACTTTCCGCCTTTGTCTATAACACGGCCCAGCTCGCCTGACAGTTAGTCCTGTTTTCTTACTAGTGAATAACAGTGCGTTAAGCGTCGTTTTATGTGAACATCAGTGCAGTGCCGTGTGCTGGGAACATTAGTGCAGTGCCGTGTTTTGTGAACATCAGTGCAGTGCCGTGTTTTGTGAACATCAGTGCAGTGCCGTGTTTTGTGAACATCAGTGCAGTGCCGTGTTTTGTGAACATCAGGCAGTGCCGTGTTTTGTGAACATCAGTGCAGTGCCGTGTTATGTGAACATCAGTGCAGTGCCGTGTTATGTGAACATCAGTGCATTGCCGTGTTTTGTGAACATCAGTACAGTGCCGTGTGCTGTGAACATCAGTGAAGTACCGTGTTCTGTGAATTTCAGTGATTCGTGTGATCGTGAGTTACTGACGATAATAAGTGAAATTATCGTAGTATGTTGTGGGTAGTAGTAAAGAAAAATTTACAAAGTGTGTAGTGCATCGTCAAATAAATTGTGCTGTGATATAATCACGAAGTTAGTGTATTTAATTTTGAAAACCAAAATGATGTTAATAATCAACGTTTATTGTTTTTGTAATAAACGTAACAATATTAAAAAGTATGTTAAGTAGAGATTGACTAAGCAGATTTCCCACGTGACGCTGGTATGTCATACTAGTAATGTCTTCTACTTCAATCTCACCTCATATTCTCTATCCTTAAGTATTGGTTTTATCAAAAGAAACATGTAATGAACAAATAGTGTTCATTCGTCACTTACATTTATGGATTTTGAGATTGTGACTTGTTGTTTTGACTTTTTTAAAAGTTAAATAATTGGTAAATCCACATTAACTAGATAATAAAAGATCCACACTCATAGTAAATACACCTTTAGCTTTTCTCCAGTGGAAAAGAAATGCGGAAGCCAAATATCTAGTTAATGTTTTAGTGTGCAGTTAAATGTTATAGAAAATATGTTTATTTACATAAAAAAAACATATATATTTACCTTACTATGGCTTGGTGATGTTTAATATCTTCAATCAGGCAAAGATACAAATATTTCTGAAAGTCCGATATTTCGTACAATTTATCCAGTCTAGCTGTGTCATATGATGTTGAAACGTTGTTCACAAGTTTCATTAATGCCCGTTTCTCAATCGTTTCTATGGAATAATTGAGTATTTCCAGTTGAATTCGTAGTTGAATGACGCAGCTGACATAAATATCATTTAGACTAATCATACCACTCATCAAATACCAGGCGTATATGACCAAAATGACCCAGGCTATGCAGAACCCGGATGTGGTGTCTGCACCAAAAGGAATATAGACCGGAATGGGTAGGTTGGGGTTGATCGTTTTCCGCCAACTTTCTTCGTCAGATACCATTAACCTGGCTATCGGATTAACAATAAATGTCGTGGCAATTCCTGCGATAACACTAATAGTTATCAATTTATTCATTTTTCTAATATAAACAACCCCATTTTTTCTCACTTCTGTTATTTCAGGCCCCTCATATTCGTATTGATAAATGCCTTGCCTGATAATTTCCGACGCTGCTTTGTGTGAACTGTTGCAAAATATCCTGATAGAAATGACAGAAATCAATAGGACAGTAAGAAGGAAAAAGTGAACAGCTACTGTCAGAGCTACTTTATCGTCCAACGAAAGTAAAACAGCTCCGCCCGTCAATGTCATGTTGTAACACAAGAACGTGACGATACAACAAACGTACAACTTGTTCAAGTTTGTCCAGAACGTACTCCTTTCAGTAATTGCTAAACCTGAACATAACATGAACCACTTTTTTTCAGCTAGGAAGTCATAAAAGTGTAGTAAAGGTTCCTTGCTTCCAGGTCCTTCTTTTTCACGCATCAGCTTCATTTTGGTGAAAGAATTGAGTTTATTCTGGAAAAAAATAAAGTATAATTAATAATTGGTATGGAAATGTCAAAAGTTTCATACATTATCCTGCCTGTTTAATGGCTAATGCCAGTCAGCTAACAAGTCTATAGTCAGCTTATACAAGCGTGTAGATGGTTTATACAATCTATAGTCGTCTTATACAAGTCTATAGTCGGCTTATACAAGTCTATAGTTGGCTTATACAAGTCTATAGTCAGCTTATACAAGTCTATAGTCGGCTTATACAAGTCTATAGTAGGCTTATACAAGTCTATAGTTGGCTTATACAAGTCTATAGTCAGCTTATACAAGCGTGTAGATGGCTTATACAATCTATAGTCGTCTTATACAAGCCTGCAATCAGCTTATTCAATCTATAGTCGGCTTAAACAAGTATTTACAGGTTTATTCATGTATATAACCAGCTTAAAGAAGTCTACAGTCATCTTATACAAGTCTGTAAACGATTTATTCAAGTCTATAACCAGGTTAGCTAAGTCTATAACGAACTTAAAGAAGTATATTGATATCTTATACAAGTCTGTAAACGATTTATTCAAGTCTATAACCAGGTTAGCTAAGTCTATAATCAGCTTATACAATCTATAGCCGGCTTATACGAGTCTTTATAAGGTTTATTCAAGTCTATAACCAGCTTAAAGAAGTACATAGATATCTTATACAAGTCTGTAAACGATTTATTCAAGACTATAACCAGTTTAGCCTAGTCTATAACGAACTTAAAGAAGTATATTGATATCTTATACAAGTCTGTAAACGATTTATTCAAGTCTATAACCAGGTTAGCTTAAGTCTATAATCAGCTTATACAATCTATAGCCGGCTTATACGAGTCTTTATAAGGTTTATTCAAGTCTATAACCAGCTTAAAGAAGTACATAGATATCTTATAAAAGTCTGTAAACGATTTATTCAAGACTATAACCAGTTTAGCCTAGTCTATAACGAACTTAAAGAAGTATATTGATATCTTATACAAGTCTGTAAACGATTTATTCAAGTCTATAACCAGCTTAAAGAAGTACATAGATATCTTATACAAGTCTGTAAACAATTTATTCAAGACTATAACCAGTTTAGCCTAGTCTATAACGAACTTAAAGAAGTATATTGATATCTTATACAAGTCTGTAAACGATTTATTCAAGTCTATAACCAGGTTAGCTAAGTCTATAATCAGCTTATACAATCTATAGCCGGCTTATACGAGTCTTTACAAGGTTTATTCAAGTCTATAACCAGCTTAAAAAAGTACATAGATATCTTATAGAAGTCTGTAAACGATTTATTCAAGACTATAACCAGTTTAGCCTAGTCTATAACGAACTTAAAGAAGTATATTGATATCTTATACAAGTCTGTAAACGATTTATTCAAGTCTATAACCAGGTTAGCCAAGTCTATAATCAGCTTATAAAAACAATTGTCACCTTATGCACGCCTGTAAACAGACTATAAATCAGCTTTTAACGAAGGGATCACTTTAACGTTCTTCGTTAAATAATTAAATAAACGTTTCAAAAACAACACTTTTATTTTAGAAAGTTGTAACATAGTTAATGAAACATGTAAGAAGAACATTAATTAAAGCACACACAACTGGGGCTACAACACATCTATATTGGTCTCCGCCATTTACATAACTGACTTAAATGTTGCCCTGGCGGCGTATATAGTTCCTGTTTCTCTACATCACTTCCCGGCAGGTTATCTTATGGTTACCTCTACAGCTATTCAAGACAACCGTTATTATTATTGTTCCAGAGCACTTCCGCCACAAGCTTATAAAATCTATAGTCGGCTCATACAAGCCTGTAAACAACTTATACAAGTCTATAAACAGCTTAAACAAGTATATAGTCACCTTATACAAGCCTGTAAACAACTTATACAAGTCTATAATCAGCTTATAAAATCAATTGTCACCTTATGCAAGCATGTAAACAACTTATACAAGTCTATAACCAGATTAAACAAGTCTATAATCAGCTTATAAAATCTATAGTCGGCTTATACAAGTCTTTACAGGGCTTATTCGAGTCTATAATCAGCTTATAAAATCTATAATCGGCTTATACAAGCCTGTAAACAACTTAAACAAGTCTATAACCAGATTAAACAAGTCTATAGTCGGCTTATAAAATCTATAGTCGGCTTTTACCAGCCTGTAAAGAACTTATACAAGTCTATAACCTAGATTAAACAAGACTATAATCAGGATATAAAATCTAAAGTCACAAGCCATAAACAACTTATACAAGTCTATAACCAGATTAAATAACAGCTTATTCAACATATAGCCGGTTTATACAAGTCCTTACAGGGCTTATTCGATTCTATAACCAGCTTATCGGGCATCGGAGCGATGTCTAACAATTGTGCCCTTGAATAAATTCTTCTTAATGTCTTCATTAATTAGTATATAAATTTGTAAATTATTATTATTTACGCAAAACGGTCGAAGAATACGCTTCTATTAATAACAGAGATACGTTCGATTTTGTATTTCCCCTATCTCTAACTGAGCAATAAATAGAAGTTTTAAATATCCAGTTTGTTTATAAAATATTATGCTTTCATGATCAAATAAACGTTGTGCGAAGTTCTAATTTTATGAGATTGGACCTTTCCTATTCATTCCACTTTTCCACCAACTGCTTGCCTGAAGTCTGAAGACAAGCCAGTTCTTTTAGCAGATTTTCCTTAAGGGGAATCAGCTATTGAGGTCGTACTCATGACGCGATTTTCGAAAATTTTCTTCAAATGTCCATCGATCCTACCCAGGAGATGATGAAAATGAGGTCCCTTCAAAATTATATATATATATATATATATATATATATATATATATATATATATATATATATATCTGATAACGCTCTAGCGGTCGCAATTTTTGTTTGATCGTTACAAAACTCGATATTTAACCGTTTTATGTAAAAACACAGATCAAGTTCGTTAATGGCTGAAATAGGACCAGAGGGAGGGGGAGATTTTCGAAAATTCAAAATATCTCCGTTATTATGCATCGGATCAAATAATTATATAAAAACAATCTTATTGCAGATTAAATTTACTATAAATATTGTTATATACATTTATTCTCTATCTTGAATATTAACCAAGATATTTGCATTTTTATGAAGTCTGTGGTCGGGTATAGTTCGGATTTGTTGGCCCTATCCGTCATTACTCGGCTCAGGTGGAAGCTTCTTCTAACCTTACCTGTCGTATCTAACCTTGCCTTACCTTCGCTACTTTCTGAGATTTATGCAAATACGTTCTGGTCATCCGCCCCCTCCCCTTCTTTAGTTCTTGGACTACTAAAATTTGAGTTATTAGAATATAAATTATTCTTACAATTCAGAAGCCGTTTCAGTTGGGAATTTATTTTAATTAACTGAAAGATTTCTCATTACCGTTTGTATTTAATCACGGTGGTGTTGTGTTTCCAGTATGCAGATTTCTCTATTGTAAAACTTCACATGGGAAATCTGCTTAGTTTACGCAGCCCCTGCGTGACGGACTTTTTGTGATTTTTTACTTGGAAATAATAATTAAATTTTAATTTTTTATGTTTTCTTATAATTATAGGTTTCTTATTAATATGAATATAGCAGGACAATTATTAAAGTTTGCCCAAAAGTAATGAATTAATTTATTATGCTATAATTAACCTCAGTATTGGCGTTTCTGTAAGTATTTTCCTTTTTATGTAAATATTTTCTCTAAATTCTAATTAGAGTTTTCGCAATTAACTTTATGAGGTAATAATAAGTAGTTATAATATAATTTTCAGGGCTTTTTTTTTCGTTGTTGATCTTTTTTTTTATCACTTTTAGATTTTAATGTTATAATCAGCTGTTTCTTCCTATCATATTTAAATGTCTGCTTTAGTTAATAATAAATAGATTTTTCTAATTCACAAATGCTCATCCAAAATTATTTTAGCTAGTAGGAGAGATTAAGAGGTACAACTCAATTACAGAAACTGTAACCATATCAACATAACTTGAGAAATTCTTACCTAGAAGGGATAGTTCTGATTCCACGCCCGATTCTGTGTCGAATGAACTGCAGGTAATTGTTAACTCACCTCTACTCCAGGAATTGAACACTTCTGAGCCATACATCGAGGATAAATTCTAAATAATTTAAAACAGTTGGGAAGAAGTTGAAGCTAATAATCAAACAGCCCTTTACTCATACCCTTCATTACACAAGTTAATGGCACCAATTTTACTTTAGAGTTAAAGTGTTATATAATGAATTACCAATTTGTTGCATCGGGACTCCCTTACCTCGAAGGCCAAGTTAATTCCTACTTCTTGTCTGGAAAGTATTGATGCAACTTTACAAGTCGTTCAGGATCAGTTTCAAAGAGCATTTCTGGTATTACTTATTTAAAGGAGTGCCACCTCTTTGGACAATTCAATAAGACTAAACAATTGTCATATGGCTAAATCAATAGTCTTTAAAATTCCAGATGCACGTTTAGCTTATAACACAGAATTCTAATTCGTAATCATCTTACAAATAATAAACTCAGCATACATATTTGATGAATGAGCATCAAAACGTTTCGTGATACTATTTCTGTTAAAACTTATTTATTTCAATATATGGCATCTACTATTGTCGTTAGCGGTAGATAGATCTATAATTCTTGGAACAAACGAGTTTCTGTTATAAATTCAAAAAGCCTTTCGATGTCTTCTTCATCGTCTCTAATTAGTTCTCTTAAGTTTAAGGTTGAAAGCTGTTCTTGGAAAATGGTATTTTTACAATTAAGGAGAAGATGTGAGACAGTGAGATGTACTTTACAACAAACGCAGGTTAGTGGGAATAAGCCTTTCCATATATAACTGTGTTAATTTTGTGTGTCCAATTCGGATACGGGCAAGGATAACCTATTCTTTTCGGATTTTTGTACAATATTTATAGTAAATTTAATTTGCAATAAGATTGGTTCAATACAATTGTTCGATCCGACGCATAATTACGGAGATATTTTCAAAAATCCCCCCTCTAAACCCCCCCTCCCACTGGTCCGATTTCAGCCATTAACGAAATTGATCTTTATTTTTATATAAAACGATTAAATTTTGAGTTTGGTAACGATCAAACAAAAATTGCGACCGCTAGAGCGTTAACAGACATATATATATATAATTAATCCTGAAGGAAAATCTGCTAAAACGAACAAACAGACGCTTTTCAATAGTCTGGACTTCATCATAAAAAAAAATAATAATAAAAAAAAATCTGAAAATTAAATATTATTTGCCTCTCATAATTCCGAATTTTAATGGATATAGAACCTGGAAAATCAGGTACTCTCCATGGCTTAAATGTAACTTACATGTCGACAATTAGTAATTCATTTTATGAAAACAATTTTGTGGATACAAGAATATTCTTTGAGATTTTAACTATTTATTTATCTGATATGCACAGTTTCATCGCATATAGCAATGACCGTATAGATTTCCATTGACACGTATTTCCATACAATCAAAACTTTAAATATTCATTGTGGTTAAGAATATGTCCAACAGTGTCATAAGTAATAAGGAGTACCACGACGAGTATTTTTGTCATCTACTTCATTCCGAGTTGCCATAGATTCAGTATAACTATAATTTTGGCATTTTTGGGCAGTACGATACAATTCCGATACGCAGGGGCTGCGTAAACTACGCAGATTTCCTAAGCGTGGGAACGACACTCTAGTAATGTCATTATATATCCTCTATTTTCAATGCGTAGGAGTGGAACTGTATTGTAGGCTAAAAACAAAAAAATACTATTGACTCCCTTAATATTTTTGAGTTTGAGAACAAAAATTGTAGAACACCAATCAACAAGGTTGGTTCTACAACATTTTTTGATCCAACTCTATAAAAACAGAGATATTTTCTGCATTAGCATTTGAGAGTGTTTTTGTATTTCAAAATTCAAAATATCTCTCTTATGTGCGTTGGATAGAGAAATTGTATAGAATCAGTCATATTGCAAATGTAATGTTCTATAAATGTTGTTATGTACATGTTTTCCCTATATTGGATATTAACCAAGATATTTCTATATTTTAGTTTTCGATCTATAGTAAACCCCCATTATAGTCATTTCATATTAAAAATAAGCTGTTATATCATGAACCGCTTCATTCTAAGGTTAAATGCCAAATATGGTTTCACAGAATATTTCCTTTGTGAGATACATGCAAATAAGTTTTTGATGGCGTTATCAATGAAGATTTTTCGTTCTTTACTCGAAAATGTTTATTATGCTAGATATGTAGCCATTTCAGTAGAACACTAAAGACCATATTTGTTATTAGTTGAATTTGGAGCTGGAATAGTGGGTATTTAGAGGAGAGGGGACTTAGAAAATTCATAATATCTCCGTTATTTTGAGTTGGATCGTAAAATGTTATAGAACTAATTTAGTTAAACTATTTGCTTTCTACAATTGCTACTGAATTTTTTGACAACTGAACTATTAAGGGATTTATTCATACTTCTTGCATTCAGTAACCCCCCTCCCCCCACTGCCTTCTACTCGTCAGTTTTTTTACATATAAATAGAGAATACATGGAGAGATGATATGACAAGTGTACTATACTAGCACATGAAAAATTAGTTAGGGGTGACGGATTTTTTCCTGATTTCCATTATTTACAATATAAGTATATACTTTTGTTTGTTTCAGGTGTTACATTCATTAGAACATCTTCAGTTACAAGATTGGACGAACCAATTAATGTTGTTTGCGAAAGACCGTTTTTATTGTTCATAATTAAGCGTCCTTCCATCCTTTTCATTTCCTGAGTCAGTAAACCCTAATAATTTGTAATCCTTAGTCATACTTACTTCCTTAGTCATTATACTTCATAATCAAATGGATTATTCATTGATTTGTTTTATTATATAATGTATTTTCTTCTTCCTGTATTTTGCGATGATGTTTCAATTTGTTAAGTAAATGAACATAAATTATTTGCAAGATCGATGTAAAAAATATAACAGATATCTTTTCTTATTTTTTGTGTATAAATATTACAATATTTCAATTGATTTTTGATAATAAACATGGACGCGTTATCCTGGAATCTTGTAAGAAGTACGACAACATACTCTGATATCTGGAGGGCACAGGATCATTCATGATGCTTTAGGAGACAACTAAAAATCCCATAACAATATTTAATGGGGTGTATAAAAAAAAATTGATCAAATTTAAGATTTCTGAGGACTGTAAAAATTTGAATCCTATTTAATACTTACTAATAATCCCTATTGAGCATTCTCTAAACTTGTTTAATCCCATTCATTTGTTTCAAAGAAGAAATATGGGAGTGTCCTACGAAATTCTTGTAATTTTAAGACATTACTGAAAAAAAAAAATGTTATAGCCGTTGAAGAAACTCGGGGAAGGTGTCCTAGACCAGCTAAGTGCGTTGCGTTGATTTGAATAATTTAGGAGGGGAGATATGACGTTGGAAGGAAAGATGGGCTCTGGGAAAACCCATTAATAAATATTTATGAGTTTCTGCAGAAACAGTTGTGTCAAATCCGTCCACAAGAACTTGCCTCACGAACTTACTCCTCAGCTAAGAGATTAGAAATTCGTGAAAGTTAATTGAAAAAACCCTTTGGATATGAGATTTTACAGGAAAATTGTCACCTCGGGTGAAAAAGTGGGTTAACTGGCACCCAGAAGTGGGTTTAAATACCCATGAGCAATGGATAGATCGTGGTTGCTTTTCCGGTCATTGCAATTTAAAAAAAAATCCATGTTTTGCTTTTTTGGAATTTTTTTATGGTGTTATTCATAACGAATTTGTTCCATGAATTCTGAAATTTACTTCGAACAACTGGAAAATATTGAAGCAAAGCAATCCTGTTTTGATCAACCGAAAATGAGTTTTATTGCAGCAAGATAATGCTCGTCCTCACACATTCCGTCGAACCAAAGAAAACTTTAAAGACCTTTATGGGTTCCAACTTCTGCCTCATCCAGCATATAGTCCATAGACCTCGCACCATCGGATTACTACTTGTTTCGATCCATGGCCCATTTTCTTCAAAGGAAAATATTTGATAATTTTGCGGAAGTTGAGATTGCAATCCGAGAGTTCTTTGAAAACCATCCCAAAGAATTGTATCAGCGTGGGATCGAACAATTTGCTTGCAATGGCTAATGTCTGTAGATAAGAATGAAATATACTTTGAGTATTAGTTGTATTTTATATCATATGGTATTTTAGTTGTATTTTATTAGCAGATTTCCCTTGAGGTTGTACTCATGACGGAATTTTCGAATTTTTTCTTCAAATGTCCATCGATCCTACCTAGGAGATGACGAAAATGAGTTCAAAACTATATATATATATATATATATATATATATATATATATATATATATATATATATTTGTCTGTTACCGCTCTAGCGGTCGCAATATTTGTGTAATCGTTACCAAACTCGAAATTTCGTCGTTTTATGTAAATAGAAAGATCAAGTTCGTTAATGGCTGAAATTGGACCAGGGGGAGGGGGGGGGGTTAGAGGGGAAGAATTTCGAAAATTCGAAATATCTTGGTTACTATAAGTCGGATCGAAAAAGTGTATATTAACACTAATATCTTGAATATTAACCGAGATATTTGCATTCTTCAGTTTTCAGCCTTCAGTAAACCCCCTCCCTCTTCTACTAGTGTTACATAAATAATGCTCTGTTATATAATGAAAGATATTAATTGAAACCTAAATACCAAATATTGTTTTCATTGAACTTTTAATTTGTGAAATATATGCTAATACGTTCTGATGACCCGCCCCCTTTCTTTTGTTTTAGGATTACCAAACGTTGAGTGATTGAGATAAAACTGATTCTGATTCATTGCGAATTTCAGCACTAGCTTTAGTAAATTGTTTTCAATAAAATTAATATGTTATATTCAAATATATTTCATTAATTGTTTGTCTTTCCTGTCTATCTATGCAGCGCTACGAGGTTGGCTTGCCTGTTTGTTTACAATTCAGCCTTGTATTGTACATTTACTGAGCATTCACGGTAGTGTTACCTGTATGTATATTTATCTATTGTAAACCTTCACGTGGGAAATCTGCTTAGTTTACGCAGCCCCTGCGTGACGGACTTTATTATAAAGAAATAATAATACAAATATTTGGTTGAAAAACGATCGTTTATTTTGTATACACTCCATTAATAAGATTTTATCACAGCTCTCCAAGAAGCTGTTTCTTTGAATCTTGTAACATTTCTTAAAATGTATTAATTTTCCTTCTAATATTTCATCAATTCATTGTTATTTGTAAAATAATATCTAATTATTTGACAAACTACCACTTGGCAAGGCTGATTGAATTAAGGAGCTTTTATTCTGAGGAGACTTATTGGTATTTTATTGACTAAGAGGAATAATTTTAGCATTGCTAATGCCCAGGAGAGCGAATCATCTGTTTTATGAAATAATTTAATAAAAACAGCTGTTTTGAGACCTAGTGATCCTTTCTTTTCTCATGAAATACTTTAATTGGTCTCCGTAAGGATTAGATGCAATCATTAATTATTTTCTAAAAAGAATACTTCAAGACAAATCGTAAAAGAAAGAAATTTCATGCTTAAATGAAAAAAAAAATCCTTAACAATCAATTACAAGGATACAATTAAATAAAAAATTGATCACAATAACAAATGAATTGACTGAGAACTACTTCTTAAATTTGCTGACTCTTGAAATGAATAGGATCGAAGAGCCCTTTTTAAAAGTAATTTAAAACCAATAAAGACATAATTGAATAATAAAAATATTTCAGTATTCAAGAATAAGAAAGTTTACCAATTTTAATGAGTACAAATTAAAACTAGTGCAAAGTTATAAATATAGGGAAGAAAAACTAAGAGACAAAAACACTATTGGCCCTAAATTGTCATAAATACTTTAATATATTTAGAAGATAAAATTAATTATACACAATGAATATATTATCTAAACAAGATATTAAAGGATGAAAGTACATTCTTTTGTGTAGCAAAATATTTCATTATAATCAAAATATAAAAAATTGATTAAAATGTGAAATAAACTGACTTAGGAACTACTTCTTTAATTCACTGACTCTTGAAATGAACAGGATTGTAGAACGCTTCTTTATTAGAAATAAAAATGGTCTATCGCATACTACATTAATTGGATCTTCATGAACTGAATGCAATGATGCCCCAACCATTATCATACCTAAAAAATACATATAAATTCATACATTTATAGACTGTAAAAAAAAAATCTAATAAGTAAGGAACTGAAAAGTAACTTTAAAAACTGAAACCCACACATAAGAATACATTAATAGCATAAATTGCAGATAAGAGGCACAAGACATTTGGAAAATGTTAGTAATAATTATTTTTTTAGCTTCGTTATATTACTTAATATCTACTTAATATTTTCAGCAAATTTACATTTCGTCTACATGCTTTTCAGATTGCAAAATTTACTTTAAGTCGTGTAGTTTACAGAAATAGATTAAATGGCATTCAAATTTAAGCAGTTGACATTTCGAATGCAGAACAATCTCAACAATTCTACGTTGCCAGGCCGTCTTGAAAGGGCATCAGCGTTATTGTGTTTCCCACCTTTTCTATGCTCGATGCTGAAGTCATAGCTCTGCAGACGTTCAATCCATCAGCTGGTACTGACCTTCTGGGTTCTTGAACTGCAGCAGCCAACGTAGTGCGGAGTGGTCTGTTCTTAAGGTGAAGTGTTGACCATACAAGTATTTGTGGTAATGCTTGACGCACTCCAACACTGCCAGAAGCTCCCGTCGGGTAACACAATAATTTCTTTCGGGCTTGGAGAGTAACCTGCTGTAGTAGCCAATGACTCTTTCTGCCCCATCAACTACTTGAGAAAGCACTCCTCCTATTCCATAGCCACTGGCGTCCGTGTCAATTATGAACTTCTGTCCAGCGATTGGATAGGCAAGGACAGGTGCTGTGTACAAGAGTTCCTTGAGCCTCTGGAACGCATCTTCCGCTGCCTCACTCCAGTGGTATGATCGCGACTTTTTGGCTAGCTCGTGCAAGCTGGCAGCTACCTGAGCAAAGTTTGGCACGAATCTCCTGGCACAGTTAATTATTGCTTCTGCTGGCTCACATTGACCTATATCAAAATGTTTGTTAATGATCTTCTCATTGTTGGATAGGTTTAGTACTCTCACCGGAACTCGTCCGTCGTCGCAGGTTTTCACGAGGGCTTTAGCTGTTATAATGTCATCTTTAAGTTCTTTTAGTTCTACTACCCACAACCGGCTATCCTCACAATCTTCTTCCACACGCGCCCATACTAAGGTTTCCGACTGGGGTGGTAATTTCTGGCGTGCGACGGTAAATAGCCTCCTTACTGTGGTCTTGCTCTCATATCCAACATCCAAGGGTATCTCGACGTTGCGCCAGAACATAACTTGTTGACCCATGTGCAGATTTATACCGTGGGCTATCATAAAGTCTGCACCGATGATCATTTCGTCCACTATGTCGGCGACCACAAATACATGATCGGCGCTAGTGTTGGCGATAGTCAGTCGAACCTTGGCTCTTCCATAGACGGTGGCTGATTCCCCAGTAGCAGTGCGCAGTCGAACGTCGTTTAATGGTTCCACTGATCCTTTTACCAAATCGGGCCTAATTATGGACTGCGACGCCCCTGAGTCTATGGTGAAGATCTGCTTCCTTCCTGTAATGAGTCCACGAGCTGTAAGGTTGCTATTTTGTTGTCGTATTATGGAAATGGAGATTGTGGGACTAGCGGTTGTAGGAGCTAGCTCTTGGCCCTCAGTGCTAGCTCGTTTTAGTTTAACGGTGTCTCTTGAGATTTGGGGTTATTCGTCCGTTTGTTCTCCCTTGGTGGCGAAACAGATCTTGACCTTTTCTTTGGAGCTTTACAGTTACGTTGAAAATGGCCGGCCTTGCCACAGTTGAAGCACTTTGAGCGTGATTTGCTCCTCCATTATTCGCTTGACTAATTCTTCTATGTCACTCCTTGACATTTGGGCGTCATTTTGAATATCAGCCTCAAGACGTCGCACCTTGTAGACTTGTGGTTTTGAAATTACTGATCTAGGAACGGATGATTTTCACCTGGGTAAGTCGTCAGACGTTCGATTTCCATGGCAAAATCTTGGAGCGTCTCATTCGGTTTCTGCACTCTGCCCCGTAACTCCATCCTGTACAGTTCTCGCTTATGCTCACCGCCAAACTTGCGCTGTAAGGTCACCATAATGTCCTGCAAGTCATAATTATTATATTATAATTATTCCTGCAAGCGGCCGGTAAACTCTTCAGGATTTCTGCAGCGGTTCCCTTTAGTCTCAAAATCAATTCTACCGCTTTCTCTTCATTATTCCATCCGTTTCTACTGGCCACCGTCTCAAATTGGAATTTAAAAACATTAAATGGTACATTACCGTCAAATGTTGGGGTCTTTATCTTGCAGAAATGTTCTGAAATGAGCCTCACCGGACCCTCTCGAACATGTAGATTGTCCATTTGGAATTGCTCCTCACATATTTCTTCGTCCATCTTTCTTTCTAGGTTGGTCATTTTCTCTTCAACATTCTTCTTAATGCCGCAGAGTTTCTCATCAAACTCGCCGACTCTCGGCTCTCATGCTCTCACTCGTATGTCCAATACCTCTGATATTTCGTGGAGTTTTTAGTTTGTTGTTCTAGAAGCTTCCTGAAGTTCCTGTCTGACTTCAGTTAGGATTTTCTCACTGTTGCTTCTAGAAGCTTCTTCTAATCTCTCGTAATTAGTTCTAGAAGCTTCCTGAAACTCTTGTCTGACTTCCGCTAAGATTTTCTCGCTGTTACTTTTAGAAGCTTCCTCGAATTTTTCTTCGAGTCTCTCACAATTAGCTCTAGAAGCTTCCTGAACTCTTGTCTGACTTCCGCTAAGAATTTCTCGCTGTTACTTTTAGAAGCTTCCTGGAATTTTTCTTCTAACCTCTCACAATTAGCTCTAAAAGCTTCTAAGAGTTTCTGGTTATTTTCCATCATAGCGGCTAAAATTTCATTTAAGTCCAAATTGCTACTTGAGATAGGATTACTTACAGCAATGTCCTCTTTATCGTCAAACTCGTTTGTACTTATGTCGATTCCTTGTCTTTGGAGTTCATCTGTCAACCGCCTTTGTAGTTCAGCCTTGTTTCCTGTTGTTGGCAGATCCAGTTTCGCCAGCTCCTTCTTCAGCTGTTCCACTTTTAATTCTTCAAACTTCATTTTTATTGATTTTAATTTTGCAATCCCACTTCTGACACCAGTTGTTACGTTTTATTACCAGAACCAGTAATAAACGTTTTTAATAAGAGTTCTATTTAGATTGCAAAATTAAATACTCGCAAGTTTCACAGTTTTTATCACTGCACAATTTATTTCACAATACACAATACACTTTGTAATTATTCTTAATTACTACTCACAGTATACACTGAGAGCGTCACTGTTCTTCAGATTACACAGCCTAACAATTCACTCACGGTCACTAAAATTCACAACAAGACGGCACTGCACTGTCTACTTCGCGGCACTGCACTGTCCTTTACTTCGCAGCACTGCACTGTCTTAAACACGGCACTAAACTGTTACAGTCACGGCACAACAATGTTCTTCATATAAAAACACTTTACCGCTCTGTACTAAGTCGCACTGTAGCACTGATGTGAACATCAAGACAGGTGAGAATAAAAAACTGACTCGCTCGCGGCTGGCTGGTTCCTTTTATAGGTCGTCGGCATACATCAAAGGGGAATTGTCTGAACCATTCGACGCTGGGCTGGGCGGGTCTAGTAGAGGGCTAGACCCTCTGTCGGCCTCTTTGATCCATCTCTCACTTCCAGAATACGCGACTCTCTGAAGGATTATTCATGTATTTCATTTTCGCAACAATACGTTTAAAAAATTGAATATTTCAAGACACATCGTAAAAGGAAGTAAGTGCATGCTTAAATGAAAGAAATATTTTATGAACAATCTATTACAAGGATACAATTAAATAAAAATTTGATTACAATGTCAAAGAAATTGACTGAGAACTACTTCTTAAATTCGCTAACTCTTGAAATGAATAAGATGGAAGAGCCCTTCTTTATTAAAAATAAAAACGGTCTATCGCATACAACATTAATGGGGTCGTGAAATTCATCAAAAGATACACCATCTAATATTAAACCTGAAACAACAAAATAATACAATAATACTTTTAAAGTCAAGTACAATCAGAGAAAGAGAGAAAAAGTGCTATTTATCTCACAAAGTAAAAGTTCAATAAAAACAATATTTGGTATGTGACCATGGAATAATATGGTTCATAACATAACAGCTTATTATTATGAGTAGGAATGGGGGTTTACTAAAAGCCGTAAACAAAAAAAAAACCAATGATCTCGGTTAATATTCGTAATACATAAAATATGTGAATGATAACATTTTTAAATCATTCAATTTGCAATGAGATTGTTTTTATACAATTTTACGATCCGACGAATAATAATGTAAATATTAAGAATTTTCGGTATACCTCCCCTCTAAACCCCTCATCCCATCCCACTGGTCAGATTTCGGCCCAAATCTAACTTGATCTTTAGTTTTACATAAAACGTCGAAATATCGAATTTGGTAACGATCAAACGAAAATTACAACCGCTAGAGCATTGGACCACATTCTTGTCATCAGTTGAACTGTAATGACATGGTAATTTCAACATAGATACCAATTCAATGTCGTAACTATAATTTACCTATTCATGATTGGTCTCCGTTAGGTTTGCTTCTTGATAATATTAATTATTTTTAATGCGTAATCAGATGTAGTCAACTATTATCCGTAGTTATAAACACTAATCTGGAGCATTAACAGACACACACACACACACACACACATATATATATATATATATATATATATATATATATATATATATATATATATATATATATTCACACATAGTTTTGAACAGACTTCATTTTCGTCATCTCCTGGGTAGGATCAATGGACATTTGAGGAAATTTTTCGAAAATCTTATCATGAGTAAGACCACAATTGCCGATTTCCTATAAGGGAAATCTGCTAATAACTACCAACCAGGGCATCTTAAAACCAAGAATTAAACAATGATTCGAACAACGCCTATAATTTTGTAGGCTGTACAACGTAAGGACATACATAAAAAAAGTGTACTACATTATCAATACGTAGAGAATTTAATAGCGAAAGGATTTTAATACCAATTAAGACATAACTGAATAATAATACAAATATTTCAGTAGTCAAAAAAAATGAAAGTTTACAAAACTAAAATGAGTATAAATTAAAATCTGTGCAATTATAAATTTAGTGAAGAAATATTAACAGCCACAAATACTATTGAGTGTAAATTGCCATAAATACTTTTATATATTTAACAAGTTAAAATTGATTATACAATATGAATATATTTACAAGCAACACTTTGAAGGATGGAAGTACATGCTTTTGTGAAGCAAAATATTTCATTATAATCAAAATATTAAAAAAATGATTACAATGTGAGAATAAATTGACTTAGGAACTACTTCTTAAATTCGCTAACTCTTGAAATGAACAGGATCGAAGAAAGCTTCTTTATTAAAAATAAAAACGGTCTATCGCATACAACATTAATTGGCTCTTCGTGAAATGAATTCAATGATGCCCCAGGCATTATGATACCTAAAAAGAAATTATATAAATACAAGCCTTTATAGACTGAAAAATAAATTTTATACGTAGGGAACAGAAAAATATCATTAAAAACACGACTCCACCCAACACACCTAAGAATACACTATAGTTTATAGATATGAGGCAGAAAACATTTGGATAATGTGAGTAGAAATTATGTCGTTAACTACGTTATATTGCTTAATATCTACTTTATATTTTTAGTAACGTTCCATTTTCGCCTACATGCTCTTCTGATTGAAACATTTAACTTTGTTAAGTCGTGTATTTTACAAGAAATAGATTAAATAGTATTCCAATTTAATCAGTTGACATTTCGAATTAACATGGTGATTTTGCCAAGTGTTCGGTGTCATCCCGCTACCACGATGTCTTTTGATGTTAAAAAACTTGTTTACACCCATTTCCCACTTAGTCAAACGAGTCAAAAACGATGCAGGGAGGAAGCGTTATTGGGCCATAAAAACTGGTTATCCAAGTTGGGGGAAATCAGGAATGGGTGGGGAAATAAATTGAGTTCCAACTTTTCGACTTTTGCTGTGGCAATCTCGTAATCGCGTCTGAAACGTGAAAATGCGCGTCATGATTTCTCTCAAGGGAATTGTGCTAAAAGGCCAAGCAAGTATAATGAGTAGGATCTCAAATCAATTAAATTACATTAGATTTATTGAAGAAAAACAAGATTTAAAAAAATTATAAGTAACAGTACAGTTTTGAGGTATTTAATAATACATGTTTTAAGAAATTGAATACTACAAGACAAATCGTAAATGGAGTTAATGCTTAAATGAAAAAAAATATTTCATTAACAAGGATACAATTAAATAGAAAATAGATTACAATATCAAATGAATTGACTGTGAACTACTTCTTAAATTCGCTGACTCTTGATATGAATAGAATCGAAGAGTCTTTCTTTATTAAAAACAGAAACGGTCTATCGCATATAACATTAATGGAGTCTTCGAATTCTTGAAATGATGCACTTTCGAATATTAAAGCTGAAACAACAACAAAATGCACAGATAATTTTAAAGTAAAGTACAATCAGACAAAGGGAGGAAAATTGTTGTAAGCTGAGTGTAAAAGAAATGAAGAATCTCTTTAAGTACTTAGGTAAAAGGTGCCATGGAATCGTACATCATTATTAACTGACATATAACAATTCATTTTTATGAAGCTACATGCAAGGAGAGTCGAATACATTGGTATTTTGTGTTAAGAAATAACATAGGTTAAAACACAAACAGAAATAAAACTGACATTATACAGTGCAACTCTAATGACATGGTAAGTTCCACATAGATACCAATTAAATGTCTTAACTAACTATAATTTACTTATTCATGGTTGGTCTTCGTTAGGTTTGCTTATTGATAATATTAATTATTTTCTAATACGTAATCAGATCTAGTCAACTATTATGCGTAGTTATAAACACTAATCTAGAGCATTAACAGACACACACACACATATATATATATATATATATATATATATATATATATATTGTTACGTTTTTTATTACCAAAACCAGTAATAAACGTTTTTAGTAAGAGTTCTTTTGGATTGCAAAATTAAATACTCGCAAGTTTCACAGTTTTTATCACTGCACAATTTATTTCACAATGCACAATAAACTTGGTAATTATTCTTAATTACTACTCACAGTATATACTGATAGCGTCACTGTTCTTCAGATTACACAGTCCAATAATTCACTCACGGTCACTGAAATTCACAGAAAGTCGGCACTGCACTGTCCTTTAGTTCGCGGCACTGCACTGTCCTTTACTTCGCGGCACTGCACTGTCTTAAACACGGCACTAAACTTACAGTCACGGCACAACACTGTTCTTCTTATAAAAACACTTACCGCACTGCACTAAGTCGCACTGATGTGAACATCAAGACAGGTGAGAATAAAACTGAACTTGCTCGCGGCCGGCCCTTCTTTATATAGGTTGTCGGCATACATCAAAGGGGAATTGTCTGGACCCCTCGACGTCTGGCTGGAAGGTACTTGTAGGAGCTAGGACATTCTGTCGGCTTCTTTGATCTATATCGCACTTCCCAAATACGCGACTCTCTGCTAATCCTTCATTTTCACAACAATATTAACACTTTAGGAGGACATTTTTCGAAATTCTTATTATAAGTAAGATCATAATTGCCGATTTCCTATAAGGGAAATCTGTTAAAAACTACCTTCCGGGTCATCCTAAACCAGGAATGTAAAAATGGTTCGTGCAACGCTCATAAGGTTGTATGTAGACCTTACAGCGTAAGGGCTTACATAAAAAAATGTACTACATAATCAATACGCAGAGAATTTAATACCGAAAGTTTTTTAATACCAATAAAGGCATAATTGAATAATAATACAAATATTTCAGTATTCAATAAAAACAAAGTTTACAAACTCTAAAGAGTAAAAATATATATCTTATAAATTTAGTGAAGAAAAATTAAGAGGCAAAAACACTATTGAGTCTAAATTGCCATAAATACTTTTATATATTTAACAAGTTAAATTGATTATACAATATGAATATATTTCTAAACAAAATATTAAAGGATGAAAGTACGTGCTTTGTGAAGCAAAATATTTCATTATAAAAATATAAAATTATAATATAAAAAAAAATACAAGATGAAATATATTGACTGCAAACTACTTCTTAAATTCACTAACTCTTGAAATGAATAGGATCGAAGAACGCTTCATTATTAAAAACAGAAACGGTCTATCGCATACAACATTAATTGGCTTTTCATGAAATGAATGCAATGATGTCGCAGAAATAACCATACCTGAAAAAAATATACATAAATACATACATTTATAGACTGAAAAATAAATTTAATATTTAGGGAACTGAAAAATATCATTAAAAACTGAAACCAAACATACACAGACCCCCCCCCACACACACACACATCAGAATATAGTATAATTTATAGATATGAGACAGAAGGCACTTGGAAAAAGTCCGTCATGTAGGGGCTGCGTAAACTAAGCAGATTTCCCATGTGAAGTTTTACAATAGAGAAATCCGCCTAATAACAACAGTAGTAGTAGGGAATCTCTAAACCTATTCACGAGGGACGAATAGTTACCGAAACGGCCCGCACTAGCTCTCGGCGGAGGGTCCCGAACATAGCCAACTCCTGCCGACCATACACATGCATACAAATGCAAATATCTCGGTTAATATTCAAGAAACAGAATAAATGTATAGAACAAAATTTACAGTAAATTTAATTTGCAATAAGATTGACTCTATACAATTTTTCGATCCGACGTATAATAACAGAGATATTTCGAATTTTCAAAAATCCCCCTCTAAACCCCCCCCCCCTCCCACTGGTTCGAATTTAGCCATTAACGAACATGATTCTTTTTACATAAAACGATTAAATTCCGAGTTTGGCAACGATCAAACAAAAATTGCGACCGCTAGAGCGTTAACAGACAAATATATATATATATATATATATATATATATATATATATATATATATATATAATTTTGAAGGAACCTCATTGTCGTCATCTCCTGGGTAGGATCGATGGACATTTGAGGAAATTTTTCAAAACTCGCGTCATGAGTACGACCTCTATAGCTGATTTCCCTTAAGGGAAATCTGCTAAAAGTGAATGGAAATTATGTTTTTAGCTACGTTTTATTGCTTAATATCTACTTAATAATTTCAACAAATAAATATTTTCGACTACAAGCTCTTCTGATTGCAATATTTACTTAAAGTCGTGTAGTTTACAGAAATAGATTAAATGGTATACCAATTTAATTATTTGACATTTCAAATTGCATGGTGATTTTTGCCAATTGTTTGATGTCATCCCGCTATCACGATGTTAAAAATTTGTTTACCCACATTTCCTTCTTATTCAAACGTGCCAAAACCGTTGCACGGAGGAAGCGTAAATTATGCCATAAAAGGTGGATATCCGAAATTGGGGAAAATCTGGACTGGGTTAGGAAATAAAATGTGTTCCAATTTCAAGCAAAAGAATTTCTTGAAGAAAAAGAAAAAGGCCAAGCAATTATAGTGAGTAGGATTTCAAATAAATTGCATTTTAGATTTATTGAAGAAAAACAAGATTAAAGAAAATTATAAGTAACCGGACAGTTTTCAGGTACTTAATAATATATGTTTAAAAAAAAACTGAATACTACAAGACAGATCATAAAAGGAAGAAAGTTCATGCTTAAATGAAAAGAAAATATTTCATGAACAATCTATTACAAGGATACAATTAAATAAAAAATAGATTACAATATCAAATGAAATGATTGAGAACTATTTCTTAAATTTGCTGACTCTTGAAATGAATATGATCGAAGAGTCTTTCTTTATTAAAAATAGAAACGGTCTATCGCAAAAAACATTAATGGGGTCTTCAAATTCTTGAAATGATGCACCTTCTAATATTAAAGCTGAAACAACAAGAAAATGCATAGATACTTTTATAGTAATGTACAATCAGAGAAGGAGAGAAAAAGTTTTGTAAAGTGTGCGTAACTGAAATAATATCATTAGGTGCTTAGGTAAAAGGTGTCATGAAAATATTCATTACTATTAGCAGCCATAAAACAATACATTTCTCTAAAGACACATACAAAGCAGAGTCGAATACCATAGGTAACTTATGTTAAGAAATAACATGACGTATTAGCTATGTGTCTCACAAAGTAGAAGTTCAATGAAAACCATATTTGGGGTTTAACATTACAATGAAGTGGATCATGGCATACATAATAGCTTGTTGTTAATATGACATGAGTAGGAGTGGGGGTGCAATGAGTGCAGAAAACTAAAATATTGAAATATCTCGGTTAATCTAACTATATATATAAAATTGTAACCTTTTTTTTTTTTTGGACATTGATTACATCTCGAATTTTTTCGTTTCACTTGCCACACACACGATATCTGCAATTTGTTTCTTTGGTGCCTGGTAACTTTTCACGTCTAAACTGCTGAACCGAATTTTATGAAACTTGCATGTATATTACTACTAACCCAACTTTTTTATTTTTCCCCACCTCTGTCCCCGTTGTACCTTGGGGTTTCCCCATACCAGCGGTCTCCATTTAATAAGAAATATAAAATTTTGAATAGATAAATTGGGCCAGGTAACTTAGCCTAACTCACTGAGCACGGCTAAGCATTAAAGTGCAACATTTGGGAGATTTAGTTTAAGTCCGAAAAGTCCTAGGGGAACCCGCAGCTGCGACTCCTTTGCCTCTGTTCAAAGAAGTGGCAGCAAGAGCCTAACTAACTAGCCTACATACCTAAAGCCTAAATACTAGCCTAAACTCACATAAAACTATACATATAATTTACAAATAAATTCAATTTTACTTGTCTTTCAACACCTCTTGGGCAAATGTCCTGAAGGCTGAAAAATCTATCAGCGTCGTTTACAAACATGTGATAGCTCTCAGGAGGCCGGTTCACATATAAGAAAGCACTCATTAACCGAATACGCTTGGCGTTGGAACTCGGATATTGGAGGATTACGTGGTCAGCCGTATCCAACTCGCCACAGGTGCACAATGGGGATTCCTTTCTTTTGAAGAAATGTAGTTTGTTATTAAAGTCCCCGTGACCACTGATAAGTTGGCTGGTGAAGTAATCTGGGATGTACCACGTCAGCTTAGTTCTGGTCCTGATATCTGGGGAAAATTTTACTAACCCGACTTATAGGCTATATTAATATTCTCTGAGAAGAACAGAAGTGGAGGTTATAAGTAAGGCCGAAATTAATAACAGTGATATTTCGTTTCCTATTGTTTTTTCGACCAATATGCACTTTTATTTTATTATTTAGAGTAACTTTTGTTACTTTCACTTTCGTCATAACTATTTTACGATACTTGGTAATGTTAATGGTTAATAACAAAATACAATATGCGATTAAACTCAATATGATTTGAGGTTGTGGGGTAGGGAGGTACCTACAATCTCTTTTCCTCGACTCGCTGTTACAAAATAAATTAAATTATTTTTATGGGCCAACTGATGTTTATTTACACCAGGATAAAATATAAATATAAATTACTATATAGGAATATAAATTACTAGAAAATTCTAAATTTGTGTTTTGAGGAAGTAATTTTATTAAAGCATTTCAGATAACACTCAAGCTGGAGAGCAACTTGTCGGGAGGCTAACACAGCTAATCGTGTTAACATATTTGTTGTGAAATGTTGTATTCTGTTTTCTATTCTATTCTATTATATAAAATATAAGCTCGGATTGGTTTTTGACAGGAAATATGTACATTATATATGATATTTAATTATATCCATGATTAAGATTTAAATTATTCACGGTGTGTCAAACAGTGGAGAGGAACTTACTTTCATTTATTCTTCAAAACTAAAATTTCTTTTCTAGAGGTCCCGTGCCTGACCCTCACGGGAAAGCAATGCGCCCAGACGAGAAGTGTATTTGTAAGCATTGAAGCCTTGCCAAAAAAAAATACCATCATCATTCAACCTCAAATTATTTCCCAAACGAAGCCACCCGGCAAAGTCACCTTAGCTAGTATTCAACACAGGGAAAACGTACATAACAACATTTATAGAATATTATATTCGCAATATTTCGAATTTTCTAAATTCCCCTCCCTAATCTCCCGCTCCTCCTGTCCGATTTCATTCGTTATCTCTTCAGCAGGTGGTTTTCTTCTTATTAATGAGTGATTTGGTCACCTTCACATGAAAAACCACCCTGTTATTGAACAAGTTCAGTTAGGACCAGCAACTACGTATTCTTGGCCAATCGGGCCTGCATAGCAAGTTCTGTTTTTCTCTTTGACCGTGATTTAAAATATTGATATTCGCCAATACGAAATAATTTTTTTTTTTTTTTTTTTTTTTTTTTTAAACATAACTGTTTTGTGTTCTAAGTTTATTTAAAGTAACTGGTATAAAACTTTTAGCAAATATTGTCTACGGGAAAGATTATTCGTCTACTAATAGATTATTCGTAACGACCTTAACCTCGTAACGAACTTAATCTATATTTTTACACCAAAAATTTAAATATCTAGTTTGCTTACGATTAAACAAAAATTGTGACCTCTATAGTGTTAACAGACACACATAAAACACACACACACACACACACACACACACACACACACACACACACACACACATATATTGAACGATCCTCATTTTCTTTATCTCCTGGGTAGAATCGATGGACATTTGAGGCACTTTTTCCGAAAATCGCGTCATGAGTTAATGGAATCTGCTAAAAAAGTCCGTCACGCAGGGGCTACGTAAACTAAGCAGATTTCCCACGTGAAGTTTTACAATAGAGAAATCTCCATAGGAGAGCCGGTGACGGCAAAGGGCCGAACTAGCTTTTCGCGGGAAATTCAAAAATCCGTTATCGGCCCAAATTTCATAAAAATGCAAATATCACGGTTAATATTCAAGATAGGGAATAAATGTATATAACAATATTTATAGTAAATTTAATTTGCAATAAGATTGATTCTGTACAATTTTTCGATCCGGCGTATAGTAACGGAGATATTTCGAATTTTCGAAAATCCTCCCCTCTAAACCCCCCCTCCCACTGGTCCGATTTCAGCCGTTAACGAACTTGATCTTTCTTTTTACATAAAACGACTAAATATCGAGTTTGGTAACGATCAAACAAAAATTGCGACCGCTAGAGCGGTAACAGACAAATATATATATATATATATATATATATATATATATATATACAGTTTTAAACGGACCTCATTTTCGTCATCTCCTGGGTAGGATCGATGGACATTTGAAGAAAAATTTCGAAAATCGCATCATGAGTACAACCTCAATAGCTGATTTCCCTTATGGGAAATCTGCTAAAATGAATAGTGCATCGCCTATAAGGTTGTAGGTGTTACAGCGTAAGGACTAACAAAAATAAATGCACTATATAATCAATACATAGAGAATTTAATACAAAAAGAATTTAAAACCAATATAGAAATAATTGAATAATAATAAAAATATTTCAGTATTCAAGAAAAACAAAGATTAAAGTGTAAATTGCGATTATTACTATTATATATTTAACAAGTGCAAATTGATTATACAATATGAATATATTCCAGGACAAAATATTAAAGGATGAAAGTGCTTTTGTGAAACAAAATATTTCATTATAATCAAAATATAGAAAATTGATTAATGTCAAATAATTGACTTAGAGGCTACTTCTTAAATTCACTGACTCTTGAAACGAACAGGATCGAAGGACGCTTCTGTATCAAAAACAGAAACGGTCTATCGCATACAACATTAATTGGCTCTTCATGAAATGAATGCAATGATGAACCAAACATCATCATACCTAAAAAATATATATATATAAATTCATTTACAGACAGAAAAAAAATGTAATATGTAAGGAACAAAAAAATAACTTTAAAAACTGTAAGCATACACACGCACGCGCGCGCAACCTCCATAAATACATATGAATACAGTATAAATTAGAGACAGAAGACATTTGGAAAATGCGAGTGGAAATTATGCTTTTAGCTTAATATTGTCAGCAAATTTCCCTTTTTAACAGCATGACCTTCTGATGGCAACATTATTTTAAGTCAAACCACATGCCAAGCAGTTGTATAAGGTTGTTCAGAAATAACAATCACTCCCATAATTGAAAACACTAATTACAATCCGAAATAGTTCACACAATATACAGTAGAACTGTAATTATGTATTAATTTAAACATTAGCATATATGACAACAAATGCTACAAAATAATTAAGCTCACCTCACAGCAAATTGGATTTCTACATTTCAAATTCCGTGTTGCATTGTTTAAAAAGTCTATTTATAAAAAGTAAACAATCGGGATGTGGCAATAATTATCATTTCTAAAGGAAGGGAAAAACATTAATAAGTAATTGTAAATGGGAGAGACTCTTTAGTTTAAAATAAGTGTGAGGTTCTATAACCTTCCCAACAGCCAGATTCTGTATTTCAAATTTATATTGTCCCTTTGACTGCTCTGGTAGTGTTTAAACGGCTTCGGGAGAGGGCACTAAAATATTAAATTAGGGTTAACTCTTGGCGAGTGCGGAATATAAAAGCGACATCTATGATCATATTCGCGTACTAATAGCTTCATCTACTCCCCGCTAGAGTGTGTTATAGACATGAATCTGAATAATTACCGAATTATTTTCAAGTAGGTTAATGCCCATTTATAACCCCTATTTAATATTTACATATAAGTATCAATAGCCTTACTTTTCTACTGAGCATCACTTCATATATTCTTTTCATGATTATTTTCTCATCTTGTTTGTTCATTTATTTGTTTTGGAAATTTGAATTTGATTTATTGTTCAATAAATGTTCACATTTCAAACAGGAAATACTAAAAGATATTATTCTAACAATTATCCACAGTTAATTTATGTTTTGTTATAGCAAAGGAACAATAGGATTAATGATTAATAGGATAGAGCATATTAAAAGTAAGGAAAGGAAGAACAAGAATGTCCGTCACGCAGAGGCTGCGTAAACTAAGCAGATTACCCACGTGAAGTTATACAATAGAGGAATCTCCATACGAGCCGAACAGTTACGGCAAAGGGCCGAACTAGCTTTTAGCAGGGAAACTCCGTCGTACGTTATCGGCCCAAATTTAATAAGAATGCAAATATCTCGGTTAATATTCAAGATAGAGAATAAATATATAGAACATTATTTATATTATTATTTATTAACGTCCACTTTATGCAACTTAGGCTAATCGGGACGGGTTATCTACAGGTTACCACCCTTTTCTAGCCAGGGTGGGATTTTAGGACGTTATTTAATGAATTTCGTCACTAAATAATTTCCTTTGCCCAGGCAAGAATCGAACTCGCCACTCTAGGTTTACCATTATTATTATTATTTATAGTAAATTTAATTTACAATAACATTAGTTCTATACACTTTTGTGAACCGAGGTATGGTAACGGAGATATTTCGAATTTTCGAAAATCCCCCCTCTAAACCCCCCTTCTCATTGGTCCGATTTCAGCCATTAACGAACTTGATCTGTCCTTTTGCATAAAAAATTTAAATATCGACTTTGGTAACGATCAAACAAAAATTGCGACCGCTAGACCGTTAACATATATATACAAACATACACATATATATATATATATATATATATATATATATATATATATATATATATATATATATGTCGCCCGGCGGTCGTGGTCCAGGCAACGCAGCTTTAATCAGCTGGCACTGAGGATGGAGCGTTGACTCCGAAAGTGCACTCTGCATAATATTAAAAAGTCCGTCACGCAGGGGCTGCGTAAACTAAGCAGATTTCCCACGTGAAGTTTTACAATAGAGAAATCTGCCTAATAACAACTGTAGTAGTAAGAAACCTCTAAACCTAAAACATTATTTAGGGCGTAATAACCCAGAAGTTTCTAGCCCCCAAAAACAGTTAACCTAACCTCTAAACCTATTCACGAGGGACGAATAGTTATGGAAATGGCCACCAGAGCTCTCGGCGGAAAGTCCGAACATAGCCTACGTGATCAAACACAGATTACAAATGCAAATATCTCGGTTAATATTCAAGATAGAGAATAAATGCATATAACAATATTTATAGTAAATTTAATTTGCAATAAGATTTGTTCTATACAATTTTTCGATCCGATGCATAATAACGGAGATATTTCGAATTTTTGAAAATCCCCCCTCTAAACCCCCCCTCCCACTGGTCCGATTTCAGCCGTTAACGAACTTGATCTTCCTTTTTACATAAAACGATTAAATACCGAGTTTGGTGACGATTAAACAAAAATTGCGACCGCTAGAGTGTTAACAGACAAATATATATATATATATATATATATATATATATATATATATATATATATATATATGTATATATATATATATAGTTTTGAACGGACCTCATTTTCGTCATCTCCTGGGTAGGATCGATGGACATTTGAAGAAATTTTTCGAAAATCGCGTCATGAGTACGACCTCAATAGCTGATTTCCCTTAAGGGAAATCTGCTAAAAACAGTAGAGGACATGGCCTTCTTATAGATTCTTATCAATTGGTTCCTCTACCATCCAGCATAGGGGAGATCCAGGGAGGACGGAGATTGGTTAGAATTTGGGGGCCTGCTGCATCCCCTAATTTGAACCCGTTTAAAGGCCACTCTCCTGCCCTTCTATAAGCAGTCAAAGGGTTAAATCTGGAAGAGGTCAGTCACTCAGGAGCAGCGTTGACTGAACATATTACCCATGTGCTGGAATGACAAAAAAGTAAAGGTCATCTCACCATACATTGTACATAAAAATTCGATGAGTGGTAGTATGGGTTCAGGCTGCAAACAGGAAAGTACTAATAACTCACTTAATATTTGGGTTGTGAAAGCATGTATATAATAACCAAGTTTCAGTTTCAACAGTTTAACAAGGCATTTTTTGATCTGGATCATAACAACGGAGATATTTTGAATTCCATCTACAAAACCACCCCTCCCTCCTATTCCTAATCCAATTTCAGCCATTAACCTGTATAATGGCAGTGGGCACACATATGTTAGAAGTTCCAGCTGCTGGTGCCGTCCATCTTCCAAAAAAGAACTGGTACTCGAGCATGGGCATGGCAATGGTATGAGTTACGAGACACTAAGCTCCGCAATGTAAGAAGAAGTGCCAACCCTTGGAATACTTCAACAAGGACTAAAGAAAGGGATCAAGGATTAATATGTTAACATAGAGAATTGGGCACATATCACACACGAGCACCAGTTGAAGAAGGAAGAACCTCCAACCTGCATTGCTCGTGGAGACGTTGCACACTTATTCACAGTACAAGCTATAATCCATATCTTTACATGAGATAGAAATACACCAGCTATGGTTAAGCGCAAGAGGAATGATCCCAAAACACACAAGCCAAATTCTGCAATCGATGTCGTTAGAAGAGATAGCAATACATCAGCAACGGTTAGACGCTAGAGGAATAATCCCAAAACACACAAGCCAAATTCTGCAATCGATATCGTTAGGAGATAGCAATACATCAGCTATGGTTTGACGCTAGAGGAATAATCCCAAAACACACATGCCAAATTCTGCAATCGATGTCGTTAGAAGAGATAGCAATACATCAGCTATGGTTAGACGCTAGAGGAATAATCCCAAAACACACATGCCAAATTCTGCAATCGATGTCGTTAGAAGAGATAGCAATACATCAGCTATGGTTAGACGCAAGAGGAATAATCCCAAAACACACATGCCAAATTCTGCAATCGATGTCGTTAGAAGAGATAGAAATGCATCAGCTATGGTTAGACGCTAGAGGAATAATCCCAAAACACACAAGCCAAATTCTGCAATCGATATCGTTAGAAGAGATAGCAATACATCAGCAACGGCTAGACCCTAGAGGAATAATCCCAAAACACACAAACCAAATTCTGCAATCGATATCGTTAGAAGAGATAGCAATACATCAGCTATGGTTAGACGCTAGAGGAATAATCCCAAAACACACAAGCCAAATTCTGCAATCGATATCGTTAGAAGAGATAGCAATACATCAGCAACGGTTAGACGTTAGAGGAATAATCCCAAAACAAACAAGCAAAATTCTGCAATCGATATCGTTCGAAGAGATAGAAATACATCAGCAACGGTTAGACGTTAGAGGAATAATCCCTAAACACACATGTCAAATTCTGGAATCGATATCGTTAGAAGATATAGTAATACATCAGCTACGGTTTGACACTAGAGGAATAATCCCTAAACACATAAGCCAAATTGTGCAATCGATATCGTTCGGAGAGATAGCAATACATCAGCTACGGTTTGACGCTAGAGAATCATATGTAAGCTCTAGTGGACACAATTTTTATTTGATCGATATCAAACTCGATTGTTAAAACTAAAGATCAAGTTCGTTAACGACTGAAATCGGGACAGAGAAAGGAAGAGGGTTAGAGTGTGGAGGAATTTCGAAATATCGTCCGAATGAAAATTGTAAAGAACCAATCTTGTTGCAAATTTAATTTTCTATGAATGTTGTTTTATACAGTTTTTCTGAAACTCCATTTGCAATTTTTTAGTATTCAATCTTCAGTAAACCCAACTTTCAGAAACCGAGTAACTAAACATATCATATCCAGTTGGTGTTTCGATTCATATTAGACGGGAAAAAAATATATCACCTAGTGGGAAATCTGTGTACATTACGCAGCCTCTGCGTGACGGGATTTTTACTATGCCTCAGACGTTTCTCCAGACGGCTATTGGTTGACAGAATGCAGGAACTACATCTATTAAATATCGCTTTGCCAAAGTGACATCTTTGCCGGGAATTGGGTGGAATGAGGTAATAAACACTTATGATTGTGGCCTTGCTCGGTACCGACAGGGCCGGAAAGGAATAGATCGAAAAGAAAAAAAAGTAAAATAAAATGGATTATAAAAATAAACTAATAAACATGTAATTATTATTTGTCAGGGTCATCTAATAGGAGACAGGAAGGTCAAGTAATATAGTGCGTTAAATAATAAGTAAAACAAAGAATTTTTATCCTGATTAAACATGGGCTTCATCATAGATTAAGCAACAGGAAATGACATCAGGTATAAATGATATATATATATATATATATATATATATATATGTGTGTGTGTGTGTGTGTGTGTGTGTGTGTGTGTGTGTGTGTGTGTGTGTGTGTGTGTGTGTGTGTGTGTGTGTGTGTGTGTGTGAGTGTATGTGTGTGTGTGTGTTTGTGGTAAACCAATTATATTATAAATATTATATAACAAGACATAACAATGAATTCAATAATTTATCAAGCACTACAATGTCAAGCAAACTGTCAAGACCGGACTACGAAAGTCCGTCACTCAGGGGCTGCGTAAACTAAGCAGATTTCCCACGTGAAGTTATACAATAGAGAAATCTCCATACGAGAGCGGAACAGTTAGGGCAAAGGGCCGAACTAGCTTTTGGCGGGAAACTTTGCCGTCTGTTATTGGCCCACAGTTAATAAAAATGCAAATATCTCGGTTAATATTCAAGATAGAGGATACATGTATAGAACAATATTTATAGTAAATTTAATTTACAATAAGATTAGTTATATACAATTTTTTGATCCGACGTATGGTAACGGAGATATTTCGAATTTTCGAAAATCCCCCTCCAAACCCCCCCCCCTCCCACTGGTCCGATTTCAGCCATTAACGAACTTGATCTGTCTTTTTGCATAACACGTTTAAATATCGAGTTTGGTAACGATCAAACACAAATTGCGACCGCTAGAGTGTTGACAGACAAATATATATATATATATATATATATATATATATATATATATATATATATAATTTTGAACGGATCTCATTTTCGTCATCTCCTGGGTAGGATCGATGTACATTTGAAGAAAATTTTCGAAATTCGCGTCATGAGTACGACCTAAATAGCTGGTTTCCCTCAAGGGAAATCTGCCAAAACGGTTCCATCGTTAGACTAGTTGTAGAAAATAAATATCAAGAATATCGTAAATAACAGTACAGTCATACGTTATTTAACATCATATATTTAACAAATTGTAATTAAATAATTCAAAACAAAATGTAAAATGAAGAAAGTACATTCTTCATGCAATATTATTCCATTGCCATTGTATTATAAGGATTCTATTCTATAACAAGGTAAAATACGCCACTCTATAAACTATATTTTAATCTCCACTGAATCGTGACATGAAAAGAATTGTATCTTGCTTCGTTATTAAAAATAAAAATGGTCTATTGCATATTACATGAAATATTTGTGGAAGTGAATATCCAACCAATAGAGCTGGAACAAAAAAAAAACATTATATATATATACACGCACATAGGCAGACATAAGCTCACACATACGTACACACTCATGCGTACATGGATATATTTACTAAATAAATTACTAGAAAGAAGACAAAATTAAAATGTGAGTAGCTTAATTGATATTTTTTGGTCACGTAATATTCAAAAATATATACGTGGTAAAACCTTTCTGTGCGTTTGTACCCTCCGCAAGCACTTTCGGGGACATGGAATACAACAGTATTACTATTTATTGGTTCGTAGACTTCTTCATTGGGCTCTCTGCTCTACTTTTCCAAACCGGCTTTCCGCTTCAGCATTCTTCTTCAGCCTATAAGTCGCCACTGTTGCTCCGGATAGGTCGAAGTCCGGGGTCATTCAGACTGGATCAGAAAGCCGGTTTGGAGAAGACAGTCTATTGTCAAGTCTGTCGATAGATACCATTATTACTGGCTGTTCGTCGATTATACGTAACAAGGGCTTTCGGTAGAATGGCGCCCCTCAAGCATCTTCGGGGAAATGAACTAGATTAGTACTCCTATCGTCAAGTATGTCGGTAGACGCATCGCTTGCTGATCGTCTAGAACACCTAGCTAGACTTTCGGTAAGGGGGCACGATTCTGAAGCATCTTCAGTGTAATGAAACAGAATTGTATTCCTATTGTCAAGTCAAGAGTCATTGGCTGTTGGTTAGTACCTTTTTCTTTGAAATATGATTAATGTCCGTGCGTGGGGTGTTTACATGCCACTGCAGATATGTTTTTCTTCCAGCTAGATTTCATATTTGGAGTCATGGCTCAATACAGTTAATGAAGCTCCGCCCTATACTACGTCCATTTCTAAAAGGCGTAGTTTTTTGACAAAAACCCGCAAGGTTACCAACTGAGTATGAAGAACTTTACGCTATCGTCATGCATCATTCAACCTCACAGGAGTTACCGAGCAGTAAACCGACTCCTATAATGGTTGTTTTCATTTAAAGCTTTTTTTTTAGTTGAAAGTCCATGTCATTCTTAAATTTCAAGCCTGACTGTTTTTATTAGATTACTAAAGAAGAAGTGTGAAATTTTCTTTTATTCTACGCCGGTTGAAAGAATCTCTATGAACAGTATTATATTAACTCCTGGCATTTTCTTGAGTTTTTTAAACATTTTACTATTCCTAAATATTTTCCTTTATTTTTTTTGGTTGATTATTATTTTTAATTATTTCCTTAGTCCTCTCCAACTTATTTTAATTTTTTTTAAGATGAAAAAAATTAAATTACATTTAAGTCATTTAGTTTATTTGTGTTTGATTCTTGCTTAGTTATTTTTAAAATCCTCTTTTTCCCATTAGTTTTGTTTTTGATGTTCATTTTTATATTGTTTAGTTTTGTACATAAATCTAAGCAAATGTGTAGAGCTCTAAATAAAATAATAGTATTAACTGTATGTTAAGTGAAAAATAACACCTAACAATCTGGAGGAAGAAGAAGGAAGTACAGGGGTCTTTCAAAAAGAACGTACGTATTACAAAGTATTATTTCCTACAAACTGTCGTCGCTGTGCCTCGGCTTGGCTATTGGAGAAACGAATATATACTATAGTTTATATTACAGCCACTAGATGTCAGTTGCCTTGTTTTACTTGGTAACCGTCATTTGTTTAAAATGGCTACTCTGAAGAAAAAATCATTTTGTGTTCTCCGTCCCCGTGTGCCTGAAGAAAATGTTGCACGAATTCAAACTGGTTTCCAACGTAGTCCTTCAAAATGAACTCGACAATAGACTAAACTATGTATTCGTTTCTCCAATAGCCTAGCCGTGGTGTAGCGATCGATAGTTTGTACAAAAATAATACTTTGTGATACGTACATTCTATTTGAAACACCCTGTACTTTTGATTTCTTTATGAAGATAAATTGGCTTACTGAATGTTGTGTCATTTCTCTCGTGAAGGGAGATCTATTCAAATGTATCACCAGCTAGTTGATTTTGATAAAACAACAACATCATTTAATAATACACGTAGTATAAAACGTTTCTAAAAAGTTATTCAGATTTTTGAAATGCCAAGAGAACTACCTCTCTGTCGTACACTCAATACGTGTGCAGTTTAGTTCTGACTGCACAATTTCTATCTTACCAGTTGCTGCTGCAGCTTCTGTTCCTTTCTCGTTGACTTCTACAAATGCCTTCTGTATGACTTTGCTAATGTAAAGTGGCTCATCAGTTATACCAGAGAAATTAGCCGCAGGTGTGAAAGCTGACTTCATGCCCAGCTGTGAAAAAGACAATTCTATATTAATGACAGAGAGTATAAAGTTTTTTTTTTTACATTTTCATAAGTTTTACAAGCTCGGTTGTATAAATGCTCAAAAAATGTCACCATAATTTTTGATTAGATCGATGTAACTCCGGACCTGAGTGAAGTAGGCGCAAGACCTCCATGACGTCATCCACCGCCACTCATCCTTGCGCTGGACTGGGGACCTCGCTGCCAGCGTATCCAGCCACGAGGGGGACCGGCAGGAAAGGGCAAGAAGAAGACGGAAGAAGATGGGAGCCTAGTGCGGCTAGTGAAAGAAGCCATTATCATCGAAGTGAAAAACCCCCCTCAAAATGCAGGAGTAGGCCTAAAAGGGCCCGTCGGGCGATGAAGTGGGGAGGAAACAAGGAGGGGAAGAAACCACGACAATAAAATAGTGAGTACTCACATTTATCTCAAAATTCAACGCACTTCGAAGCCAACAGGCATAAACCCCATAATAGGGCCCACCACAGCAACCAGCTCCACCACGAGTTCAAACCAACCCACAGCAGCTCAACAATCGAACGTCATTAGACATTAAAAGATTTCCTTATCATTTGTTCTTATTATCGACCACAAACATGGTCCATGTAATTATATCTATTGTACACATCCACGCCTTATAATTTGCACCACCATACCCCCTCTCACCATACAGTCCACTCTCTCAAATTCACAAAAAAGGGGCGAAGGAGCATCTCCCTATATATCCTTTAATGGGGAGCCTCTTCGATCCCCAAACAAAAACAAAACAAAAAAAAACTACAACTTAAATTGAAACAATGAGACATTAACAAACAACGGAAAACGGTATCAATAGTCAAGAAGTAATCTGTATTATTTATTGTTGTTCATACTAAATTATTATTATTATTATTATAATTTATTAACGTCCACTTTTTGCTACTTAGGCTAATCGGGACGGGTTATCTACAGGTTACCACCCTTTTGTAGCCAGGGTGGGATTTTAGGAAGTTATTTAATGAATTTCGTCACTAAATAATTTCCTTTGCCCAGGCAAGAATCGAACTCGCCACTTCGAAACTGATTACAAAACGAATATCATTATATTCTGATTAATATCAAATAAAAAAAATAAAAAACAAAATTATTTTCATCACTCGGATTGGAAAGTAGATACTTTCGATACCAGCTGGGAGATAGGAAAGTAGGCCTTTACAGATCTCAAAATTTAGCGGGTGGTTAAGTGATAAACATATGACTTTACACGCCTAGGGACGAAAGTCGACTCTCGCAGTATTTACTACTATCAACACTAGGTTCGCTATCGTTTCTTTTTAATTTTACGTTGTAATTGCGCGAAAATGGCCGTCAACATCCCTGAAAAGTTAATTGAAGAAGCTCGAGGTGTAACTGATTCCCTATTACCCGGGAAATCCCAATGCTTAAATAAAGTGTCCATTAAAAACACACAAATGAAGAACCTAAATAAAAAAACACTAACTGATGGGTTAAACATCACCAACAACCAAAACTGTACAATTAATATTAACCTGACCCTATAAAAATAAAGTGTTTTTTATTATATAAATAAACTTTCTCCTTTTTATTAATGTATTTTGAATTATTACATTTCAAAGAGTTATTAAACCTTAAAATATTAAATTAAACTTGTCTACGGTGAAGCAGCTGTTACCAATAATGGAAATATTAATTATTAAAAGATTCACGAGTTAAAAACCGCCTTAATATGCGTTTTTGCCTCGTGATGAAAAGTATTGTACATTACTCGTGCAGAAAGTGACTACGATGCTCCATTGAATTAACAGGCTCGGCTTCGCCTCGCCAGTCAAACACGATCTCGCAACGTAAAGTGCCACTTTCGGCCCTAGTAACGTAATATACTAAACACTGAAACATAAAAACAGTTACGGTCCGTCAAGACACTTTCCAGGTTGGAGTGTAAAGTGGGAGGTTACAGTGAGGCTTTCCTGCTGGCCGAGTTGGAGCATAAAACGAAAGGTTAACTGACTGTCAAAACTTTTTTATAGCAGAGTTAGGTGAATTGGTAACCAGGGGCAACACTATCGCACGACACAGCTGCTACAATGGGAATGGAAGAATCCTACAAACACAAGACGGCGGGAGTCAAGCTTCTCTGAGAGCAAAATGTATCATTATTTTCCAAAAATACTAATACAACTGAATCATATGCTGCATTGAAGCCAATGAATATGCATGTGGCTGAAAATCTGTTCTTTCGTGCTTCTTCCTATTCTGAAACATTCATAATCTCCAAATATTTTCCATAGGAAGGAATTCATTTTGCTACGTATGTCTGAATATTGTACACTGCTGAAAGGAAAGCAATATCTCTGAGATATAAACAGCCATTTGCGGAACCGTTCAGAGTTGGGCTTATGAGGCCAATGTTCCACCTGTTCGTGATCCGATTCTTTATCTACTGGACAGGACATTTATCCAGTAGACAAGAGGATAAGGGTGATCGATCAATGAATCAAATACGACTCGAAGTGTCTGAGTCGTTACTTGCTAACCCCGTTTTTGAACAGCTCACCTGAAGAGCCGCCAATCTCGGGAGCACCCCGTCTCTCGATTTGAACAAATACGACTCGAAGTGTCTGAGTCGTTACTTGCTAACCCCGTTTTTGAACAGCTCACCTGAAGAGCCGCCAATCTTGGGTGCACCCCGTCTTTCGATTTGAGCAAATACGACTCGAAGTGACTGAGTCGTTACTTGCTAACCCCGTTTTTGAACAGCTCACCTTAAGAGCCGCCAATCTCGGGAGCACCCCGTCTCTCGATTTGAACAAATACGACTCGAAGTGTCTGAGTCGTTACTTGCTAACCCCGTTTTTGAACAGCTCACCTGAAGAGCCGCCAATCTTGGGTGCACCCCGTCTTTCGATTTGAGCAAATACGACTCGAAGTGACTGAGTCGTTACTTGCTAACCCCGTTTTTGAACAGCTCACCTGAAGAGCCGCAAATCTTGGGTGCACCCCGTCTTTCGATTTGAGCAAATACGACTCGAAGTGACTGAGTCGTTACTTGCTAACCCCGTTTTTGAACAGCTCACCTTAAGAGCCGCCAATCTCGGGAGCACCCCGTCTCTCGATTTGAACAAATACGACTCGAAGTGTCTGAGTCGTTACTTGCTAACCCCGTTTTTGAACAGCTCACCTGAAGAGCCGCCAATCTCGGGAGCACCCCGTCTCTCGATTTGAACAAATACGACTCGAAGTGTCTGAGTCGTTACTTGCTAACCCCGTTTTTGAACAGCTCACCTGAAGAGCCGCCAATCTCGGGAGCACCCCGTCTCTCGATTTCAACAAATCAACATCCAGGAATGAGGACCGTACAATATTTTCCATCCATCCAGATCCTTATTATTTCACTATTTAGAAGTTTTCTGGAAGCACTTGGATCAAATCACTCTTCCACCCGTTTTCCTTACAAATTTACTTCCTGTTAAAAACGAAATATATTTCTTTTATCGCTGTCACACAAGACACTCTTTTTTTTCCTTCAAGAATCGTGTACCTTCTTCTTCAAAATATAGACAAGTATGGTGCCTATAACAAGTTCTTTTGGAAGGAACCATTCTGCACGAAGCACGCAAATTCTACTGTTAAATTGTTTTAAGTACATATAACAGTTAAGGCTTTACAGAAATAAGTCACTCACCCCCTGAAGTATGCCTGACAATTCCATTTCCTTTTCTATTTTGAATTTTGGTAGTTTTAAATTCACGGATTTCACCCGAAGATCACGATTCTCTTCCATGAGATTTACCTGTCCAAGCTTAGATTCCACTTCTGATAGACCATCTAATTTCTCAGGCACGATCAAAATCATGGAAAATTTGTTGCGCTGGAAAAATATATCAAAATAAATTCATGAAAATAATAATAAATGATTAGGTGCAAATGCCTTTATTACTTAAGGCTGATTTAAAACTAGCGAGTAATTAAATCACAAAACTAGTGGGGTTGTTCTTTATAAGAACCCAGAAGTGTATTATTTTCTAGAATCGGTTACTAACATTAAACATGTGCACTAAAATTATTTTCAATAAAGCTAGTCGGTTATGCCCGTCAACGAGATTATTTCTTACCTTGTAAGGAAGCTCACAAATCTTTGCATTGAGTTTATCACTGAATCTATACAAAAATTTTTCATCTCTCAAGTTCATCATCGGAACATTGACGGTTTCTGTTGGTGTGATGTGAAATGGCTCCATTTTGGTGTCAGCCTTATCGAATTTCTTCTCCCAATTAGCTTTGAAATGAATTGCATTCACGAGAACCAACCTGGTTCCACTGTCAACGGACCCTAAAAAAAAAATCAAAAAACATATAAATCGACTTGCATTCATAATAAATAAGTTTCTTAATACTAAGACTCTACAGTTATTGAAATATCCAGGCCACTTCCAGCAAATAACTGAGTTGCATATTTAATCTTTATGAACACAATTCTAGAACACATCGTAAGGACCACTGCATCGTAAAGATAAATCTTAATCAGACCTCAGAAGCAGTATTCAATCTTCATAGGCTGCACAAATATTCGTGTTTTCAGTTACATCATCAACCCCAAAGTTGTATTATGTCAGACAGCCACCGGTAGACTCGCCCATCCAGAATAGGATATCTTCTAAGATCATAAAAACAAAATAATACTAATTAAAATAAAATGGAATAGCCTTACCTCCAGGCAAGAGATCAGTAATTTTATTATTCGTTTTCTCTTCCACCCAAACGTTTATTTCTGTCCGGGCAGATTCTGGTTCTTCTCTAAAATTCTTCAATTCTACATCGGTTAAGAAGTATGAATTCGCATCAGATTTATAATCTGGTTTTAAATGAAATTGTTTTTCAATGAAAAATCTTGTTGCTAATTTCAAAGCTGAATCCTGAAATAAATGTGTTCGGCTTAGCAAATCTATGAGTAAACATTCAGGAGATGAGATGTTCACATATCTTGGATTAATAGAAGAATTAATAACATAATAATACAGTTAAATATCTCTGGAATATGCTGGATGGTAGAGGAACAAATGTATAAGGATCAATAAGAAGGCCAAGCCCTCTACTGGTTTTTAATATAATGCAGAGTGCACTTTCGGAGTCAACGCTCCATCCTCAGTGCCTGCTGATTAAAGCTGCGTTGCCTGGACCACGACTGCCGGGCGACAGAATTAAGCTGACGTGGTACGTCCCAGATTACTTCATCAGCCAACTTATCAGTGATCACGGGGACTTAATAACAAGCTCCATTTCTTCAAACGAAAGGAATCCCCATTGTGCTCCTGTGGCGAGTTAGATACGGCTGACCACGTGATCCTCCAATGTCCGCGTTTCAACGCAAGCGTATTCGGCTAATGAGTGCTTTCTTATATGTGAACCGGCCTCCTGAGAGCTACCACATGTTGGTAAACGACGGTGTAGATTTTCAGCCTTCAGGACCTTTGCCCAAGAGGTGTTGAAAACCAAGAAAAAATGTATTTATTTGTAAATTATTTGTATATATGTATTGTTTATGTGAGTTTAGGTTAGTATTTAGTGTAGGCTAGTTAATGAGGCTCTTGTTGCCACTTCTCTGAACAGAGGCAAAGAAGTCGCAGCTGAGGGTTCCCCTAGGACTTT
Source organism: Riptortus pedestris (assembly GCA_019009955.1). Classification (NCBI taxonomy): domain Eukaryota; kingdom Metazoa; phylum Arthropoda; class Insecta; order Hemiptera; family Alydidae; genus Riptortus; species Riptortus pedestris. The sequence goes on from CM032230.1 coordinate 138,912,114, forward strand.
TCGGACTTAAACTAAATCTGTTGTACTTTTATGCTTAGCCTTTAGCTTACCTGGCCCAATTTATCTATTAACAATTTTATATCTCTTATTAAATGGAGACCGAGAGCAGAGGTGGGGAGAAAAAAAGGGGGTCAATGGAATGCTATTCAGAGATGGTGACCATTTACGTGGCAATATGTACACTTGTCTAAAGCTTCTATCTGCTTTGGGGGAATACAATGACAGAAATGAATGTGACTAGGATAAATTCTCAAATAGAATACTCTAGGATACCTTCTCAAATAGAATACTCTATACCCCGGCAGCTATACAAGGTGCTAACCCCACGCCTCCGGGAGCTCAATCTACAAGATAAAGATGAATGACTTACCGTTGCGGAGAGTCTAAGAATGACTTCCAACAAGAGTCAACGAAACTCTTAAGAACTCATAGAGCCACCATTTGAAAGATTATTTAATGACAGGTAGAGACTCCCCCATTTTCTGACTAAAATCGATATTACGATCTCAGAGATAACCCTTCTTCCAACTCATCAGCTTGGAAGGCAATTCCAATTCATGTATTACAGATCTTGGCCTGAGATAATGACCAGTGTTGATGGGGCCTAAGTGCCCCGACGAACAGGTTTTGAACCAGTCATTTTATTAACTTGTCGGCGGGGGGATTCATCAAGTGCATCTCAGTTAATGCTCATCCGATTGCTGACATCCTGGGGCGTAAAAATGGCAGGATATAACTTTATCAAAAAGGATTACCTTTAGGGAAGACACTTGGTCATGTTATTCAAAAGAGCAATGTGCTGCATGGTGGTTGGTTTCTGGGTCAGGATGGTGTTGTGAAAATACTGCATGGCTACTGCCCAAGGTGTAATGGAATACACGCAAAGAACACTACACCTGCTTTTTGAGGTTACACATAATTGTCATACTCATGATCGGCATAATGATCATGGCAAGGCGTATGCTGTTGTTGCTGAAAGTTCTAGATCAAGTCTTCATAAATACTATTAGTTGGAGATATATGTGGCGCGATAAATGTGTGCCAGAGATCTAATATTCTTTGGTTCTACCATATGTTATAACACTTTCACCTTCATAGTGGGCCAATGCTAGAATTATTTGTTGCAACTATAAAGCATGTTACCTGAAGTCTCGTAACCAGATCTTTATGTCCTTCGAGAAGTACATTTTTGCTCGCTGGAAGATGCAGCACTTTGGCCATCTCTTCTGCTGTTGCTCCGACAGCTCCATGGTAGGCCAATGCTAGAACTATATCTGCACTGATCGGCGAGCAAATGATGTTCCCTGACTCATTTTTCAACGCCTAATACAGAAAAAATTGTGTTAGACTCATGAGAAAGACAAATAATGTGGAGGACATTCTTAAATATAATTATACAAACAACTGACCTGATAGAAGTCAATAGCGAACTTGTTGTTACCCTCATTAACTGCTTCTAGACTTTTGTATGGCCGGTCTTGGTGCGTAGCATGCATCATGGCAGCAAGAATTAAGACTGAAAGTGAAAAATGGGTAAAGCAGAAGGTCTAATATGACTTCGTGTATATGTCCATTAATGTGCTAGAAGCCGCAATTTTAGTTCGATCCTCCAAGCTATATAATAGAGTAATCATATAGATCCAACGGTCATGGAAGAAGCGTGAAATCAAATTTCATAGTAATTTAGCTGAATAGAAAACGTGGGGATTTGCTGAGCGCTGAAAATAAAATAAAAAAATCAACCATATTCGAGGTTAATATTCGAGATAGAGAAAACTTGTATAGAATAATTGTTATAGAAAGTTATATTTGCAACAAGATTACTTACACGATAGGTTTTCAAACTGACTCAAAATAATGGGGATAAATTGAATTTTCAATTTCCCCCTTTAATCCTCAACCCCCCCCCCAATCCGATTCCAGCCATTTACGAAATTAATCTTTAGCTTCACTTGAGAAGTGAACATACCGATTTGGTTAACGATCAAACAAACATTTTAACCGGTACCAGGCAGGTGTGTCTATGTAAGCATGTATGTATGTGTGTGTACAAATATAATTAGCAGATTTCACCTTAAGGAAAATCACCTATTGAGGTTGTGCTCAGGAGGCGATTTTCGTCATATTTCCTCAAATGTGCATCGATCCTACATAGTAGATGACGAAAATGAGGTCCTTTCAAAACCATATGTATTATTACATTTATTATTATTACAAGAATAATAAACGTTGCTTATTAGAGTTCTTTCGGATTGCAAAACTAAACACACACAAGCTTTATCACCCCACAATTTATTTGACAATGCACAATACGCTTGATAAATAGGGCATAATAACCTAGTTGTTGATTGCCCAAATCATATTAAACCTAATCCACTTGATAAATAATTCTTAACTATAAGTCACAGTATGCTCTGATAACTTCACTCTTCTTCTTATTTGCACAGTACATTAACCTCACAATCACTGAAGTTCACAGAAGCACGGTACTGCACTGATATACACAAAGAACATGGCACTGCACTGCTATTTACTTAAACACTGTACCGAAACTAAAACCAATGTTCACTGAACGCATTGTTCTTCACTTGAAAAGAACTGAGAACAAACTAAACTCTCGAGGCGGGCTGGGCCCCTTTTACAGCTTGGCGGCTAACATCAAAGGGAGGTCCAAGAACGGGCTAGACGGCATAGTCGTCCCGCCGTCGGTCGGCTTCTTTCATCTACTTCGTACTTCTAATTTTTCAATATATATATATATTATATATATATATATATATATATATATATATATATATATATGATTGTCTGCTACCACTATAGTGGTAGCAATTTTCTCATACAACTCGATATATAAGAGTTTCAATACAAAACTGAAGATCAAGTTCAGCCCGGGGTCAAGGGGAGGGGGTACAGAAGGGTAATTTCGAAAATTTGATATACCTCCGTCATTATAAGTGGAATCGAAATATTTTATAGAGGTAATCTTTTCATAAATTTAATTAACTATTACTGTTGTTATAATTGTCTTCAAATGCCTATCGATCCTACCGAGTGGATGACGAAAATGAGATCTGTTCACGATTAAGATTATATCTATTTATTTGTCTGTTATCTATAGTAGTCACAATTTTTGTTTTAATACGTTACGAAACTTGATATATAATCGTTTTAAGCAAAAAGAAAGATCATGTTTGTTAACGGCTGAAATGGATCAGGGGGAGGGTGGTTTAGATGGGGAGAATTTTGAAAATTCGACATACCTCCATTATTATGAGTCAAATCGAAAAATTTTATAGAATCTATTTTATTACAAATATAATGTTCTATAAATGTTGTTATGTACATTTATTCTCTAACTTCAATATTAATTAAGATATTTGCATATTTTAGTTTTCTCCTCCTCCTGCGCATGTCACAGAGACGATACTCTGCTATAAAATGATCCACCTCATTCGAAGCTTTAATACCAAATATTGTTTACAAGAGACCTTTATTATGCAAGATTCATGCAAATTTGTTGTGTGATAACTTCATCAGTTCAGATCTTACGTTCTTGTCTGGGAAATGTTTATATGATCTATACGATACTCGATCATTAACAGTATCAGTAAACGCTAAAGATGTATTTTTTATTGGCTAAAATCAGTTATGGAGCTGGAATAGTGGGGGTTTAGATTCGAAAATATTTACAAATATGTCCGTTTTGAGTCTGATCAGAAAATGTTATAAAACCAATTTTGTTAAGCTATCGATGATCTACAATTGTTGTTCTTTGCGAGTTATTCGCAGTTCCTAGTTTCCACCCTTAGCAACCCCCCCCCCCCCCGCCAATTCTACCCATCGCTATTTTACATAGAAATAAAGAATATGTTGTGAGATGAAATCGCAAGTGGGAAATCTGCTTATTTTACGGAGTACCAGGGTGAAGGACTTTTTTTTCGTAATCTTCTGGGTGGTATCGATTGAAGTTTGAAGTACTTTTACGAAAATCTCATTATGAGAAGAACATCAATGTACGATTTCCCTTAAGTACGGGAAAACTACTAAGAAGGGCCGATATACGATTCTAGACATTTTCAAGGCTAAAATCAGTGACAGTAAATAATCACTTCTGCTACAGTTACTGTAATAGATAAGAAATAATATGTGATAGCATAAAGCTGATAAACGGTAATATATACTGCACTACAAGGAACTTCAATTGCACTGACTGTAATGCACAGCAAATTATTATTATAGTTTTTACTTGATAAATTCGATACCACGAATAACATATACACTACTGATGCAATCAGTAAAAAAAACTGCTATCACATTCCTAAAGATTAGATAGTGTTTTGAAGTACTCAAGAAAGAACAACACTGACTCATAAACAAATCAACAGGCTAGGACTATTGTTGACATTTCATTAACTGCATTAGATGACTTGTAAATCAGATCGCATCTGAATGTTGGATAAAACACTTGTAATGTCATCTCTCCATATATACAAAAAGTCCGCCACGCAGGGGCTGCGTAAACTAAGCAGATTTCCCTCGTGAAGTTTAGTAATAGATAAATCTACATACTGCTAACACAACACCGCCGTGAATAAATACAAACAGAAATAAGAAATGTTTCATCCAATTTCAATAACCTGCCGACAGGAAGCGTTGGGTTAGAAATGTAAACTAACTGGTCTGCAGCCAGCCTCACACCGGAAAGAAAAACAATTACTGAAATATATCAGAATATAACATTAATTTTATTGAGAACTATTTACTATATCTAGTACTGTGATTAATAATGAGTCAGAATAATTGTTATCTCAATCAATCAAATTTTAGTAGTCCAAAACCATAAGATGGGGGGGGGGGGTCACCAGAACATATTTGCATGTATCTCGTATAATAAAGGTCTCTTTAACACAATTTTTGATATTTAAACTTCGAATAATGTGATTTATTATGTAGCAGAGTATTGTTTATGTAACATGAGTAGAAGTGGCGGTTCGCTTATGGCTAAAAACTGAAAAATGCTAATATCTCGGTTAATATTCAAGATACTGAATAATTTGTAATAAGATTGGCTCTATACAATTTTTCGATCCGACCTATGGTAACAGAGATATTTCGAATTTTCGAAAATCCTCCCCTCTAAACCCCCCCCCCATCCCCTGACCCGATTTCAGCTGTTAACGAACTTGATCTTTCGTTTTACATAAAACGACTAAATATCGAGTTTGGTAACGATTAAACAATAATTGCGACCGCTAGAGCGGTAACAGACAAATATATAGATATATCTATATATATATATATATATATATATATATATATATATATATATATATATATATATATATATGCAATGTTTGTTTGATCATCACCAAACTCGATATTTAAACGTTTTATGTAAAACTAAAGATCAAGTTCGTTAATGGCTGAAATTGAACCAATGGGAGGGGGGATTATTGAAAACTCGAAATATCTCCGTTATTATGCGTCGGATCGAAAAATTGTAAAGAATCGATCTTATTGCAAATTAAATTTACTATAAATATTGTTCTATACAATTTTCTGTATCTTGAATATTAACCAAGATATTTGCAATTGTATTGCGTGTGTGGTCGGCAGGAGTCGGCTATGTTCGGGACTTTCCACGAAGAGCTAGTGCGGCCGTTTTTGTAACTATTCGTCCCGCGTGAACAGGTTTATTTTGTTTATTTATTAACGACCACTTTTTGCAACTTAGGCTAATCGGGACAGGTTAACTACAGGTTACCACCCTTTTCTAGCCAGGGTGGGATTTTAGGACGTTATTTAATGAATTTCGTCACTAAATAATTTCCTTTGCCCAGGCAAGAATGGAACTCGCCACTCTAGGTTTACCATGTGAGATAAAGGTCAACGCTTTAACTCGCTTGGCTAACCTGAGCCCCATTGAATAGGTTTAAAGAGCCCTTGCTACTACTGTTATTATTAGGCGGATTTCTCTTCAGCCGGTCACGAACTTGATCTTTCTTTTTACATAAAACGACTAAATATCGAGTACGGTAACGATCAAACAAAAATTGCGGCCGCTAGAGCGGTAACAGACATATATATATCTATATATATATAAAATTGTAACCTCTGTCTGTACATTGATTTTTTTCACGAAATTTCACGATAACTTTTCGTTTCACATGTCATAGACACCATAACTGCATTTTGTTTCTTTCGTGTCTGTTTGTTTGTTTGTTTGTTTATTTGTTTGTTTGTTTATTTGTTTGTTTGTTTGTTTGTTACCTTTTCACGCATAAACGGCTGAACCGAATTTTATGAAACTTGGTATGTATATTACTACTAACCCAACTTAGACTTTAGGCTATATTAATATCCTCTGAGACGAACAGGAGTGGGGGTTATAAGGGAAGCTAGAAATTAAAAATAGCGATATTTCGATTCCCATTGGTTTTTCGGCAAATATGCACATAACAAAAGTTGTTTATTTTGTTATTTAGAGTAACTTTTGTTATATAAACTTTCGTCGTATACCGAGTTATAAACGAGATATACGCTAAAACCTATAGAGGAAGTGAACTATTTTATATGGCACAAAAGAATCAACCAAACTAAATAAAACTCGGTATGTGTATTAGCACTAACGCTTTCATTATAACAAACCATGCCAACATTTCTAGGGACGGGCAGGAGTGGGGGTTATAAGGGAAGCCAGAAATTAAACATAGCGATATTTCGTTTCTTTTTGGTTTTTCGGTAAGTATGAACATAACAAAAGTTGTTTATTTTGTTGTTTAGAGTAGCTTTTGTTATATACACTTTTTTCGTATAACGTATTATAAACGAGATATACGCTAAAACCTATAGCGGAAGTGAGCAATTTTATTTGGCTACAAACGACTCAACCGAACTAAATAAAACTCGGTATGTGTATTAGCATTAACACCTTCATTATAATAAGCCAAACCAACATTTCTAGAAACGGGCAGGAGTGGGGGTTGTAAGGGAGGCCGGAAATTAAAAATAGCAGTATTTCGTTTTCTATACGTTTTTCGGCAAATATTAACATAACAAAAGTTGTTAATTTTGTTATTTAGAGGACCTTTTGTCAATTCATTTTTGTCTTTTAACAAAGTATAAACGAGATATACACTATAAACTAAAGCGGGAGTCAACTATTTTATTGGGCGCTAACGATTGAACCGAACTTCCTCTTTACCGAACAAAACTCGATATGTGAATTAGCATTAATTCTTCCATGATTATAAGCTATATTAAAATTTTTAGGTTAGAACGGGAGTGGGGGTTATAAGGGAGGTCAGAAATAAAAATTCGCGATATTTCATTGTCTATTTGTTTTTCGACAAACATGCACATAACAAAAGTTGTTTACTTTGTTATTTAGATTAACTTTTCTTTTATACATTTCTCCAGGAACAATGTGTGGAGCAAGTAATTTGCGTAGAACTATTGATATGCTCAACCTTTCATTCCAATTTGAACTATCAGGTTCCTGACCTGGAAAAATTAATTCAAATCTATGTTAATATTTTGTCCTTAATAACTGAAATCTATGCATAATGCACAGGAGACGGGAAATATGACAATATGGAGGACAGTGAAGTCTTACATAAAAAAATGAATTTTAGTATTAACAAATGCCAACAACGGGTATAAACCCTAAACACTGGGACGGGTAAATGTCAAAATAGAGTGCAAAGTAAAGCCTTGCCAAAAAATTACCATCACCATTCAGCCTCAAATCAATTCCCGGGCGAAGCCGGGTATATGAGCTAGTATATATATATATATATATATATATATATATATATATATATATATATATATATATATATCCGTCATCTCCTGGGTAGGATCGATGGACATTTGAACAAATTTTTCGAAACTCGCGTCATGAGTACAACCTCAATAGCTGATTTCCCCTAAGGGAAATCTGCTAAAAAATGCAAATATCTTGGTTGATATTCGAGATAGAGAAATGACCGTACGAAAAAATACTTTTCGGCATCTCCTGGGTAGGATCGATGGACATTTGAAGAAAGTTTTCAAAAATTGTGTCATGAGTACGACCTCAATAGCTGGTTTCCCTTAAGAGAATTCTGCTAACAAATCGCGAGATGGCATTACTAGTTTGTTATTCTAGCCCGTGGGAAGTCTGCTTCCATCACGCAGCCCCTGCGTGATGGACTTTTAATGTTTTCAACCATAAGCTCCATTGTTATATTAACACTGTGCCCTCTTATTTCCTTAGTGAGAATTTCCCGGCAAATGGCCATTGTACACATGCATTGTCGAATAACTCACAATGCGGTTGAGTCATCTCACTAATGTCTTCTCGAGAACTGACCTTGTATTGGCTGATTTATTTTTAGAACAAACCCTCCGAAGGTAATCAGCAACTCACTCAAAACTCGTAATGCGTTTCATTATAAACATCTCATAATGTTTATCAGTCGTTGCTATAATATGACAACAAAAAAATAAGCAGTCAGGGGACTGCCGGTAGAAGTGAAAACTCCTTTAGCTTTGATCGCTCAATTTTGGCATTGCTGAGAAATTTTTTTAACGAAGTCTTATTTTAAAAATATTTTTAGTTATTTATCAATAAGTAACAATTATGTTCTATTTTACATGAAAAAATGAAATGACAAAAATAACAGTGATAAAAAAAAATAATGTACCACGAATTGTTTTATTTATCAATATAAAATACTATACATAATTATTTCAGTTATTTTACATAAAAGAAAAAAAATATATTTCAGAATTATTACAAATGCTTTACAAAAATAAGTTAAGTACACTCAGAAAAATCAATTTCTATCAATAATTTCAACATCTCTTGCACCATCATCACTGCCAGCATCATCACCAATTTCTAAAACTGATACAATCGGTATATGGTAGCTAAAGTAGGATACAAACAGTTTTGATTCGAATTTATTTAAATATCGGAATTTATTTAAATATTCGAATTTATTTTTTTAAATATTCGAATTTATTTAAACTTCGGATTAAAATATCTATGAAAGTAAAAATGGTAGATATATAGTATCTGTGAACGAAATGATGCTGGTTTTGTCCTCTTTAAAATGGTATGCGAACGAAAACTCTAGCTAATTTGGTTCAGGAGTTATGAAGAAAAGAAGCTCCTTTAGCTTTGAGTTGAGTACTAGCGGTGGCGGTGGCGGTGTCGCGATTTCATACTTTTTTCCTCTCCCGCAAATGCTTCCTTACGGGGTACACAACGTGCCTAAAGAAGTTTTCACTTCAATTGTAAATAAACTATCAAATGATTAGGTTATAAAATGCCATATGATTTTATTTCTAAACCTTAGTACTAGCGGTGGCGGTGGCGGTGGCGGTGGCGGTGGCGGTGTCGCGATTTCATACTTTTTTCCTCTCCCGCAAATGCTTCCTTACGGGGTGCACAACGTGCCTAAACAAGTTTTCACTTCAAAAATCCATTACGCAGAGGCTGTGTTAACTAATCAGATTTCCCACGTGATGGTAAAAAAGTCCATCACCCAGGGGCTGCGTAAACTAAGCAGATTTCCCACGTGTAGTTATACAATAGAGAAATCTCCATACGAGAACAGTTACGGCAAATGGTCGAACTAGCTTTTGGCGGGAAATTCAGTCATCCGTCATCGGCCCACAATTAATAAAAATTCAAATATCTCGGTTAGTATTCATGATAGAGAATAAATGTATATAACAGTATTTATAGTAAATTTAATTTGCAATGAGATTGATTCTATACAAATTTTAGATCCGACGCATAATAACGGAGATATTTTGAATTTTCGAAAAAAAAAAAAACCCTCCCTCTAGTCCGATTTCAGCCATTAACGAACTTGATCTCTCTTTTTACGTAAAACGCTTAAATATGAAGTTTGGTAATGATCAAACAAAAATTGCGACCGCTAGAGCGTTAACAGACAAATATATATATATATATATATATATATATATATATATATATATATATATATATATAATTTTGAACGGACCCCATTTTCGTCATCTTCTGGGTAGGATCGATGGACATTTGAAGAACTTTTTCGAAAATCCCAACATGAGTACGACCTCAATAGCTGATTTCCCATAAGGGAAATCTGCTAAAACTCGTAATTCATGACTGGAATAATTTATGGTATAACACTGACAGTAAACTGAGAGAAATCAAAACAACCACGCTCAACTAGACTTCAAGGAATAGACACTCTAGAAGAGAAGAAATTGTACTTACACGCCTACGCACAGGACACACTAGACTAACACATTCATATCTAATGAGCAGACAAGATGAACCTATATGCCGCTACTGCAGTATTACGCTCACTGTAAAACACATACTGACTGACTGCACACAAGTGAAAACGTACCCATGGCCCACAAATGTACTACTGGCCGACAGTAGCCAATTTATAGATGATGTTGTTTATTGATGAAGTATTTAAGAAATAATGGATTATTTGATGAAAAATAAAACCTATTATCCACAATTATGAAAGTTATATAGCAAGCGCTGTGGAATATAAGTTCTGTCTCCTTCCAGTTTAACTATTTATAGTTTTTATTTTATTTTTATTTATCTTTTTTCTTTGTTGTTTTAATTTTTACTTTATATTTTTTCCTCATAAATAAATATACTAACAATTTATACTTAGTTTTGTCCATTCTATTTATTTTGTACATTTGTAAAAGTTAGCCATGTAAAAATTTTAATATTTATTTAACCTTGTAAAATTATATTCTAACATGTCAAAATATGAATCGCCATTGTAGCGGCATGGTCCTATTTATTTTGTACTTTTGTAACATTTAGTTTTGAAAAAATGTTAATATTTATTTAATTTTGTAAAATTATATTCATACATGTTAATATATGAATCGCCATTGTAGCGGCACCTCAAATAAATAATAATAATAACTAAGCAGATTACCCACATGAGTCAAAAATTTTCATTTATCCGAAACCGTAAAAGTTCGAAAAGAACAATATTTGGTATTTTATCTTCATATAAAATGCTTCATAATATAGCACTATGTTGTTAATATGACATGAGTCGCGGGGGGGGGGGTTACAAAAGACCGAAAATTAAAAATTACAAATATCTCGTTTAATAATCAAATAGTGAAAAACCGTACGCATAATAACGAAGATACGAGTATTAAGAATATTCCAACCGCCCCCCCCTTGTATAAACCTCTCACTGGTTAAATATAGAACCTTTAACGAACTTGATCTTTAGTTTTACATAAAACTTTTAGATATCAAGTTTGGTGATGATCAAACAAACAGTGCGACCGCTAGAGCGTTAACTAATATATATATATATATATATATATATATATATATATATATATATATATATATATATACACACACACACTGTTTTGAACGGACCTCATTTTCGTCTTGTCCAGGATAGGATCGATGGACATTTGTTGGAAATTGTTCGAAAATCGTGTCATGAGTACGGTCTCAATAGCTGATTTCCTTTAAGATAAATCTGCTAAAATTTCAAATATCTCGGTCAATAATATATTAACGTATATGACAACATTTATAGAACATACAATTAGCTGAAATAGAAATAGATTGGACATTAAAACCTTTTTAGCAGATTTCCCTTAAGGGAAATCAGCTATTGAGGTCGTACTCATGACGCGAGTTTTGAAAAATTTCCTCAAATGTCCATCGATCCTACCCAGGAGATGACGAAAATGAGGTCCGTTCAAAATTATATATATATATATATATATTTGTCTGTTAACGCTCTAGCGGTCGCAATTTTTGTTTAATCGTTACCAAACTTCATATTTAAGCGTTTTACGTAAAAAGAGAGATCAAGTTCGTTAATGGCTGAAATCGGACCAGTGGGAGGGATTTTTGATAATTCAAAATATCTCCGTTACTATACGTCGGATCGAAAAATATTATAGAATCAATCTTATTGCAAATTAAATTTACTATAAATATTGTTATATACATTTATTCTCTATCTTGAATATTAACTGAGATATTTGCATTTGTATTCTGCATGTGCTCGGCAGCAGTGGCTATGTTCGGACTTTCCGCCGTGAGCTCTGGCGGCCGTTTTTGTAATTATTCGTCCCTCTCGTGAATAGGTTTAGAGGTTACTTATTACTACAGCTGTTATTAGCCAGATTTCTCTATTGTAAAACTTCACGTGGGATTCAATTTTTCGATCTCAATCATAATAACGGAGATATTTTCAATGTTCAACCCTCCCCCCTCTAAACTCTCACTTCTAACTGGCCATTACTTTTTATTCATGTTTAAAATCATTCCAAGAACAATAAAAATCAAAATTTAAATTTTTGTCTGAATGTCTGTAAATATGTTAATCACTTTAAAATTGGTTCGGGGGTTCAATGCACTTTCTTATTTGTGAGTCAACTATCTCAAAGGTCAAAAAACGCATATTGACAATTCAAATTGTCAACTAATAGGAAGGTTCTCGATTCGTTCTGTAACCTCCCTTCCCACTGATCCGATTTCAGCCATTAAAGAACTGGTTAGTTAGTTTCTCATGAAACGTTTAAATATCGAATTTGGTTCCGATCAAACAAAAATTGCGAAGTCAGAAGGGTTAACAGGCAAACACACACACACACACACACACATATAAAATTTTAAACGAGTCTCATTTTCGTCAATGCTTAAATTCCTCACGTAATGGCTGCGTATCCAAGCAGATTTCCCACGAGCGGGCGTGTATACGATAGCCTGATGATCTCAACTCCCATTAGCAGATTTCCCTTAAGGGAAATCAGCTATTGAGGTTGTACTCATGATGGAATTTTCGAAATATTTCTTCAAATGTCCATCGATCCTACCTAGTAGATGACGAAAATGAGGTCAGTTCAAAACTGTATATTTGTCTGTTACCGCTCTAGCGGTCGTAATTTTTGTTTGATCGTTACCAAACTCGATATTTAGTCGTTTTATGTAAAAAGAAAGATCAAGTTCGTTAACGGCTGAAATCGGACCAGTGGGAGGGGGGGTTTAGATGGGAGGATTTTCGTAAATTCGAAATATCTCCGTTACTATACGTCGGATCGAAAAATATTACAGAATCAATCTTATTGCAAATTAAATTTACTATAAATATTGTTCTATACATTTATTCTGTATCTTGAATATTAACTGAGATATTTGCATTTGTATTCTGCATGTGCTCGGCAGCAGTGGCTATGTTCGGACTTTCCGCCGTGAGCTCTGGCGGCCGTCTTCGTAACTAATCGTCCCTCGTGAATAGGTTTAGAGGTTTCTTACTACTACAGTTGTTATTAGGCAGATTTCTCTATTGTAAAACTTCACATGGGAAATCTGCTTAGTTTACGCAGCCCCTGCGTGACGGACTTTTTTATATTTATTCTCTATGTACACTTGGATATGAGGTTTAGGGCCTCAGCTACTCAACCGAAAAAGTCTGTCACGGGCTGCTTTAACTAAAGCATTTACCCCAAAACATAAAAGTTCAATGAAAACTATAATTGGTATTTAGGATTCAAATAATGTGCTTCATAATATAAGAGCTCACTGTTAATATGATATCAGTAGGAGTGGGGCTTTACTGAAGGCTAAAAACTAAACAATGTAAAAATCTAAGTTAATAATCTAGATAGGGAAAAAACATACATAACAACATTTATAGAGTAATTCAAATAAAGGGTTAGAACCGCCATAATAAATGATACTATTGTCATACCTCTCGGTGGAGACCGTCGTCACTTGAGTACCGCTGGCAAGCGCTTTCGATGCGATGGCATCATCTTCAAGCCTGTTAATAGTTGTACTGAGTTGGTTGTCCGTCAGTCAGTGGGTTTTATGCTATGTTCACCGTATTAGTAGTTTACGTTTAGTCCAGATCTGTTTACTTACCACTAAGATCTGTCAAACGAGGGATGTTGATGTTCAGGTAAATTGTTTGACATATCTTAATAGTAAGTAAACAGATCTGGACTAAACGTAAACAACTAATACGGTGAACAGAGCATAAAACCCACTGACTGACGGACAACCAACTCAGTACAACTATTAACAGGCTTGAAGATGATGCCATCGCATCGAAAGCGCTTGCCAGTGGTACTCAAGTGACGACGGTCTCCACCGAGAGGTATGACAATAGTAACATTTATAGAGCATTGCATTTGTACTAACATTGTTTCTATACAATTTTTCGATCCGAAGCATAATAATCCCCAAAGCATAATGGAAATATTAAGAATTTTCGAAATTCTCCCCCCTCCCCTAAACTGGGAGCCATTTTTTTTTTTTTTTTTTTTTTTGTAAATCATATTCTGTAGGTGGGAAAATGCATTTCTTTTACAAATAATTACTACGTAATTAGTTTGAAATAAATTAATTCTATGAATAGTTTTTGTTATGTTGGTGTTTTCTGAAGTAAACAATTTTTGGATTCATACAAGAATACTTTTGTGTTATTTCGTTTTAAATATATATATATAAAATTGTAACCTCTGTCTGTACATTGATTTTTTTCACGAAATTTCACGATAACTTTTCGTTTCACATGTCATAGACACCATATCTGCATTTTGTTTCTTTCGTGTATGTTTGTTTGTTTGTTTGTTACCTTTTCACGCATAAACGGCTGAACCGAATTTTATGAAACTTGGTATGTATATTACTACTAGCCCAACTTAGACTTTAGGCTATATTAATATTCTCTAAGACGAACAGGAGTGGGGGTTATAAGGGAGGCCTGAAATTAAAAATAGCGATATTTCGTTTCCTATTGCTTTTTCATCAAATATGCACATAACAAACTTTGTTTATTTTGTTATTTAGAGTAACTTTTATTATATGCACTTTTGCCGTATACGGAAGCATAAATGAGTTATACGCTATAAACTATAGCGGGAGTCCACAATTTTATTTGGCACTAAAAACTCAACCGAACTAAACCAAACTCGCTATGTGAATTAGTACTAACGCCTTCATTATAATAAGCTATACTAACATTTCTAGAGACGGGCAGGAGTGGGGGTTATAAGGAAGGCCTGAAATTAATAATAGTGATATTTCGTTTCCTATTGCATTTTCAGCAAATATGCACATAACAAAAGTTGTTTATTTTGTTATTTAGAGAAACTTTTTTTATATACACTATCGTCGTATACCGAAGTATAAAGGCGTTATACGCTAAAAATTATAGCGAGAGTCAACAATTTTATTTGGCACAAAAGACTCAACCGAACTAAACCAAACTCGGTATGTGTAATAAAACAAACGCCTTCTTTAGAATAAGCCATACCAACATTTCTAGCGACGGGCAGGAGTGGGGGTTGTAAGGGAGGCCTGAAATTAAAAATAGCGGGATTTCGTTTTCTATTGGTTTTTCTGCAAATATGCACATGACAAAAGTTGTTTAGTTTGTTATTTAAAGTAACTTTTGTTATATTCACTTTTGTTGTATAACAATTTATAAACGAGATATAAACTAAAAGCTAAAGCGGGAGTTGGACACCAACGGTCGAATCGATTCCAACAAAACTCAGAATATATAAATTAGCATTGATGGTTACATGGTTATAAGCTATATTAAAATGTTTAGGTTAGAACGGGAGTGGGGGTTATAAGGGAGACCTGAAATAAAAATTCGTGATATTTCATTTTCTATTCCAAACCAACCACGGGTACTAACCCTAAACACTGAAACGGGGATATGTCAAAATACTGTGCAAAGTAAAGTCGCCGAAAAAATACCATCATCATTCCGGCTCAAATGAATTCCCGGGCGAAGCCGGGTACCTTTGCTAGTATATATATAAAATTGTAACCTCTGTCTGTACATTGATTTTTTTCGCGAAATTTCACGATAACTTTTCGTTTCACATGTCATAGACACCAAAACTGCATTTTGTTTCTTTCGTGTATGTTTGTTTGTTTGTTTGTTTGTTTGTTTGTTTGTTACCTTTTCACGCATAAACGGCTGAACCGAATTTTATGAAACTTGGTATGTATATTACTACTAGCCCAACTTAGACTTTAGGCTATATTATTATTCTCTAAGACAAACAGGAGTGGGGGTTATAAGGGAGGCCTGAAATTAAAAATAGCGATATTTCGTTTCCTATTGGTTTTTCGGAAAATATGCACATAACAAAAGTTATTTATTTTGTTATTTAGAGTAACTTTTGTTATATACACTTTCGTCGTATACCGAAGTATAAATGAGTTATACGCTAAAAATTATAGCGGGAGTCAACAATTTTATTTGGCACAAAACACTCAACCGAACTAAGTAAAACTCGGTATATCTATTAGCACTAACGGTTTCATTATAACAAGCCATACCAACATTTCTAGGGACGGGAAGGAGTGGGGGTTACAAGGGAAGCCAGAAATTAAAAATAGCGATATTTCGTTTCCTATTGGTTTTTCGGTAAATATGAACATAACAAAAATTGTTTACTTTGTTATTTAGAGTAACATTTGTTATATACACTTTTTTCGTATACCGAATAATAAACGAGATATACGCTAAAATCTATAGCGGAAGTGAATAATTTTATTTGGGACAATAGACCCAACCGAAATAAATAAAACTCGGTATGTCGATTAGCACTAACCCTTTCATTATAACAAACTATATCAACATTTCTAGGCACGGGCAGGAGTGGGGGTTATAAGGGAAGCCTGAAATTAAATATAGCGATATTTCGTTTCCTATTGGTTTTTCGGCAAATATGAACATGACGATAAACAAGAACATTTCAATTGTATGAAGCATTTTAAAAACAAGTAGCTGTTTCATGAGGAGCAAAGTATATTACTCCCCCCCCTTTCCTCTGTCTTTCACTGGAACATTAATTAATCGGAAGTAAGTAATTTCATCCTTTAATGTGTTTAAAACATCAATTAATTCACAAAAAAACGAAAGTATTTAAACATACATAATTAGAATTGAAATAGAATCTGAATATCAGGTAATTTTAGCGGAATTGAGAGTTAGCCGTTAGTCATGTTCTGTTGGTTAACCTGAAGCGTCAGGGACGGGTGGGGAGACCTTCCTGTAATCTAGAACCTTTCTCACTCCCTCTTTCTTTCCTCAGTTGTTTTACACACTTTTTTCGTAACCGTATTATAAACGAGATATACGCTAAAACCTATAGCGGAAGTGTATTTTGTTATTTAGAGTAACTTTTGTTATATACACTTTTTTCGTAACCGTATTATAAACGAGATATACGCTAAAACCTATAGCGGAAGTGTATTTTGTTATTTAGAGTAAATTTTGTTATATACACTTTTTTAGTATACCGAATTATAAACGAGATATATGCTAAAACCTATAGCGGAAGTGACCAATTTTATTTGGGACAAAAGAAATAAATAAAACTCGGTATGTGTATTAGCATTAACGCTTTCCTTATAATAAGCCATACTAACATTTCTAGGGACGGGCAGGAGTGGGGGTTATAAGGGAAGCCTGAAATTAATAATGGTGATATTTCTTTTCACCACAATATTTTGTGCTTAATAACTGAGATCTATGCATAATGCGCAGGAGACGAGAAATATGACAATTTGGAGGACAGTGAAGACTTACATAAAAAATTAATTTTATTATTAACAAATGCCAACAACGGGTGTTAATCCTAAATAGTGGGACGGGTAAAGGTGAAAATATTGTCCAAACTAAAGCCTTGCCAAAAAAATACCATCACCATTCAGCCTCAAATGAATTCCCGAGCGAAACCGGGTATCTGAGCTAGTATATATATAAAATTGTAACCTCTGTCTGTACATTGATTTTTTTCGCGAAATTTCACGATAACTTTTCGTTGCACATGTCATAGACACCATAACTGCATTTTGTTTCTTTGGTGTCTGTTTGTTTGTTTGTTTGTTTGTTACCTTTTCACGCATAAACTGAATTTTATGAAACTTAGTATGTATATTACTACTAACCCAACATAGACTTTAGGCTATATTAATTTTCTCTGAGACGAACAGGAGTGGGGGTTATAAGGGAAGCCTGAAATTAAAAATAGCGATATTTCGTTTTCTATTGGTTTTTCGGTACGTATGCACATAACAAAAGTTGTTTATTTTGTTATTTAGGGTAACTTTTGTTATATACACTTTTGTCGTATACCGAAGTTTAAATTCGTTATACGCTAAAAATTATAGCGGGAGTCAACAATATTATTTGCCAAAAAAGACTCAACCGAACTAAATAAAACTCGGTATGTGTATTAGCAGTGAGGCCTTCATTATAATAAGCCATACCAACATTTCTATGGACGGGCAGGAGTGGGGGTTATAAGGGAAGCCTGAAATTAAAAATAGCGATATTTCGTTTCCTATTGGTTTTTCCGCAAATATAAACATAACAAAAGTTGTTTAGTTTATTATTTGGAGTAACTTTTGTTATTATACACTTTTGCCGTATACCTAAGTATAAATGAGTTATACGTTAAAACTTTAGCGGGAGCCCCCAATTTTATTGGGCACTAACGGCTGAACCGAACTTTACAAAGCTCGGTATGTCAATTAGAATTAATTCTTCCATGATTATAAGTTATATTAAAATTTTTAGGTTCGAACGGGAGGGGGGTTATAAGGGAGGCCTGAAATAAAAATTCACCATATTTACATGTATAAGAGACGGGAAATATAAAAATATCGAAGACAATGAAGCCTTATCGAACAAATATTCTATTATTAGCAAATCCACGGCAACGACGGGTATCAATCCTAAACACTGGGACGAGTAAATGTCAAAATATTGTGCAATGTAAAGCCTGCTAAAAAATACCATCACCATTCAGTCTCAAATGAATTCCCGGGCGAAGCCGGGTATCTGAGATAGTATATATATATATATATATATATATATATATATATATATATACACACACATATATATTTAATTTCAGATTCCATTACTTTCGCCGCAGGCTTGTTTGAACGATAATTTTGTTGACTAAAACTTCTATGTCGTAGCATTATTCAATAAAATGTGCCGTTATACAATAAATATTTGTGTATTTTGCGGCTAAAGGATGCCGCAACTAACTAAAAATTTACCGATACAAACTCGTTTAAGAATTTGATTTTCTAGAAGGATCTGCCATAAAAAGTAGGACATCCTATTGTAAATTCCAAAGGTATGGAGAAGTACTGGGTTGCAGGTTACAGGGTTGAATATGGACTGATAGGACACTTCAGGGGTCACAATTAAGGCACACCAAGTCTCAGCTTTGTATTAAAATAATTGGAGATTTTAAGGAGGTGGCACGGGAAGTTGGGACAACCTATATATATAGTTTTGAATTTGTTATCTCATGGGTTGGAATGATGGGAATTTAGAGAAATGCTTAAAAAAATGGCGACAACCTCAACAGCAGACTTATCTAAACCAGGAAAATCGAAAGTCTTTTTAGTCGTGTTAGCAATAAGCCAATATATCATGAAACGTCTCATCCAAAGATAGGAAATATAGTTGTGAAGGTCCCTTGAAAATATGCGACATACATGCAAATATGTAGCCATCAAATAATATTTCACGTTGTTGATTGGAAAGCGTTTATTTGATTTATACCGTACTCAATATTTAAACAGTTCATTCAACGTTAAAGACATAACGTAAATGGCAGAAATTACCAGGAATAGAGGTAGTTTAAAATTGTTTAAATATCTCAGTTAATTAATCTTAAGGATCTCATGAGAACCTGGTAATCGCAATAGTATAAGGGTTGGCCAAGAACAAGAGTGTAAGTAAATAGTGGGTTATATATTCTATAACTCAGCCTTAATCTGATAACATACTAATGTGATAAGAATGCAACTCATAGATATCTACCTGTTATCCATATCGGAGGCATCATGATGGAGAGAGTGTTCTTCCCAAACTGCAGTTGAGTACTGTGGGAATCTGCTCGGGGCAATATCATTATAAACAGATGATCAATTCAGCAAACAACAGAACCGGTTTATTTTTAACGGGATTTCCTTGTACTATTATGGGCGCTCAATATTCATCAGAGATGATTTATGCCAGGCTCAGAATATGCAATGGTTCCTCTCCCGGGCGGCCAACATAAACTTTAATCACAATTATCCACTCAAAAAATTATATAACCAGTTTTCCTTGGCCTTGCTCGAGTCAGTACAAAGAACTCGGAGCTGGAGGAGGACAATTAAAATAGATAAAAGCGTATTTCCCAGAGTTGCCATTAAAAACAGATCATCGGCAATTAACTGTCCGGAAAACCGGCCAGTTTTTGTTGGGAGTGCTAACCTTGAACAACTATCAGGGAATCAGTGATAATACAGCATCAACACTGACAATATCAGATAATTTATGATAACGAAGATCCCAATAGGCCTCATATAAACCCTCCATTTAAAAAAAAAGCCGGGCGCGCAGGTGCTGCGTTAACTAAGCTGATTTCACACATACACAACGTATTTGCATTTATCTGTAACGGCAACTCACCCACGTCAACTTAACCTTCACCAACAACTGTGAAGCCAGGGGAAGGTTACAAGCCAAGGCGGGCTTCCGGCGACAGTGTAGCCCGACAGATGACAATTTAAAACTAAAATAATTTTAGTTAAAATAAATAATTCTTTACATTACTATTAATGCAATTATTAAGTGGGTACACTGCGAGTAACCTGAAAGTTACCTTTTAGCAGATTTCCCTCGAGGGAAATCAGCTATTGAGGTTGTACTCATGAAGCGATTTTCGAAATTTTTCTTCAAATGTCCATCGATCCTACTCAGGAGATGCCAAAAAGGAGGTCTGTTCAAAACTGTATGTATATATATCTCATAGCTAGCTCAGATACCCGGCTTCGCCCGGGAATTGATTTGAGGCTGAATGGTGATGGTATTTTTTTGGCAAGGCTTTAATTTGCACAATATTTTGACATTTACCCGTCCCAGTGTTTGGGGTTATACCCGTTGTTGGCTTTTGTTTATAATAAAATTTATTTTTTATGTATGTCTTCACTGTCCTCCAAATTGTCATATTTCCCGTCTCCTGTGCATTATGCATAGATTTCAGTTACAAAATATTAACATAGATTTGAATTAATTTTTCCAGGTGAGGTACCTCATAGTTCAAATTGGAATGAATTGTTGAGCATATCAATATTTCTACGCAAATTACTTCCTCCACACATTGTTCCTGGAGAAATTTATAAAAAAAAAAAAGTTAATCTAAATAACAAAGTAAACAACTTTTGTTATGTGCATGTTTGTCGAAAAACATATAGACAATGAAATATCGTAAATTTTTATTTCAGGCCTCCCTTATAACCCCCACTCCCGTTCTAACCTAAAAATATAAATATCGCTTATAATCATGGAAGAATTAATTCTAATTGACATACCGAGTATTTTTAGTTCGGTTTAATCGTTAGCGCCCAATGAAATAGTTGACTCCCGCTTTAGTTTATAGTGTATATCTCGGTTACACTTCGTTAAAAGATAAAAATGAATATGACAAAAGTTACTCTAAATAACAAAATAAAAAACTTTTGTTATGTTCAAAATTTGCCGAAAAACGAATAGAAAACGAAATACCGCTATTTTTAAATTCAGGCCTCCCTTACAACCCCCACTCCTGCCCGTCCCTAGAAATGTTGGTATGGCTTGTTATAATGGAAGCGTTAGTGCTAATACCGAGTTTTATTTATTTCGGTTGAGCCTTTTGTGCCAAATAAAATTGTTACTCCCGCTATAATTTTTAGCGTATAACTCATTTATACTTCGGTATACGACGATAGTGTATATAAAAAAGTTTCTCTAAATAACAAAATAAACAACTTTTGTTATGTGCAAATTTGCCGAAAATGCAATGGAAACGAAATACCACTATTATTAATTTCAGGCCTACCTTATAACCCCCACTCCTGCCCGTCCCTAGAAATTTTAGTATGGTTTATTATAAGGAAGGCGTTAGTGCTAATTCACATACCGAGTTTGGTTTAGTTCGGTTGAGTCTTTTGTGCCAAATAAAATTGTGGACTCCCGCTATAGTTTTTAGCGTATAACTCATTTATACTTCCGTATACGGCAAAAGTTTATATAACAAAAGCTACTGTAAATAACAAAATAAACAACTTTCGTTATGTGCATATTTGCTGAATAAGCAATAGGAAACGAAATATCGCTATTTTTAATTTCAGGCCTCCCATATAACCCCCACTCCTGCCCGTCCCTAGAAATGTTAGTATGGCTTATTATAAGGAAGGCGTTAGTGCTAATTCACATACCGAGTTTGGTTTAGTTCGGTTGAGTCTTTTGTGCCAAATAAAATTGTGGACTCCCGCTATAGTTTTTAGCGTATAACTCATTTATACTTCCGTATACGGCAAAAGTTTATATAACAAAAGTTACTGTAAATAACAAAATAAACAACTTTTGTTATGAGCATATTTGCTGAAACAGCAATAGGAAACGAACTATCGCTATTTTTAATTTCAGGCCTCCCTTATAACCCCCACTCCTGTTTGTCTTAGAGAATATTAATATAGCCTAAAGTCTAAGTTGGGCTAGTAGTAATATACATACCAAGTTTCATAAAATTCGGTTCAGCCGTTTATGCGTGAAAAGGTAACAAACAAATAAATAAACAAACAAACAAACAGACACGAAAGAAACAAAATGCAGTTATGGTGCCTATGACATGTGAAACGAAAAGTTATCGTGAAATTTCGCGAAAAAAATCAATGTACAGACAGAGGTTACAATTTTATATATATTGTTGCGAAAATTAAATAGATGAATAATCCTTCAGAGAGAGAGTCGCGTATTTGGAAAGTGTGACGTAGATCAAAGAGACCGACGGAGGGTCGGTGGACACGATACTAGGCTCGTCTAGCCCAGCCTGGAATGAACTAGACAATTCCCCTTTGATGTATGCCGACAACCTATATAAAGAATCTCGGGCCAGCCGTGAGCAGTCAGTTTTATTGTCACCTGTCTTGATGTTCACATCAGTGCTTCAGTGCGACTTAGTGCAGTGCGGTAAAGTGTTTTTAAAAGAAGAACAGTGTTGTGCCGTGACTGTAAGTAACAGTTTAGTGCCGTGTTTAAGACAGTGCAGTGCCGCGAAGTAAAGGACAGTGCAGTGCCACGAAGTAAAGGACAGTGCAGCGCCGTCTTTCTGTGAATTTCAGTGAATTATTGGACTGTGACTCATTGAAGAACAGTAACGCTATCAGTGTATACTGTGAGTAGTAATTAAGAATAATCACCAAGTTTATTGTGCATTGTGAAATAAATTGTGCAGTGATAAAAACTGTGAAACTTGCGAGTATTTAATTTTGCAATCCAAAAGAACTCTTATTAAAAACGTTTATTACTGGTTTTGGTAATACAAAAACGTAACAATATACTAGCTAAGGTCCCCGGCGATGCCCGGGAATTCATCGCTGACTGACTAATGATTGTATTTTTATAGCAAGACTTCAATGTGTACATTGGACTTCCCTCCAAGATGTATTGTTTTTTTCAAAACAGCCAATCCTAAAGTGTAACTTTCAGGGTTAATAGAATAGAAATTTCAGTTTTGAAGAATATATGAAAATGGGTTCCTAATCTATCCCTCACGACTTTTTGACTCACGGTTTTTGAATAATTCAAACCATAATCATGGGTAGCATTTATCACAATTAAATATCTTCTATAATGAACATATTTCCTGCCAAAAATCAAACCAAGCACATATAGTTTTAGCATAGTTTTATACATAAGACTAGCTCAGATACCCGGCTTCGCTCGGGAATTCATTTGAGGCTGAATGGTGATGGTATATTTTTGGCAAGGCTTTATTTTGCACAATATTTTGACATTTACCCGTCCCAGTGTTTAGGGGTAACACCCGTCGTTTCTGGGGATTTGTTAATAATAAAATTAATTTGTTATGTAAGACTTCACTGTCCTGCATATTGTCATATTTCCCGTTTCCTCTGCATTATGCATAGATTTGAATTATTAAGGAGAAAATATTGACATACATTTGAATTAATTGTTAGCAAATTTCTATAAATAACAAAATAAACAACTTTTGTTATGTGCATATTTGCCGAAGTCCCAATAGGAAATCACTATTATTAATTTCAGGCTTCCCTTATAACCCCCA
Source organism: Riptortus pedestris (assembly GCA_019009955.1). NCBI lineage: Eukaryota > Metazoa > Arthropoda > Insecta > Hemiptera > Alydidae > Riptortus > Riptortus pedestris. The sequence goes on from CM032230.1 coordinate 138,936,288, forward strand.
CTCCTGCCCGTCCCTAGAAATGTTAGTATGGCTTATTATAAGGAAGGCGTTCGTGCTAATACACATACTGAGTGTTTTATTTAGTTCGGTTGAGTCTTTTGTGCCAAATAAAATTGTTGACTCCCGCTATAATTTTTAGCGTATAACGCCTTTATACTTCCGTATACGGCAAAAGTGTATATAACAAAAGTTACTGTAAATAACAAAATAAACAACTTTTGTTATAGGCATATTTGCTGAATAAGCAATAGGAAACGGAATATCGCTATTTTTAATTTCAGGCCTCCCTTATAACCCCCTCTCCTGCCCATCCCTAGAAATGTTAGTATGGCTTATTATAAGGAAGGCGTTAGTACTAATTCACATACCGAGTTTGGTTTAGTTCGGTTGAGTCTTTTGTGCCAAATAAAATTGTGAACTCCCCCTATAGTGTTTAGCGTATAACTCATTTATACTTCCGTATACGGCAACAGTGCACATAACAAAAGTTACTCTAAATTACAAAATAAACAACTTTTGTTATGTGCCTATTAGCTGAAAAAGCAATAGGAACCGAAATATCGCTATTTATAATTTCAGGCCTCCCTTATAACCCCCACTCCTGATTGTCTTAGAGAAAATTAATATAGCCTAAAGTCTAAGTTGGGCTAGTAGTAATATACATACCAAGTTTCATAAAATTCGGTCCAGCCGTTTATGCGTGAAAAGGTAACAAACAAACAAACAAATAAACAAACAAACAAACAAACAAACAAACAGACACCAAAGAAACAAAATGCAGTTATGGTGTCTATGACACGTGAAACGAAAAGTTATCGTGAAATTTCGCGAAAAAAATCAATGTACAGACAGAGGTTACAATTTTATATATATATAGATTATATTCGTATTAGTAAGCCTCAGTGGAAATCACTTCCCGTCGTGGCAGCATTCCACAGGAAATAACTAAACTCAATTACCTCCCGTCCATTTCCGCTCTCGCAGGAGCGTTATCATCGTTGTTTTCCTTAGAATATTGCTTCAGAATATTATTTTAATAATTTATCTCCCTGATGGAACTAAATAATAGATCCCTAAACATAATTTCATTTATGTTCAAAAAGCTAGATGAGGGGAAGAGAGCCCCCCTGCAACCTAGTAATACTTTAAACATTCATATCGAGTATATATTAAATACCAGAAATGCTCTTATAGTTTATATTCTATTAGAAATAAATAACAAAGTTATAGGGAAAATAAGGAGGCGACGGAGATTTATAAGCTCACTAATCCGAATCATACTTGCAACTATCATATAAGACTAAAACATAACATCTTTTGTTATAATATGCATTTATTAAAAACACTTAAATAAGCACTAATAAAATTATTGACTCCCGCTATGGATTTAGCGTATATGCCGTGTTAACTTCATTTACGGCAAAAGTGAATACAGCAAAAGTTACTTTAAATAACAAAAGTAAACAACTTTTGCTATGTGCACGTTAGCCGAAAAAAAATAGAAAATGAAAATTGCGAATTTTTATATCAGGCCTGTCTTATAACCCCCACTCCCATTTGAACCTAAACATTTTAATGTAGCTTATAATCATGGAAGAATTAATGCTAATTCGAATACCAAGGTTTGTTAAATTCGGTTCAATCGTTTGTGCTCAACAAAATTGTTGGCTTCCGCTTTAGTTTTTAACGCATATCTCGTTTATGTTATACAGCAAAAGTGAATATAACCAAAGTTACTTTAAATAACAAAATAAACAACTTTTGTTATATGCATATTTGCCAAAAAACCAATAGGAAACGAAATATCGCTATTTTTAATTTCAGGCCTCCCTTATAACCCCCACTCCTGTTCGTCTCAGAGAATATTAATATAGCCTAAAGTCTAAGTTGGGTTAGTAGTAATACACATACCAAGTTTCATAAAATTCGGTTCAGCCGTTTATGCGTGAAAAGGTAACAAGCAAACAAACAAATAAACAAACAAACAGACACCAAAGAAACAAAATGCAGTTATGGTGTTTTTGACATGTGAAACGAAAAGGTATCGTGAAATTTCGCGAAAAAAATCAATGCACAGACAGAGGTTACAATTTTATATATATATATATATATATATATATATATATATATATATATATATATATATATATATATTTGTCTGTTAACACTCTAGCGGTCGCAAGTTTTGTTTTATCGTTACCAAACTCGGAATTTAATCGTTTTATGTAAAAAGGAAGATCAAGTTCGTTAATGGCTCAAATCCACCAGTGGGAGGGGGGGATTTTTGAAAATTCAATATATCTCCGTTATTATGCGTCCGATCGAAAGATTGTATAGAATAAATCTTATTGCAAATTAGATTTACTCTAAATATTGTTCTATACATTTTTTCTGTATCTTGAGTATTAACCGAGATATTTGCATTTGTATTCTGCGTGTGGTCGCCAGTAGGCTATGTTCGGACTTTCCGCCGAGAGCTCTGGCGGCCATTTCCATAACTATTCGTCCCTCGTGAAAAGGTTTAGAGGTTAGGTTAACTGTTTTTGGGGGCTAGAAACTACTGGGTCATTACGCCCTAAATAATGTTTTAGGTTTAGAGGTTTCTTACTACTACAGTTCTTATTAGGCAGATTTCTCTATTGTAAAACATAACGTGGGAAATCTGCTTAGTTTACGCAGCCCATGCGTGACGGACTTTTTTCGTCATCTCATGGGTAGGATTGATGGACATTTGAAGAAATTTTTCGAAACTCGCGTCATGAGTACGACCTCAATAGCTGATTTCCCTTAAGGGAAATCTGCTAAAAATAAAAAGAAAGAATACATAATTAAAATACAAGGTAACGGTCACAGAAAAACGGGGGAAGTCAATGCTTAAAAGCAAATGTAATTAGCTAGTCAACATTTAGAAACCAAACCAATATTAAAAAAAAAAATGCACTGTTAGAATTGAAATGATTATTATTTATTTATTAACGTCCACTCTTTGTAACTTAGGCTAATCGGGACGGGTTATCTAAAGGTTACCACCCTTGAATTGAAATGATACTGCTAAAAGCAAATAACATAGATAGCATGAAATTAAAAAAGTCCGTCACGCAGGGGCTGCGTAAACTAAGCAGATTTCCCACGTGAAGTTTTACAATAGAGAAATCTGCCTAATAACAACTGTAATAGAAAGAAACCTCTAAACCTAAAACATTATTTAGGGCGTAATAACCCAGTAGTTTCTAGCCCCGAAACACAGTTAACCTAACCTCTAAACCTATTCACGAGGGACGGATAGTTATGGAAAAGGCCGCCAGTGCTCTCGGCGGAAAGTCCGAACATAGCTTATTGGTGACGACCACACGCAGAATACAAATGCAAATATCTCGGTTAATATTCAAGATAGAGAATTAATGTATAGAACAATATTTATAGTAAATTTAATTTCCAATAAGATTGGTTCTATACAATCTTTTGATCCGACGTATAGTAACGGAGATATTTCGAATTTTCGAAAATCCTCCCCTCTAAACCCCCCCTCCCACTGGTCCGATTTCAGCCGTTAACGAACTTGATCTTTCTTTTGACATAAAACGACTAAATATCGAGTTTGGTAACGATCAAACTAAAATTGCGACCGCTAGAGCGGTAACAGACAAATATATAGATAGCAAGATAGATGTATATATATATATATATATATATATATATATATATATATATATATATATATATATATAGATATATACAGTTTTGAACGGACCTCATTTTCGTCATCTCCTAGGTAGGATCGATGGACATTTGAAGAAAAATTTCGAAAATTCCGTCATGAGTACAACCTCAATAGCTGATTTCCCTTAAGGGAAATCTGCTAAAAACAAGTTGAAACGGTTTACCAGAGGAAAGTGAACATGGAAGGTACAACATAAAGCCAAGACCAAAGAATCGATATAGAGGAATAGAGAGTATATACCTTTTTGAAGATAGATAGAGAGCACTTGCTTGCAGCACGCCTGCTGGGCGACTGCATATCGTGCCCTTCAACTTGGAGTGGGCGTTATCGCTGACATGTCGCAACCTGGCTACCTCTTCCTTTTAGCAGATTTCCCTAAAGTGAAATCAGCTATTGAGGTCGTAATCATGACGCGATTTTCAAAAAATTATATATATTATTACGAAAATTAAATATATGAAAAATTAAACAGAGCTAGTCACGTATTTGGGAAGTGCGAGGTGGATCAAAGAAGCCGACAGAGGATCGATTCCTATTCTGGAAGGGGCGCGCACCCCCTTTGATGTTTTGCCGCCAATCTATATAAGACATCCTGGCCGACCCTAGTCAGTTTTACTTTGATCTCAAGTGCTCATATGTGCGTTCAGTGCTACAGTGCGACTTAGTGCTGTGCGGTAAAGTGTTTTTATGTGAAGAACAGAGTCGTGCCGTGACTGTAAGTAACAGTTTACTGCCGTGTTAAAGGACAGTGCAGTGCCGTCTTTTTGTGTACTTCAGTGACCGTGAGTGAATTATTGGACTGTGTAATAACAAGAGCAGTGACGCTATCAGAGCATTCTGTGAGTAGTAATAAGAACAATTAACCAAGTGTGTAGTGTATTGTAAATAAATTGTGCAGTGATAAAAACTGTGAAGCTTGTGTTTGTTTAATTTTGCAATCCAAAAGAACTCTTATAAACAACGTTTATTACTGGTTTTGTAATAAAAAAAAGTAACAATATAAATATATATATATATATATATATATATATATATATATATATATATATATTTGTCTGTTACCGCTCTAGCCGTCGAAAGTTTTTTCTTCTCATTACCAAACTTTTCGTTTTATATATATATAAAAAAGATCAAGTTCATAACTAGGTAGGAATCAGACAAGGGGTGGGGTAGAATTTCGAAAGTCCTTAATATCTCCATTATTATGCGTCGGATCGAAAACTTGTATAGACACAATCTTATTGCAAATATAATTTTCTATAAATGTTGTTACGTACGTTTTTTTACTATCTTGATTATTAACCGAGATATTTGCATTTTTTAGTTTTCGGTCTTCACTAAACCCCCACTCTTTCCAATGCCATATTGACAGTAAGGCGTTGTATTATAAAGCACATTATTTAAAGCATAAATACCAAATATTGTTCTCATTGAACTATTACGTTTTGAGATATATGCAAATGCGTGGCGCACATGAGAAATCTGCTACGTTAACACAACCCCTGCGTGACGGACTTTTTTTTTTTTTTGGTTTGGAGCTCTTATCAGAACGAAGGCACTTACATTTATTTGGGCAACTTTTGCTAATGTCCCTTAGTTTACCAAATTTTAAATTATAGTCCTTAATTCGGTATTTATTTACATCAAGCCGCAAAGCATCAGACTACAATAATTTTTACCTACCTACAGATGAGATGTTTTCTGCGACTTACATTAGTTGAAAGGGTTGGTGCAATCATAACCTCCCGGCCAGTGTTGCCCCTGCTAAGCAAATGATTTTAATATTTAAAAGCTTTTCCAGCTAAACTAGGCAGCGAAACCCCAATATTCATCGGCTAAAAACTCGGTCTTTTGGTTTCTTTATGACTCATTTTGTCTGAAATCATAATGTGATAATTAAAACTGATAAGAATTTTGTATCCGTCCCCGATAACGTCACCCAGGTTTTAGGCAACCAAAACATAACGAACTCCACAGGACAAAAGGCCTTATATTTTTTATTCTTTATTACCAACTCCACAGGACAACAGCTCTTATATTTATTACCAACTCCACAAGACAAAAGGCCTTATATTTATTACCAACTCCACAAGACAAAAGGCCTTATATTTATTACCAACTCCACAAGACTAAAGGCCTTATATTTATTACCAACTCCACAGGACAAAACACCTTATATTTATTATTATTTATTACCAACTCCACAAGACAAAAGGCCTTATATTTATTATTATTTATTACCAACTCCACAAGACAAAAGGCCTTATATTTATTACCAACTCCACAAGACAAAAGGCCTTATATTTACTATTATTCATTAATGTCCACTTTTTGCTGCTATGGCTAATTGGAACGAGTTATCTACAAGTTGCCAACCTTTTTAGCCAGGTTAAGTTAAGACTAAGGATTTTATTTAATGAATTCAGTCACTAAATAAATTCCTATTGCCCAGGTGGGAATCAAACTCGCCACTCTAGGTTTACCAAGTAAGATTAAAGAAAACACTTTAACTCACATGGCAAACCTGAGCCCTTTTATTTTGCTATTTTTAACACAAATTAATCCCATCCTCATCACCAAAGTGAGATTTCGGATCAATTAAACACTGATAGAACACTCAGCCATTCTTGTATTAACAAATTAACACTACACACCGAACAGAATACAGTAAATAAAGCATCCAGATTCCCCATCAAGGAAAGGAGCTGTTGTATAATAATACCTTATATTTAACATATGATTAAAAAGTCAGTCCAACTGTGTTAAAATCTTTACTGAGAGAAATAATATTAATTTGTGGCAACAGAGATGGGATAAGAGATTTTATTAACATCGTATAAAATGTAAAAAGAAAACACAATCTTATTTTAATAATAACAAGTAGTCATTTTTCAAAATGTAACAATATACTAGAAAACTTTTAGTTTAACAAATAGCGGGTATCTATTATTACAACGTAATTGGCACTTTCTTAAATACTAAATTGACGCTGAAAGAGACTAATGAAAAGTGGGAGGCAACAGAGATAGAATCAAATAAATAAAGAATTAAATCTAAAATTATATATCCTTGTTTTAAAAGCCAATATCTCACTATTTCAACATACATTTTATCTAACACAAATACTAACTTGACACGGAAATACAAACTATTACTTATAAAGATTCAAACTTACTGACTCAAATACTTGTCAATGTGACAGTTACATTGAACAGACATTCACCCACCTGATTTATGAATGTAGAATGACTCAAGACATACAAAGACAGTTAAAGACTCATATTCCCTCATGGCCTATCAGTCCCGATATTTTATTTTCAAAACACCTAAATTTATTAAAAGCAATAGCCTATACTATTCTTAAGCTGAGAGAGAGAGCAAAAGGTAATATAATATTAATATTTTCAATTTTTTTAATGGTTATTTAATTGTATTGAATTGTTCTATTTATTGCTTTATTTTGTCAAGTTTATTCTTTATATTCTTGTTATATTTTTAATATGCATATATTGTGTATATATATATATATATATACAAAATTGTTAAAAATTTTGACAAAATGCACATATAATGCAAATATGCAAAGGATGTGCAGAAGGAAATCCCTCCACATTGGGTTACTATGTAGAGGAAATTCGTAAAAAAAAATTAGTCACATGTGTAAAACAAAAGTATGAATTTTGGAACTGCACGACTTGGAAAGAATGAATTATTGTATTGTATTACTATGAAAATAAAGTGGTGTATTTAAATATATTACATTGGCGAGGATTAAAAAAAATAATGGGAGGAGGGAAGAAAAAGAATCCAGCAAATGATACAACTGGGGTAGAAGAAAGGAAAAATGTGTGTTGCCAAAATTGTATCGGTCATGTAAATAAATTTTTAAGTATGCTGTAGACTGATTCTATTTTGTACTATATGTTTTTATAAATGTTTATGTGTTTTAGAGATGTTAGTATTTGTGGAATATATTGGCTGCTGTCAGTTAATAGTTCTGTCATATCGTGGGGTATGTGAAGGATTTTCCATTGGATGCAGTCTGTCAGTATGTGTTTTATCATAAGGTGTTTGTTGCAGTATTTGCATATAGGGTTATCAGTCTTTGTCATTAAGTGTCTATGTGTCAGGTATGTGTGACCGATCCTGAGTCTGGCAAGAACTACTTCCTCCGGTCTAGTAGTCCTATGGCTCGATGGCCACTGCTTAATAGTACTTTTGATATTGCAGAAGTGGTTCTTCATTTCCATCCATTCTGATTGCCATTTGTTTAGGATTTGGTGGCGTATATGTCTCACTATGTCTCCGTATAATAATTTTGTTTGTGTGTATTGAGTTTGTTGAGTAATTAGTTTAGCCTGGTAGTCTGCTGTCGGTCCTCGTGTCCTGGCAGCCAATATAGAGTAATTGTATTTTGGTATGAATTTCTTCTGTTATGTTTAGTGCTATTGGGTGAGTGATGTAAATGTCTCAGAGGGTTAATAATGAACTTAGTGAATCTGAACAAATTAGTGTGTGTTTGGGCTATGATGATGTAGGTGTCATGTTTTTAAGTGCCAACCAAATTGCATAGAGTTCAGCTCCAAGTATGCTATAGTGGGATGGCAACTATTCTGAATAAACTTCTCTTTCTGGGACTGCTGCAGGTTCGACTTTGTCATCGCTTTTGGATCCTTCAGTATACCAAACAGAATAGAAGTTTTTCATTGCTAAAAATAGTTTGAAGTGATTTTTGAAGAATAGTGTAGACAACGTACTTAATAAGCCAAGGAGGTATTTTAGATATCCTTAGAGGGAATATATTCTCGCTTTGGATACCATAATGCCTAAATATGAAACCATAAAAGAAGAATATGAAAGTCTAAGAAAGCATTATGGCTATCTAATTGCTTCAAATTCTTCAGCTGTGGACAAACTTGAGCTAGCTCAGGATGAGGTTGGCCGTATAAAGAAGCAGTCTGATGAAATGGTCACTGAATGAAATCAGGCTATTACAGAAAGGAATAGCTTGAAACAACAGTGAGCAGCAGCTATCCAACAATGAGACATTGTACTTTGAGAAGATGCACTAATTAGGGTACAAGAGCAACATGAGGAAGCAGTAAAAGAGATAAACCAAGCCATGGCTGTGAGGATGAAAGCTAGCAAGGACTTAAAATGACTGACTGAGGAGCGGAATGCTGCTAGCTAGGAATATTCACTGATAATGTCGGAGCGAGACATTGTACACAAAGAGATGGAAAAACTCACTGAACACCTTTCTCAGGCTATTGAATCTGAGAATTGGTGGAAGAGAAAAAAACATTATCTGATCAGGTGGAAACACATTGAAACGGGAGAAAGCATCAGCACTTCAGGAGGACAAGGTCCTCAAAAAGCGTCATCATTTGAGTGAAAAGTTTGGAGAGTACATATATGCCTACAGATGACACCCCAAAAATAATCAAGATGAATAATTCCATTAAAATTCAATAAAAAGTTACGTCCACTTTCAGCTGAAGGTAATTGTTATTTCCTCCTCTCTTGTCTTCTTCTAGTAAGGGAGAGACAAGATTTAATTTAATGAGCCTACCCTTCAATAAAATTTTGCTAATTTAACAATCAAAACCATAAATTATTGATATTCAACGGCATTGAAATAAAATTACTTTTCTGACATTTAAAAATAAATCCATTAGATCCATCATGGGAATAGAATTATTTGAAGCTTGAGATCATTTTTCGTTCATTTTACAATTTTAATTCTGGAAAATAGATAATTTCAAAAACTCACAGAGAGGAAACCAAAGGCAGTCCAAACACACTAGCTTACTGAAGGCCGATATCCATGTGGCTGGCATTTATTTAAAAACAATAATTTAATATTTATAATAGTCTAATTTAAAATGTAATTGAACGGAATAATTGTGCAGTTAACTGGAACAATTTGAGTGAAAAGTTTGGAGAGTTCACTGCCAAGCAATAAGGGTGAATTGGTAGTAACAAGAACAGAGTCACTATAGGAGGAAAGTTAAATTTGCCAAAGGGGATGGGCTTTGCAGTGATATATAGTGTGGAACAATAAACTTTGCAAAAGAAGCAAGTGTTTCCAGAGCAGGAAGATGAACGTAATTAATACATTGTATTTAACAAATGATAAAAAGTCACATGAGTGTAACAAAAGTAAGAATTTTGGCATTTCATGACTATGTAAAGAATTATTGTATTGTGTTACTATGAAAATAAAGTGGTGTATTTGAATACTTTACAGGAGCATTCCTATATATATCCCCTTGAAGTTGGCTGCCCTGTTTGTTTACAATTAAGGCGCTTTCCGTTGTAGATATTATTACATTACATCATTACAATTAACTTGTAAATTGACTGAATGATTTCTTTTTACATATAAGAAACATACAACACTTTTATCCCTCAGGTTTAAATTAAACTGTTTATTAAAAAGTGGATATTGCAACTAAGGCTAAGGCACCCTATTCTAGCCAGGGTGGGACTAAGGATTTTATTTAATGAATGGATGGGGGGGGGATTAAGAGGGGAGGAATTTCGAAATATCTGTGACTATATGAGTCAGATCAAAAAATTGTATAGAAACAATCTTATTGGAAATTAAATTTATTATAAATATTGTTCTATACATATTTTCCGTATAATGAGTACTAACCAAGATATTTGGGTTTTTTAGATTTACGTTTTCAGTAAACCCCCACTCCTACTAGTGCCATATTAAAAATAAGCTGTTATATCATGAACCACTTCATTACAAGGTTAAATTCTAAATATTGTTTTCAACAAACCCTTATTATACGAGATAGAAACAAATACATTCTGTTGACCCCGCCCCCTTCTTTTGTTCTTGGATTACTAAAATCTGAGTGATTGAGATAGAGATTATTCTGATTAATTTCAAATTACTCCACTGGCTATAGTAAATACTTTTCAATAAAATTAATGCTATATTCAGATATATTTCGTTAATTGTTCATCTCTAGAATAATTCTATGTATTAAGCCCCTCGAAGTTGGCTGCCCTGTTTATTTATAATTTAGACGCTTTTCGTTGTAGATGTTATTAACTTGTAAATTGACTGAATGATTTCTTATTTCTCAATATTTCATTTCCATTATGGCAAATCTGCTGAAAAGGCATAATTTAGGTATGTAGGAATCAGGAAAAAATTCAAAGATAGAGCTTAAATAAAAATGAATTACAAAAATTTATTTACATAAAAAGGTATATTCTTATTCCTAAAGCATGTTCAAACTGTGAAATCACCTGGCCTTGAACCTAAAAAAAGAAAAGAATATAATTATTAAAGTAGTGACAGAAACTTGTTCAATTATCAATAGATCAATGAATGAATTAGAATGCCAATAGTAAAGGATATTAACTTCTCTTTATCAATTCCTTTCTCTATATTTTGCTTTAAATGAAGCCTCTTCAACATTATTACTTTTTTCATCACATTTTTAGTCAACAGGGATACTTTAGTTACTGAAGGTAATGTAAGCTGACTGTCTGTAAATAGTGAATTTTAAAGAAATCAGCTGATCCTACCATAATCAGGTGTGATATATTTTTGATTAATTAAATTATAAAAAAACTGAGTCATCCAGTGTTGCATAAACTAAACATATTACCCAGTGCTACTGAAATGCCCATTTTTCCTGCAATAAGAAGCCAATGTCAACAGGACTTGAAATTTGAACTGGGCCTGAGATGTCTAGCAGACCAGGTGCTCGAAATGAAAATTGCATTAGTATGAGTAGGATTTACAGAACACATTCAGCAATGTGTGGTGTTGGAAACACTTTTGAACACACACACACACACACACACACACACACACCCCACATACACATATGTGTATGTGTGAGTGTGTATATGTGTATGTGAATATATATAAATATATATATATATATATATATATATATATATATACTAGCTCAGATACCCGCCTTCGCTCGGGAATTCATTTGAGGCTGAATGTTGATGGTATTTTTTTGGCAAGGCTTTATTTTGCACAATATTTTGACATTTACCCGTCCCAGTATTTAGGGTTAATACCCGTCGTTTCTGTGGATTTGTTAATAATAAAATTAATTTTTTATGTAAGACTTCACTGTCCTCCATATTGTCATATTTCCCGCTTCCTGTGCATTATGCATAGATTTGAATTATTAAGGACTAAATATTAACATACATTTGAATTAATTTTTCCAGGTGAGGTACCTGGTAGTTCATATTGAAAAGAATTCTTGAGCAATTTTTTCTAAATAACAAAATAAACAACTTTTGTTATGTGCATATTTGCCGAAACTACAATAGGAAACGAAATATCACTATTATTATTTTCAGGCCTCCCTTATAACCCCCACTCCTGCCTGTCCCTAGAAATAGTATGGCTTTTTATACGTTTTTTTTTTTATTTATTTATTTCCTTCCTGAAGTAACCCTACAGATAGGAAGTTTAACAGCCACACGTCCCGTACAACCTTTTGTACATAACGTGTGCTTCATACATAATAACATTCTTTTAAACTATGAATAAAATAAAATATTTGTAAGATAAAATTATTTACAACAGAAAGAAGAAAGGAAAGAAAAAAAAAATAATTTCAATGATAAATAAATAATTAAATTAACTGTATTTGAGTTTTAAATAATTCAGACAGTCATAAATTTCTTCAGTATATATTTTAATTGTTTATTGTATTTATAAATTAGAAGTTTTACCTCATCAGGCCAATTATCCTTCCGGCGTTTTACTTCTGTATGTATGTGTGTATATATGTGTATGCGTGTATATATGTGTATATATATATATATGTGTGTGTGTGTGTGTGTGTGTGTGTGTGTGTGTGTATGTATGTTTCCCTTTAGACATTAGCCATGTGCAAAGTGAGTTGATTTTCTACATGTACCATACAATTTGTATATGGCATGCCCCATTTTTACAAGAGCAAACTTATTGTTTACAATTTCTGTTACTTAGTTCGATGAGAAGAACCTTAGATTGAATACACAAAATGTTTTTTACCTGCTAGAAAACTATTATAACTTGCAATGAATAAATTGACAGCCAATTCCATCCATCAAAATATTTTAAAAATAATATATGAATGCCAAACTTCTTCCATTTACTCGTAAATATACAGAATTCTTTGCTACAGATCACTTGAAAGTGACATACATCTCTCCTTCAATGCATCAGGTCATAAAATGATAAAACAAGGTGGTTTACTATTATATGTTACAACAGTCCTAATATGAAACATGAATGCCAGTCATTTTTGAGTGATGCAATATATGTACATACATGACTACAGATGACACCCCAAAAAATAGTCAAGATGAATAATTCCATTAAAATTCAATAAAAAGCTACGTCCACTTTCAGCTGAAGGTAATTGTTATTTCTTCTTATCTTGCCTTCTTCTAGTAAGGGGGAGAGACAAGATTTAATTTAATGAGCCCGACCTTGAATAAAAGTTTGCTAATTTAACATTCAAAACGATAAATTAAAGATATGGCAATGAAATGAAATTACTTTTCTGACATTGAAAAATAAATCCATTAGATCCATCATGGGATTAGAACTATTGGAAGCTTAGGATAATTTTTCATTCATTTTACAATTTTAATTCTTGAAAATAGATAATTTCAAAAACTCACAGAGAGGAAACAAAAGACAGTCCAAAGCTTACTGAAGGCTGATATCCATGTGGCCGGCATTTATTTAAAAACAATAATTTTATAATTTATGTAATTTATTGTAATGAATTTAAAATGTAATTGAACGGAATGATTGTCAAACCATTCTGCTGCAGATATGGCTGAGAGCCTGATACACCAGGCCAAGTGCTGAGAAATTGTCAGCATAACATGTTTCTTCCAGGCCAAGAGTTGAGAAATTGTCAGCATAACTTGCTTCTTCCAGAACAAGTGCTGAGACATTGTCAGCATAACATGCTTCTTCCAGAACAAGTGCTGAGAAATTGTCAGCATAACATGCTTCTTCCAGGCCAAGTGCTGAGAAATTGTTAGCATAACATGCTTCTTCCAGAACAAGTGCAGAGAAATTGTCAGCATAACATGCTTCTTCCAGAACAAGTGCTGAGAAATTGTTAGCATAACATGCTTCTTCCAGAACAAGTGCTGAGAAATTGTCAGCATAACATGCTTCTTCCAGAACAAGTGCTGAGAAATTGTTAGCATAACATGCTTCTTATGATCTATCACCATCATATGGTTAAACACTTATCATTGAAATGCTGATGAACAAAGTTTTGTCTTTTTTATTCTTTTCTTTATATTTTATATGAAAAGGTAACAAAGAACAAACAGACACCAAAGCTACACATTGCAGATATTGTGTCTATGGCATGTGAAACAAAAAGTATTGTGAAAAAAATTAATGTATAGACAGAGGTTACAAATATATATATATACTAGCTGAGATACCCAGCTTCGCTCGGGAATTCATTTGGGGCTGAATGTTGGTGGTATATTTTTGGCAAGGCTTTACTTTGCACAATATTATGACATTTACCCGTCCCAGTGTTTAGGGTTAACACCCGTCGTTTATGTGGATTTGTTAATAATAAAATTATTTTTTTATGCAAGACTTCACTGTTCTGCATATTGTCATATTTCCCGTTTCCTGTGCATTATACATAGATTTGAATTATTAATGAGAAAATATTGACATACATTTGAATAAATTTTTTCATTTGAGGTACCTGGTAGTTCATATTGAAAAGAAGTGTTGATAAAATGTCTCTAAATAACAAATTAAACAACTTTTGTTATTTGCATATTTGCCGTAACCCCAATAGGAAATCACTATTTTAATTTCAGGCCTCCCATACAACTCCCACTCCTGCCCGTCCCTAGAAATAGTATGGCTTATTATAAGGAATGCGTTAGTGCTAATTCAAATACCGAGTTTGGTTTAGTTCGGTTGAGTCTTTTGTGCCAAATAAAATTGTGGACTCCCTCTATAGTTTTTAGAGTATAACTCATTTATACTTCCGTATACGGCAAAAGTGAATATAACAAAAGTTACTCTAAATTACACAATAAACAACTTTTGTTATGTTCATATATGCCAAAAAACCAATAAGAAACGAAATATCGCTATTCTTAATTTCTGGCTTCCCTTATAACCCCCACTCCTGCCCAACCCTAGAAATGTTGGCATGGCTTGTTATAATGAAAGCGTTAGTGCTAATACACATTCCGAGTTTTATTTAGTTTGGTTGATTCTTTTGTGTCATATAAAATAGTTCACTTCCTCTATAGGTTTTAGCGTATATCTCTTTTATAACTCGGTATACGATGAAAGTGTATATAATTAAAGTTACTCTAAATAACAAAATAAACAACTTTTGTTATGTGCATATTTGCCGAAAAACCAATAGGAATCGAAATATCGCTATTTTTAATTTCTGGCTTCCCTTATAACCCCCACTCCTGTTCGTCTCAGAGGATATTAATATAGCCTAAAGTCTAAGTTGATTTAGTAGTAATATACATACCAAGTTTCATAAAATTCGGTTCAGCCGTTTATGCGTGAAAAGGTAACAAATAAACAAACAAACAGACACCAAAGAAACAAAATGCAGTTATGGTGTCTATGACATATGAAACGAAAAGTTATCGTGAAATTTCGTGAAAAAAATCAATGTACAGACAGAGGTTACAATTTTATATATATATACTAGCTCAGATACCTGGCTTCGCCCGGGAATTCATTTGAGGCTGAATGGTGATAGTATTTTTTAGTAGGCTTTACATTGCACAATATTTTGACATTTACCCGTCTCAGTGTTTAGGATTGATACCAATCTTTGCCGTGGATTTGCTAATAGTAGAATTATTTGTTCGATAAGGCTTCACAGTCTTTGATATTTTTATATTTCCCGTCTCTTATACATGTAAAAATGGTGAATTTTTATTTCAGGTCTCCCTTTTAACCCCCCTCCCGTTCGAACCTAAAAATTTTAATATAACTTATAATCATGGAAGAATTAATGCTAATTGACATACCGAGTTTTTTTAAGTTCGGTTCAGCCGTTAGTGCCCGCTAAAGTTTTAATGTATAACTCATTTATACTTAGGTATACGACAAAAGTGTATATAACAAAAGTTACTCCAAATAACAAAATAAACAACTTTTGTTATGTTTATATTTGCGGAAAAACCAATAGGAAACGAAATATCGCTATTTTTAATTTCAGGCTTCCCTTATAACCCCCACTCCTGCCCGTCCATAGAAATTTTGGTATGGCTTATTATAATGAAGGCTCACTGCTAATACACATACCGAGTTTTATTTATTTCGGTTGAGTCTTTTTTGGCAAATAATATTGTTGACTCCCGCTATAATTTTTAGCGTATAACGCATTTAAACTTTGGTATACGACAAAAGTGTGTATAACACAAGTTACTCTAAATAACAAAATAAACAACTTATGTTATGTGCATATTTACCGAAAAACCAATAGAAAACGAAATATCGATATTTTTAATTTCAGGCTTCCCTTATAACCCCCACTCCTGTTCGTCTCAGAAAAAATTAATATAGCCTAAAGTCTAAGTTGGGTTAGTACTAATATACATACCAAGTTTCATAAAATTCGGTTCAGCCGTTTATGCGTGAAAAGGTAACAAACAAACAAACATACACGAAAGAAACAAAATGCAGCTATGGTGTCTATGACATGTGAAACGAAAAGTTATCGTGAAATTTCGCGAAAAAAATCAATGTACAGACAGAGGTTACAATTTTATATATATATATTGATATTGTTTTGTCTTTTTTATTCTTTTCTTAGTATTTTATATTCATTTTTTTTTACTTAATTGTTATTGCACATTTATTACTTTTATTTTATTCACAATAATTTGATATGATTGATGATTTTGGTGTGTAGTCAGCAACTCGCCATCAGTGAGAAGCCACACTTCTCTAAAGAAGATTTACAAAACAGAAAAATGCCAAGTGTTATTTAAATTAGAAACACTTACGAAATAAGATAAGGTACTGGAGATACTTTGAATAAATTTAAGAAGAATAAGTTTCCTAATGTCTGTCCAAAAGTAAAAACCATCAAACGATCCTTCACCTCATTTTAATGTTCAATTTAAACATCAATGAATGCAATGTATTAACGAAGAACTCATTACTGCTTGGTCATCACCAAACTTCAATCACGAACAAAACTTTCTCATTCAAAGCTCATGAGCCTTGCATTTTTTGTAATCAGTTCAATGCTAATAGCCTGTCACATATACTTCTCTACTGTGAGAAGCTCATCGAAGGCAGAAATAAATATCTACAAACACTTTCCTCAGCAGTCAGTGATGTGCATAAAATTGAAGAGATACTTAGTATCGATAGCCTCGAAAAACTACACAAGATTTACTGCTTCATCACGTCAGCATGCAATACTCTGGAATCTATAAGTGCTGATGGACCACACTCCAGTTAAATGTTATATTAAGATGGAAAAGGGTTTATAGAATGCTTTTAGTTACCTTTTATGTACTATATTTTACTATTTACACTATATTGCTTTTTTTATTTTATTTTTTTGTTTTCTTTATTGTCATATTATTGTTAATCTCAAGAACTTGGATTTAATTATTTATTTAAAAAGACATAATTGTTATGACAAACAAGGACACACCGACTTGTAGACATTATAATGAAACTTTAACTGTACATCACATATTGACCAACTGTCAACAATGAGACAATTTAGATATTCCACATGACTTACATGAACTTTTGACCGATAACAGTAATTACATAGACTCAGTCATTAAACATCTAAAATACATTAACATATATAACACACTAGCTGTACCCTGCGCGCGTTGCTACGCCACCAACTGAAATACTAAATTACAATAAAGATGTATATAATAAAAGTTACTCTAAATATCAACTTAAACATATTTTACCATGTGCACTTTCGTCAAAAAAACAATAGGAAACGAAATATGAGTTTTTCATTTCATGCCTCCCTAACAACTCCCACTCAACAAAAATATGGACTTTTGTTGATTTTGATTTAGTCTTTTGTGTCCTATAACATTGTTGACTCCCACTATAGTTTTTACCTCATTTATACTTCGGTATACTACAAAAGAGTATATTACAAAAGTTACTCTAAATAACAAAATAAACAACTTATGTTACATGTATATTTGCCGAAAAACCAATAGGAGACGAAATATCGCTATTTTTAATTTCAGGTCTCCCTCATAACCCCCACTCCTGTTCGTCTCAGAGAATACTAATGTAGCCAGAAACCTAGCCTGAGTTAGTAGTAATAAACATACCAAGTTTCATAAAATTCGAGTCTATAAAGGACATACATACAAACATTCATTTTTATATATAAGACTATAATCTACAATTTCTACACATTACTTTTCACTTATTTCCTACATTAGCAGGGTGTATACACTTCAATTTTATTTATTTTGTTGGTTATCCCTTTTCCTTATTTTCTTTATTTATTTAATTTTTCTTCCTACCCCTTCTATAGTTACATTTTCATTTATATTATTTTCATCACCCTGATGTTTCCATATCCAATATCGTTTGCTTCATATAAGACCCTAGCTATAACCCCTTTCAAACACCATCTATTGCCATAGTTCACTCTTTTTCTGTTTCTTGTTTTATTTTTTTCTTGCATTTAGATTTTTTTAATGGCACTTGAATAATGAGTAAATCGCTGGCGTTGCGGAACTCATTTAAATAAAAAATTAATAATTTGTACAAGATGTAAATCTTTAACAAATAAATATATATTCTATTCAATTTTATTCACTTACGAAATAAGTTAATTTTTGCCTGGTTCAACAAGTTATGCCTGTGTGGGGAGCAAGCCGAACCTCCGCTTGATTCTGATTCTCTGCAGAGAGTAGGGATCTTTCGGGCTGAATCGTGCAGGGTGGGCTGACAGAGTCTGTTCTCCTGTTGGCGATATTTTACTAAGAGTGTAAACCCTCTGCCCGGAGTCACTTAAATAATAACGCAATAGCATCTTGACCACAGTGGAATTGCCAAACAAGTCCCTGAAAACCACGAGGTTTACAAACTTTAAACAACAGACGCTCGAGATGGACTAGTTCAAAAAAGGCAAAGAGGTTCGTCAAGTCAATATACACATAGCTAAAAATGGTAGCCGATCTAAAGTCAAAATTACTTTCGTCATCATCACAGGGGTAACTTCACCATCGAAATTTTGAAGAAGAAAGGTATCGCAAGCTGTGATATATTTAAGTAGATTTCTGTTATACTTGCTACGATAACCGGCAATCTATTATCTATAGGATTGTGTATCATTATGTTATGTTGTGTATCAATACATGTGGAAAGGTTTTATTATAATTTAATAGTTCAGTTAATAAAGGTTACTTACTTTAAATTAGTGTTTTAATTTTAACGATAGTCTCAAATGAAACAACAGGAATTTATTTAATGACAATTTATTAAATTAAATTCTAAAATGACGTGAATAAATAATAATAATAAAGGTTACTTGTTGAGATAGTTTAACAAGATTGGGTCTATAATAATAATCGTATTGTTCAATCGCACTCATAATAACGGAGATATTTTGAATTTTTGAATCCCCTCCTCCCTATTCATCGTCTAATTTCAACCATTAACTAAAATATTATAACGATTATTATTAAAATTACATTTGCCATCATCACAGGGGTAACTTCATCGTTGAAATGCTGAAGAAGAAAGGTATTGCAAGCTGAGATATATTTAAGCAGATTTCTGTTATGTCTCTGATATGGTTGTATGTCTATTGGATCATTATGTTATATTGAGTATCATTGCCTGTAGGGAAGGTTATATTGAGCAATTTTTATTATCATTTAATAGTTCAGGTAATAAAGGTTTCTTGTTGAGATAGTTTAACAAGATTGGGTTTATAACATTGTTTAATCGCTCTCACAATAACGGAGAAATTTTGAATTTCTGAATCTACTCCCCCTAATCAATCATTAACTAATATAATCTTTAGAGTCGTATGCATACTATATTTTCGATATTATTATATATTTTTATGTCATTAACAATCATTCTAATTTCTTAAAATTCGTCTACTAAATCTTTAACTACTTTTACGAACATGATCAACTAATCTTTATCGTTATAATTCCGAGCTCTATTTCTTATTTTTTGGTCCACCTAACATGTTTATATTATTGAATTTCAATCTGTATATGTTCCTCTCTGATTATCTCCGTAAATGATATTTAGTAAATGTTTATAAAATTATTAACTGTTTTTTTTTTATTCTTCTATCAACCAGTTCCGTAGTAGGATATGTTGACACACGTTGACAACAATAGAGGTAAAACTGAAATATTATTAGCAGTGAAGCAATCTATTGGTAAACATATGACACATTTTTAAAAATATGACATATACATTTGCACAGGTGATTTGGCAACTATCATACAAGAAGACCATGAGTAGTTTTATTTGTACTTTTTTTTTTAGCAGATTTTCCCCATAAGGGAAATCAGCTATTGAGGCCGTACTCATGACTCGAGTTTCGAAAAATTTCTTCAAATGTCCATCGATCCTACCCAGGAAATGACGAAAATGAGGTCCGTTCAAAATTTTATATATATATATATATATATATATATATATATATATATATATATATATATATATATATATAAGATCAAGTTCGTTAACGGCTGAAATCGGACCAGTGGGAGGGGGGGTTTAGAGGGGGGATTTTTGGAAAAAATGTATAGAACAAATCTTATTGCAAATTAAATTTACTATAAATATTGTTCTATACATTTATTCTGTATCTTGAATACTAACCGAGATATTTGCATTTGTATTCTGCGTGTGGACATCAATAGGCTATGTTCGGACTTTCCGCCGAGAGCTCTGGTGGCCGTTTCCATAACTATCCCTTACTACTTACTACACTAGTTATTAGGCAGATTTCTCTGTTGTAAAACTTCACGTGGGAAATCTGCTTAGTTTACGCAGCCCCTGCGTGACGGACTTTTCATATGTCATTGGGTCCGTTTTAGCAATGGCACAACAAAGTGAGTGTACGATAAAGTTTTTACTCAATTGGAAGAGCAGGGAGCTTTCCTTCTCGTTATTGAATAGTGTATAAAAGTGGGATTCTTATCGCCTACGTACGAATGTCCAAAATGTGGGAAGAACATTTTTAACTAAAAAAAATTTATGTTAATATTAAAATCCCCCTCGCCCTTCTCGGTGTAAACCACCGATGGCGTATTTTGGAAATTTTAAAGTTTTAAAAATGATATGGTTAGAAAAACAAAATGGCCGCCTTCGTCATCGAGTCCCACCAGAGGGGGGGGGGGGCTAAAATACACTTTCGCCCACAAACAGTACTGATCCAGTCGTTTTATAACCATTGTGCATTCTTATTTCCGTAAATGAACTTGCCGCCAGATGGTCATTACGATTTAATGGCATGAATCAGCTGATGAATATTCAGCGCCTATAATAGTACAAAGAAATGCAAAGAAAACCAGTTCTGTTGTTTACTAAATTGATCAGCTGTTTATAAAGCTATTGCCCTGAGCAGATTCCCACAGTACTCAACTGCAGTTTGGGAAGAACACTCTCTCCATCGTGATGCCTCCGATATGGATAACAGGTAGAACTATGAGTTACTCAGACAAATCACAAATTTTCCCATGCATCAGAAATTTCAGAATAGAGAGTCAAACAGTTACGGGAACGGCCCAAACTAGCTCTTGACGGAAACTCACGACTAGACCCGAAGTTAGCCGATCTCATCTCAGAAGCTGAAAAAAGAAAAATGCAAATATCTCGGTTAATATTCAAGATAAAGAATAAATGTATATAACATTATTTATAGTAAATTTAATTTGCAATAAGATTGATTCTATATAATTTTTCGACTCGACGTATAGTAACGGAGATATTTCGAATTTTCAAAAATCCTCCCCTCTAAACATCCCCCCCTCCCACTGGTCCGATTTCAGCCATTAACGAACTTGATCTTTATTTTTGCATAAAACGTTTAAATATCGAGTTTGGTAACGATCAAACAAAAATTGCGACCGTTAGAGCGTTAACAGACAAATATATATATATATATATATATATATATATATATATATATATATAATTTTGAACGGACCTCATTTTCGTCATCTCCTGGGTAGGATCGATGGACATTTGAAGAAAATTTTCAAAACTCGAGTCATGAGTACGGCCTCAATAGCTGATTTCCCTTAAGGGAAATCTGCTAAAAAACAAAAGCTTACTTAATAGTTAGTGGAGTTGTAGACAAAAATGTATCCAACAATAATAGTAATTCAATAAATGTTTGAGCAAATGTAGATCATTAGATTGTCATGGCTCAAAAAACTAAGAAATTTCGAATTTTTAAATTGACCCTAGACTAAATACCTACCCTCCTGGTCCTATTTCAGCATTTAAAAGCATTTTATACCCACATCAAATACTCAATCATGGTAAAGATCAAAATAAAAATACGGCTTCTAGTGCATTAAAGGTCATATTTATTAAGTCACAGATACCTTCTTCTTTATCTTTTTTCTTCTTTCAGTCTTAATTCTTGCTGCCATGATGCATGCTACGCACCAAGACCGGCCATACAAAAGTCTAGAAGCAGTTAATGAGGGTAACAACAAGTTCGCTATTGACTTCTATCAGGTCAGTTGTTGTTTATGTAATTATATTTGAGAATGTTCTCCATATTATTTGTCTTTCTCATGAGTCTAACATCATTTTTGCTGTATTAGGCTTTGAAAAATGAATCAGGGAACATCATTTGCTCACCGATCAGTGCTGAAATAGTTCTAGCATTGGCCTACCATGGAGCTGTCGGGGCAACAGCAGAAGAGATGGCCAAAGTGCTCCATCTTCCAGCGAGCAAAAATGTCCTTCTCGAAGGACATAAAGATCTGGTTACGAGTCTTCAGGTAACATCCTTTTTACTTGCATCAAATAATTCTAGCATTGGCCTACTGGATGTGGAGGTGTTATAGCAAGTGTAGATCTAAAGAATATTAGACCTCTGGCATACATTTATCGCACTCGTATTTATGTAGAATTGATTTAAAACTTTCTGCAACCACAACATACTCCATC
Organism: Riptortus pedestris; assembly: GCA_019009955.1. NCBI lineage: Eukaryota > Metazoa > Arthropoda > Insecta > Hemiptera > Alydidae > Riptortus > Riptortus pedestris. The sequence continues at coordinate 138,959,195 of CM032230.1, forward strand.
CCATGATCATTATGTGGATTATATGAAACCTCGAAACGCAAAGTGGCCTTTGCCTTTATATTTCATAAACCACCCTGGGCAGTAGGCATGCAGCACTTGCACCACACCATCCTGACCCAGAAACCAACCACCATGAGGCGTTGGACTTTTGAATAAAAATGTGCAGGTGTCTTCCCTAAAGGCATTCCTCTTTGATAAACTTATATCCTACCATTTTTACACCCCAGAATATCAGCAATTTGATGGGCATTAACTGAGATAGAGACGCACTTGATGAATCCCCATGCCGACAAGTTAATAAAAAGACTCGTTCAAAACCTGTTCGTCGGGGCATTTACGCACCACCAAAACTAGTCATTATCTCAGGCGAACATCATGGAATCTTCTTCCAAGGTGGTAAGTGGTAAGAAAAGATATATATATCTGAGATCTTAATATCGATTTATCCAGTAAATTGGGGAGTTTCCACCTTTCACTGCATATTGAACAATCTGTCAATAGGTGGCTTTATGAATTCCAAGGAGTTTCGTTGAGGCTTGTTGGAAGCCATTCCTAGTCTCTCCGACTCCGGGGATCCGTAGGATCCGTTCCTATGCCAACAGTACGTCCCTTGTAGCTCCCGGGGGTCTAGAGTATTCTATTTGAGAATGTATCCTAGAGTATTCTATTTCATAATGCATCCTAGTCACATTCATTTCTATAATTGTATTCCCCCAAAGTAGATAGAAGCTTTAGACAAGTGTACATATTTCCACGTAAATGGCCACAATCTCTGAATAGCATTCCATCTAGACATTTTTTTTTTTCCTTTTTCCCCACCTCTGCCCCTCGGCACAGCGCCTTTGGGTTTCCCCATACCAGCGGTCTCCATTTAATAAGAGACATAAAATTTTGAATAGATAAATTGGGCCAGGTAACTTAGCCTAACACACCTAGCACGGCTAAGCATAAAAGTGTAACAGATTTAGTTTAAGTCCAAAAAGTCCTAGGGGAACCCACAGTTGCGACTCCTTTGGCTCTGTTCAGAGAAGTGGCATCAAGAGCCTAACTAACTAGCCTACACTAAATACTAACCTAAACTCACATAAACAATACATATAATTTACAAATAAATACATATTTACTTGGTTTTCAACACCCCATGGGCAAAGGTCCTGATGGCTGAAAATCTATCTGCGTCGTTTACCAACATATGGTAACTCTCAGGAGGCCGGTTCACTTATGAGAAATCACTCATTAGCCAAATGGCGCTTGGCGTTGAAAAGCGGACATTGGAGGATCACATGGTCTGCCGTATCCAACTCGCCATAGGAGCACAATGGGGATTCCTTTCGTTTGGAGCTTGTTATTGAAGTCCCCGTGACCACTGATAAGTTGGCTGGTGAAGTAGCCTGGGACGTACCACGTCAGCTTAGTTCTGCTGCTGACATATGGGAAAAATCTAGGTCGTCCTACATTTGCTGGAGTTGGTCCATTGAGACCTGCAGCATTTCGATTATTCATTTTATGAATTCAGGATTTACATGAGCATGTCGGAGAACGTTTAGCTGTCTTGTCCTTCTCCTCCACTGGATGTGTATTCTAAAGGAATAAAGAAGGAAACACTATAAGATGCGACATTTATTTAATGAGCTAGGCTGTATCAATTTTAACTGCATTATTATTTTTAATAGATTCTTCTATTAATCTGAAATATGTGAACAACCAAGAGGCGGCAATATGGCATATCTTCCCTTTCATCTCATGTCCTGAATGTTTACTCACAGATTTTCTAAGCCGAACATATTTATTTCAGGATTCAGCTTTGAAATTAGCAACAAGATTTTTCATTGAGAAGCAATTTCATTTAAAACCAGATTATAAATTTGATGCGAATTCATACTTCTTAACCGATGTTGAATTGAAGAATTTTGGCGAAGAACCAGAATCTGCCCGGAAAGAAATAAACGTCTGGGTGGAAGAGAAAACGAATAATAAAATTACTGATCTCTTGCCTCGAGGTAAGGCTATTCCATTTTATTTTGATTAGTATTATTTTGTTTTTATGATCTTACAAGATATCCTATTCTGGATGGGCGAGTCTACCTGTGTCTTTCTGACATAATACAACTGTGGGTTTGAGGATGTAACTGAAAACACGAATATTTGTGCAGCCTATGAAGATTGAATACTGCTTCTGAGGTCTGATTAAGATTTATCTTTACGATGCAGTGGTCCTTACGATGTGTTCTAGAATTATGTTCATAAAGATTAAATATGCAACCCAGTTATTTGCTGGAAGTGGCCTGGATATTTCTATAACTGTAGTCTTAGTAGTAAGAAACTTATTTATTATGAATGCAACTCGAATTGTATGTTTTTTGATTTTTTTTTTTTTTTTTTTTTTTTTTTTTTTGGGTCCGTTGAAAGTGGAACCAAGTTGGTTCTCGTGAATGCAATTCATTTCAAAGCTAATTGGGAGAAGAAATTCGATAAGGCTGACACCAAAATGGAGCCATTCCACATCACACCAACAGAAACCGTCAATGTTCCGATGATGAACTTGAGAGTTGTAAAATTTTTGTATAGATTCAGTGATAAACTCAATGCAAAGATTTGTGAGCTTCCTTACAAGGTAAGAAGCAGTCTCGTTGACTAATAGACGAGCTTTATTGAAAACAATATTCGTACTCATGTTTAATCATATTTTATATTTCTAGAAATCTATTCTGGAAAATAATAGGCTTTTGGGTTCTTAGAAAGCACAACCCCACTAGTTTTATTAAATTACAACTCACTAGTTTCATATCACCCTTAAGTGTTAATGGCATTTGCACCTAATTGACAATCATGAATTTATTTTGATATATTATTCCAGCGTAACAAATTTTCCATGATTTTGATCGTGCCTGAGAAATTAGATGGTCTATCAGAAGTGGAATCTAAGCTTGGACAGGTAAATCTCATGGAAGAGATTCATGATCTTCGGATGAAATCCGTGAATTTAAAACTACCAAAATTCAAAATAGAAAAGGAAATGGAATTGTCAGACATACTTCAGGGGGTGAGTGACATATTTAGCCTTAACTGTTATATGTATTTAAAACAATTTAACTGTAGACATTCCCGTATTATATGCAAAATGATCCCTTCTAAAAGAACGTGTAACAGGCACCATACTTGTGTATATTTTGAAGAAGGTACACGATTCTTGAAGGAGAAAAAGAGTGTCTTGCATAATGAGTGACAGCGAAAAAAAGAAAGATATTTCGTTTTTAACAGGAATTAAATTTGTAAGGAAATGGGTGGAAGAGTGATTTGATGCAAGTACTTCCAGAAAACTTCTAAATAGTGAAATAATAAGGATCTGGATGGATGGACAATTTTGTAAGGTCCTCATTCCTAGATGTTTTGTTGAAATCGAGAGACGGGGTGCTCCCGAGATTGGCGGCTGTTCAAAAACGGGGTTAGCAAGTAATGACTCAGACACTTCGAGTCGTGATTGATTCATTGATTGATCGCCCTTATCCTCTTGTCTACTGGATAAATGTCCTGTCCAGTAGATAAAGAATCGGATCACGAACAGGTGGAACACTGGCAACTCTGATCGACTTCACAAATGGCTGTTTATATCTCAGAGATATTGCTTTCCTTTCAGCAGGGTACAATATTGTGACATTCGTAGAAAAATGCGTAGCAAAATGAATTACTTCCTATGAAAAATATTTGGATTATGAATGTTTCAGAATAGGAAGAAGCACGAAAGAACAGATTTTCAGCCACATACATATTCGTTGGCTTCAATGCAGCATATGGTTCAGTTGTATGACTACTTTTGGAAAATAATGATACATCTTGCTCTCGGAGAAGCTTGGCTCCCGCCGTCTTGTGTCTGTAGGATTCTTCCGTTCCTATTGTAGCAGCTGTGACGTGTGATACCGTTGCCCCTGGTTACCAATTAACCTAACTCTGCTATAAAAAAGTTTAGAGAGTCAGTTACAAGAGTCGTGAAGTAGAAGCCACGTACTTGTTAGCGGAATATCACTGTGAATTACAACAGGCGACCAACTCCAGCAGCACAACTGCCAGGATCAACTGGAAGGAAGTTCAAAAGCTAGAGGCGGGATCGCAAGTAAACACCCATTTATCTTACAGAGATATCGGCCAGCAAGAAAGCCTAATTATAACCTTTCTGCTGCAACTCGGCTAGCAGGAAAGCCTCGCAGTAACCTCCCACTTTACACTCCAACCTGGAAAGTGTCTTGACAACAATTACGGACCGTAATTGTTTTTATGTTTCAGTGGCTTTATAATTTTGTTTTTATTTTTTTTATTTGATATTAATCAGAATATAATGATATTCTGAACACTAAAATATGGTCCCTATTCCATCATAAAGCCTGTAGGTTAGGAGTAGTTTAAGCCAGGTACCCTTGCATTCCGTTTCCGTCCTCCTGTGGCCTACGCACTGCCTTACAAATGTAGATGCAAAGGGAGATGACGGCCTTCAGGGTTAAGACATGATTTAACCTACATAAATCTTGTTCTCCTATGTTATTTAAGCTACCCTTTGTAAAGTTTCCCGGAAGCATCCAAAACTAATGTCAGAATACAGATTTGGAAGATGCTCAAATTCCTCTCATATGCAAGCGACATCGTAAATACAAAATACAATGCACCTAATAGCTATTCGGGACCTACTAAAATAAAAGTCCGTCACGCAGGGGCTAACTAAGCAGATTTCCCACGTGAAGTTTTACAATAGAGAAATCTGCCTGATAACAACTGTAGTAGTAAGAAACCTCTAAACCTAAAACATTATTTAGGGCGTAATAACCCAGTAGTTTCTAGCCCCAAAAAACAGTTAACCTAACCTCTAAACCTATTCACGAGGGACGAATAGTTATGGAAATGGCCACCAGAGCTCTCGGCGGAAAGTCCGAACATAGCCTACTGGCAACCACACGCAGAATACAAATGCAAATATCTCAGTTAATATTCAAGATAAAGAATAAATGTATATAACATAATTTATAGTAAATTTAATTTGCAATAAGATTGGTTCTATACAATTTTACGATCCGATGCATAATAACGGAGATATTTCGAATTTTTGAAAATCCCCCCCTCTAAACCCCCCCCTCCCACTGGTCCGATTTCAGCCGTTAACGAACTTGATCTTCCTTTTTACATGAAACGAATAAATACCGAGTTTGGTGACGATTAAACAAAAATTGCGACCGCTAGAGTTTTAACAGACAAATATATATATATATATATATATATATATATATATATATATATATATAGACATATATATATATATATATACATATATATATATATATATATATATATATAGAAATATATATATATATATATATATATATATATATATATATAGATATAAAATATTGAACAGACAACATTTTCGTCATCTGGGTAGGATCGATGGACATTTGAAGAACTGTTTCTAAAGCGCGTCGTGAGTACGACCTTAAGGGAAATCTGCTAAAACTGCTTGAGTGTAGTGGACCTAACCTTTCTAAAAATATACCCCTTCAAATACATACCTAAAGTTTTTGTTTTGTTTTTAAAGTTTAGGATTTGTGAGACTCAAGAATAGCCAAAACTTAATAAAATCTCAAATTTCGTATTTTTTTCTTCGTATTCAACAATTAAATTGATACAATAAACCTCGTTTAAATTTAAAATTATATAAAAAATTTAGTAAACATGCAATTAGTGTAAATTTAAAAGAATTTTAATTAGTTCTACAACTGTTGGCCTCATCAATAAATAAAACGTTTTCTCGTTTTCAAAATTGCTATGTTAACTTCCATCTTATATGTTTATTTGCTTCAATGGTAAACCTTTATTACCTGGGGCTCAGGTTAGCCATGTGAGTTAAAGCGTTGCCTTTATCTCACATGGTAAACCTAGAGTGGCGAGTTCGATTCTTGCCTGGGCAAAGGAAATTATTTAGTGACGAAATTCATTAAATAACGTCCTAAAATCCCACCCTGGCTAGAAAAGGGTGGTAACCTGTAGATAACCCGTCCCGATTAGCCTAAGTTGCAAAAAGTGGACGTTAATATATAATAATAATAATAATTTAGTATGAACAACAATAAATAATACAGATTACTTCTTGACTATTGATACAGTTTTCCGTTGTTTGTTAATGTCTCCTTGTTTCAATTTAAGTTGTAGTTTTTTTGTTTTTGTTAATTGACAACCTGAAACAGGTCCAAAGTTACATCGATCTAATCAAAAATTATGGTGACATTTTTTGAGCATTTATACAACCGAGCTTGTAAAACTATTATGAAAATGTAAAAAAGAAACAAAAAAACTTTATACTCTCTGTCATTAATATAGAATTGTCTTTTTCACAGCTGGGCATGAAGTCAGCTTTCACACCTGCGGCTAATTTCTCTGGTATAACTGATGAGCCACTTTACATTAGCAAAGTCATACAGAAGGCATTTGTAGAAGTCAACGAGAAAGGAACAGAAGCTGGAGCAGCAACTGGTAAGATAGAAATTGTGGGGTTCAGGACTAAACTGCACACGTATTGAGTGTGAGACTGAAGAGTCGTTCTCTTGGCATTTCAAAAATTTGAATCACTTTTTGGTAACGTTCTACAACGGGAATTATTTAATGATGTTGTTGTATTATCAAAATCAATAAGCTGGTGATACATTTGAATAGATCTCTCTTCACTAGAGAAATGAGACAACATTCAGTATGCCAATTTACCTTCAAAAATAAATCAAAAAGTACACGGTGTTTCAGAAAGAATACACGTTTACAAAGTATTATTTTGTCCAAACTATCGATCGCTGCACTTCCGCTTGGCTATTGGAGAAACGAATACATAGTATAGTTTATTGTCGAGTTCTTTATACTATTCTTTATACTAATACTTGTCAAGTATTATACTATACAGGGTGTCCCCAAACCAAACGGCCAAACTTTAGGGATCGATAGAGGATCGAAAAACTAAAACAATAAGTCCTTTGGCATATGCCTCATTTTCGCTTCGTTTTCGAGAAAATCACAAAAAACTAAAAATAGTTGTGCAAAAACTAGTTAAGGCCAATGGAACAGCGGATTTTATTCCTTGAATGAATTTTAGCAATAAATGTTATTCCAATACAATTATTGTATTCTAATCTTATACTAACAGAAAGGTAATTGAAAAAAAAATTATTTTTTATTAAGAAAAAATAATAAATACTTTTTTATTCAAATATTCATAGTATAAAAAAAATTACCTATTTAAAGTAGATAACATTATGAACAATAACTGAAGATTAAAACTTAAAAATTTAGAAAATTAATAAAATAATTAAATATTCTTACTTGGAAAACATAAATGTTTCAGTGTTTATATGGGTCTACCTTAGTGAGAAAAAAACCCTGAAAATTTTGAAAGTTTTACCTTCTCTAAAATTACATCGTTAATTTCTAAAGCGTCAACGTAAATATTGCTCGAAGTGCTGGCCTCTCGCTGCAATACACGCATCACATCGCGTACTCACAGATCGCACTGCATCTAAACATTGTTCTGCGGTGAGCTGGTTGCAAACCATTCTGATGCGCTCAATGAGGTCATCCCTTGTGAGGACGGGCTCTCGGTAGACATTTTCTTTCACGTATCCCCACATGAAGAAATCTAGTGGCGTGAGGTCCGGAGTCCGGGGAGGCCAAGGCACCGGCCCACCTCGTCCTATCCAGCGACCTGGGTAGTTGATGTCCAACCAGTCTCGTACGGCCCTTCCGTAACGTGCAGGACAACCATCGAGTTGAAACCAGCTCTCAAGCCTTGTTTCCAAAGGGATATCTTCCAAAAGTGTCCGTAAGTCATTCTCCAGGAATAGATGATAACTTTCAGCGTGAAGTCGAGCAGGTAAAAATACGGGACCTATTATGCGATTATAACAAAGACCGACCCACACGTTTACAGAAAACTCACGCTAGTAGTGAAATTCTCTAACAGCGCGGGGATTTTCATGTGCCCAAAAGTGGTAGTTTCACTACCATTGAATATGCCCGCACGTGTAAAAGTCGCTTCGTCCGTCCAGATTACTTTCGAACTTAAGTTTACATCGTTTTGCAATTGTTCTTTGTACCAATTACAAAAATTTAATTGGCGGGATTTACTACATAATTTACTTGAAAATAATTTGGTAATTATTCAGAATCATGACTATAACACACTCTAGCGGGGAGTAGATGAAGCTATTAGTACGCGAATATGATCATAGATGTCGCTTTTATATCCCGCACTCGCCAAAGCCGTTTAAACACTACCAGAGCAGTCAAAGGGACAATATGACATTTGAAATGAAATACAACCCACCCGGTATCACCAGCTACCGGGTCACCCTCCCTTGTTAGTTCCATTACTTCCCGTCACAATTACCATCTCCCTTAAAATGGAACTATAGTTCAGTAGAAGAGGAACTATCACTTCTCATCCCCGGTGTGTCACACCACCTTAACACCATCAACTACTGAAATGCTGGGTCTCAGATAAAAACAACAAAAAAAACACATTTGGAATCAGGCTATTGGGAAGGTTATAGAACCTCATACTTATTTCAAGCTAGAGTGAGTCTCTCCCATTTACAATTACTTGTTAATGTTTTTCCCTTCCTTTAGAAACGATAATTATTGACACATCTCGATTGTTTACTTTTTATAAATAGACTTTTTAAACAATGCAATACTGAATTTGAAATGTAGGAATTAAATTTGTCGTGGTGAGCTTAATTATTTTTGAGGCATTTGTTGTCATATATGCTAATGTTTAAATTAATACATAATTACAGTTCTACTGTATATTGTGTGAACTATTTCGGTTTGAAGTTAGTGTTTTCAATTATGGGAGTAATTGTTATTTCTGAACAATGTATTACGACTGCTTGGCAAGTGGTTTGACTTAAAATAAATGTTGCCATCAGAAGGTTCTGCAGTCAAAAAGGGAAATTTGCTGAAAATATTAAGCTAAAAGCATAATTTCCACTCTCATTTTTCAAATGTCTTCTGTCTGCAATTTATACTGTTTTTTATGCATTTATGGGGGGGGGGGGGGGTTGCGCGTGCATGTGTATGCTTACAATTTTTTAAGTTATTTTTCTGTTCTTTACATATTACATTTTTTTTCTGTCTGTAAATGAATTTGTATATATTTTTTTAGGTAAGGGGATGTTGAGTTCATCATTGCATTCATTTCATGAAGAGCCAATTAATGTTGTATGCGATAGACCGTTTCTGTTTTTGATACAGAAGCGTCCGTCGATCCTGTTCGTTTCAAGAGTCAGTGAATTTAAGAAGTAGTCTCTAAGTCAATTATTTGACATTGTTAATCAATTTTCTATATTTTGATTATTATGAAATATTTTGTTTCACAAAAGCACTTTCATCCTTTAATGTTTTGTCCTGGAATATATTCATATTGTATAATCAATTCGCACTTGTTAAATATATAATAGTAATAATCGCAATTTACACTTTAATCTTTGTTTTTCTTGAATACTGAAATATTTTTATTATTATTCAATTATGTCTATATTGGTTTTAAATTTCTTTTAGTATTAAATTCTCTATGTATTGATTATATTGTACATTTATTTTTGTTAGTCCTTACGCTGTAACTCCTACAACCTTATAGGCGATGCACTATTCATTTTTAGCAGATTCCCCTAACTCATGACCCAATTTTCGAAAAAAGTGCCTCAAATGTCCATCGATTCTACCCAGGAGATAACGAAAATGAGGATCGTTCAATATATATATATATACACACACACATATATATATATATATATATACACACACACACACATATATATATATATATATATATATATATATATATATACGTGTGTGTGTGTGTGTGTGTGTTTTATGTGTGTTTGTTAACGCTATAGAGGTCACAATTTTTGTTTAATCGTAACCAAACTAGATATTTAAATTTATTGTGTAAAAATATAGATTAAAAGTTTGTTAACGACTGAAATCGGAAAAGGGGAGGGGGAATTTAGAAAATTCAAAATATTGCAAATATAATATTCTATAAATGTCATGTACATGTCATTTACAAATTTCAACCTATCTTTATCAACATTCAAAATAAACTCTGCTTAGAAAAATCTAAGATTGCAGAAGAGTTTGCAAAGGTCTTCAGCCTAGAAGACTTCCAGTTTGATCAAGAATTCCTACGATACAAAGAAGAGAAAGAAAAGCAAACTCTAGACTTCTCTGACGAAAGCAATGAAACTGCAGACTACAATCGACCATTCACAATCATTGAACTCAAATCTGCCCTGAACTGCACAAAAGGAAAATCTCCAGGACCTGATGAAATAACGTAAGATATGATTAAAGCCTTGTCTGACAAGATACTGACAAACCTTCTATGCTTGTACAACATAATTTGGAGAAATGGAACTTTGCCTTCTGATTGAAGAAAATCTATAATCGTACCCATCCCCAAGGCAGGAAAATCTAGCCAGGCTGCTACTAACTATCGGCCTGTATCTCTTACAAATTGTTTATGCAAGATTCTTGAACGCATGATTAACAGACGCCTCACGTGGACACTAGAGCATTTAAGTCTACTAAATAACTGGCAGTGTGCCAGTTCACGGTTCTGTCGACCGTGCCGAACTCCTTAACACCCTCATTGGGCATGGCTGCCCCAGCCAACTCCTAGCCATGCTCCGTTCCTTCCTCAACGGCCGAACTTTCCAAGTGAGTGTCGGCGAATCCCTTTCCTCATCACGTCCTCTCCGAGTAGGGGTACCTCAGGGTTCCCCGCTCTCTCCTACCCTCTTCACGGCATACACCGCAAAGGTAGTGAGTCGACAGTTTCCAGGCACTGAGGTGGCCGCATACGCGGACGATGTAGCCATTGTTAGCACATCCCTCAACCCATCCCGCGCACTCTACCTGGCAGAATCCGCATGCCAAGCCTTAGCAGATGACCTTCGCTCCATTAACATCCATGTGAACCCTGGGAAGACAGATGCCCTAGTGTTCACATATCACAAACATTCCCCTGTCCCCGACACCTTCAGACTGGACGACAATGACATTCCCGTGTCCCGCTCCATAACATACCTAGGAATCAACCTCGACAATCAATTGACATTCTCAACCCACGTACGCAAACGGAAAACTACCTACGTAACAAATTCACCTCCCTCAACCACCTTCTCTTCTCCCCAGTCCTCAGCCTCCGCCTCAAATTACTGATCCTTAAAGGCGTCATTCAGCCCGCTCTCCTTTATGGCTCCCCCATCCTTAGACACCTCACCAAAAACTCCCTTGACATCCTCCAGAAATTCCAAAACGGAATAGTCCGTAAAATAGTCCGCCACACATCCTTACAAAGAGCCAAGAACTGCATAATCCATGATACCCTCTCCCTTGAACCCATTTCCCACACCATATCCCGCAGACATATAAAATTTTTCGACTCCTTACATTATATTGATAACCCCCTATACCGCTCCATACCCCCTCCTCAGCAGCCGGTGAGATGGCAACAGGTTGGTCTCGATGAGCCCCTAGTCGATCTCACCCGCTGCTGACACCCACCCTCATAGTGCCCGAGGTCCGGACTATAAATTACAAACAGGGCTAACCCCCATGTACCACCTTATCATATAACCCTGTAGTTTTAGTTAGGTTTTAGGTCTTAGGTTATTTTAGTTTTGTAATTTTAGTTTAGTTTAGGCTAGGAGATAGATTGGGCGCCCCTTACCCCCTTTAACATTTCACAACGGCTTCTTAGGTTTATTTACTGGCTGTAGCGGCCATCTTTCTTCTTTCTCTTCTTATCTCCTCTCCTTGTATCCCTTTCCTTCTTATTTCGTTTTCCTCCTATCCTTTACAACCCACCCGGTATCGCCAGCTACCGGGTCACCCACCTTTTATTAGTTCCATCACACCCACTACCAATTACCACCTCCCTTCAAATGGAACTAGAGTTCAGTATAAGGGGAACTATCCTTTCTTACCCCCGGTGGGTCACACCACCTTAATACCATCTTTATAAAAAAAAAAAAAAAAAAAAAAAAAAAAAAAAAAAAAAAAAAAAAAAAAAAAAAAAAAAAAAAAAAAAACATTAGATACACATATTAACATTTCCAATAACCTCGCCCTTCGCCCTTCGACCGGAGACCGAGGCGGCGCTAAACCATCCGGGGCGTCACCCAAAGGCGTATTTAAAAATTCATTCAAATCGGTCAAGCCGTCTAGGAAGAGTTCAGTGACATACACACGTACGCTAGAATTATTATTAATATATATATATATATATATATATATATATATATATATATATATATATATATATATATATTAGCCTGTTAACACTCTAGGGTCGCAATTTTGCATGATCGTTACCAAACTCTGTATTTAAACGTTTTACGTTAAAAGACAAGTCATGTTCGTCAACGGCTGAAATTGGACCATTGGGGGGGGGTTTAGAGGGGAGGATTTTCGAAAATTCAAAATATCTCTGTTACTGTAAGTCGGATCGAAATTTTGTATAGAACCAATCTTTACGCGATTTAAATGATCTATAAACGTTGTAATGTGCATATTTTCACTGTCTTCAATATTAACCGAGATATGGGCGTTTTTTAGTTTTCGGCCTTCAGTAAACCCCCACTCCTGTTCGAATCTAAAAAATTTAATACAGCTTATAATCACGGAAGAACTAATGCTAATTCACATACAGAGTTTTGTTAAGTTCGGTTTAACAGTTTGTGCCCAATAAAATTGTTGGCCCCGCCTTACTTTTAGCAGATTTCCCTTCAGGGAAATCAGCTATTGAGGTTGTACTCATGACGGAATTTTCGACATTTTTCTTCAAATGTCCATCAATCCTACTTAGTAGATGACGAAAATGAGGTTCGTTCAAAACTGTAAATATATATATTTGTCTCTTACCGCTCTAGCGGTCGCTATTTTTGTTTGATCGTTACGAAACTCGAAATTTAGTCGTTTTATGTAAAAAGAATGATCAAGTTCGTTAACGGCTGAAATCGGAACAGTGGGAGGGGGGGGGGTTTAGAGGGGAGGATTTTCGAAAATTCGAAATATCTCCGTTACTATACGTCGGATCGAAAAATTGTATAGAATCAATCTTATTGCAAATTACGTTTACTATAAATATTGTTCTACACATATTTTTCGTATAATGAGTATTAACCGAAATATTTGTATTTTTTGTAATGAGATCCGCTTTCAGTAAACCCCCACTCCTACTAGGGACATATTAATAATAAGCTCATATCTCATGAACCACCTCATTATTAGGTTAAATACAAAATATTGTTTTCAACAAAGCTTTATTTTACGAGGTACAAACAAATACTTTCTGTTGACCCCCCCCTTTTTATTTCTTGGACTACAAAAATCTGAGTGATTGAGATAGAAATTATTTTGATCCATTTCAAATTACTCCACTAACTATAGTAAATAGTTTCCAATAAAATAAATATTTTATATTCAGATATATTTCTTTATTGTTTGTTTTTCTGGTCTATCTATCGATACTGCGCTACAAGGTTGGCTAACCTGTTTGTTCACAATCCAGCCGTTTTACGTTGTAGGGACTATTAACTTATATTGTAATTTCACTGAAAGATTTCTCATTGCCGTTTGTAATTATTCACTAATATTCACGGAAGTGTTACCTGTATGTATATTTATCTATTGTAAATCTTCGCTGGCTAACCTGCTTGTTCCTTATCATGTGAAAATCTCATAACCGTCTGAATCGTATTTTGCACCCCCCTTTCTGTTTTCTTCACAGATTCCTAAATTTGGAATGGTTGTGATTAAAATTATTCTGGTTTATTATTAATTACAGTACTAGATATAATAAATAGTTGTGAATAAAATTTATAACTTATTTTCAAATATATTTCCGTAATTGCTTTTATTTCCGGTAAAAGCTGGCTAACCTGATTGTTTACAACTCAGATTGTTTGCTATCAGAAAGGTTCTTACCATTTGACTTGCCCTTTATTTGTTTACTTAATATTCACAGAAGTATTAAGTCTTACAAATAATAGATATTCTGTGGTACTATTTAGTGTTGGTGTAATAAGTGTTCAGAGCGCTGCTATCATTAAAGGTAAGTCTATCTTTTGTGTTCTTGTTGTTTTTTTGAGATTGAATTGCTTTTAATTTAATCTCGGAGCCTAACGGACGAGAGTTACTTTCCCGCCAAAAGCTAGTTTGGCCGTTTCCTTGTCTGGCTCGGCTCTCGTGAAATTTCTCTATTGTAAAACTTCACGTGGGAAATCTGCTTAGTTTACGCAGCCCCTGCGTGACGGACTTTTTGCTTACTGGATAAATTCGTTATGATGAATAAGACAAACAGTACTGATCCAGTCCTTTTTTAACATTGTGCATTCTTACTTCCGTAAATGAACTTGCCGCCAGATGATCATTACGATTTAATGGTATGAATCAGCTGATGAATATTCAGCGCCCATAATAGTACAAAAGAAATGCAAAGAAAACCGGTTCTGTGGTTCGCTGAATTGGTCAGCTGTTTATAATGATATTACCTTGACCAGGTTCCCACAGTACTCAACTGCAGTTGGGAAGAACACTCTCTCCATCACGATGCCTTCGATATGGATAACAGGTAGATATCTATGAGTTACTCAGACAAATCACGGCACAACACTGTTCTTCTTATAAAAACACTTTACCGCACTGCACTAAGTCGCACTGTAGCACTGATGTGAATATGAAGACAGGTGAGAATAAAACTGACCCGCTTGCAGCTGGCCGGTTCTTTATATAGATCGTCGGCATACATCAAAGGGGAATTGTCTGGACCATTCGACGCTGGGCTGGGCGGGTCTAGTAGGGGCTCGACCCTCTGTCGGCTTCTTTGATCTATATCGCACTTCCAGAATACGCGACTCTCTCTCTGAAGGATTATTCATGTATTTAATTTTCGCAACAATATCTATCTATCTATCTACATATATATATATATATATATATATATATATATATATATATATTGTTACGTTTTTTATTACCAAAATCAGTAATAAACGTTTTTAATAAGAGTTCTTTTGGACTGCAAAATTAAATACTTGCAAGTTTCACAGTTTTTATCACTGCACAATTTATTTCACAATGGTCGTCGGCATACATCAAAGGGGAATTGTCTGGATCCTTCGACGCTGGGCTGGACGGGTCTATAAGGAGCTAGACCTTCTGTCGGCTTCTTTGATCTAAATCACACTTTCCAAATACGCGACTCTCACTCTCTGAAGGATTATTCATGTATTTAATTTTCGCAACACTGCCGCCCACTTAAGCCTTTTCGTCCCGAATAGGCTCAATATCGCCGTTGCCATACTTAGCTAGTCGCTCTATGTGTACCACTTTCATCTTGTTACTGGTAATTTTAGTGCGGTCCAATATTTCATGACGGGTCGGGCTTCCATTGTCCTCCTTAGCAAAATAGTGTCACGCTTCTGCGCCGTCGACCTGGCTCCTCTTGAGCCAACATGGCTAAGTCGTACATCAATGACGCACTCCTCTCCCTCGGCGTTTGTACAATCCTTGTACCCTACGTTGCATGGCCGCCTTGAGAGGACTGGAGCGTCATCGTGTTTTCTCCCTTTCCTATACAAGACAAAACAACAGGCTTCTGCTCGAAGTGACAATTTCTGGCGTCCGTCGGTACGTAGCTCCCTTGTGGTCTTCCTCTCATGTCCGACATCCAAAGATATTTCTGTGTTTCGCCAGATCATAATTTGCTCACCCATGTGCAGGTCAATACCGTGGGCTACCATGAAGTCTACACCGATGATCACTTCATCCATTATGTCAGCAACAACAAAGACATGTTCAGTGCTGATGTTGGCGATAGTCACTCTCATCTTGGCTCTTCCGTAGACTGTGGCTGACTCCCCTGTAGCAGTTCGCAGTCGTACGTTCTCCAACGGTTCCACTGCCCCTTTTACCAAATCGGGCCGAATGGTGGAGTGTGTCGCTCCCGTGTCCATGATGAGGATCTGCTTCCTCACGTTGATGAGCCCACGAGCAGTAAGTTTGCTGTTCCTCTGTCTTATAATGGAAATAGAGATGGTGGAGCCATCGGTTTTAGGAGCTATTTCTTGCCCCTCAGTGCGAGCTCGTTCTACTTTAACATTTGCTCTTGAGATTTCGACGTCAGTCGCCCGTTTGTTGCCCCATGGCGAAATTGATCTCGACGTTTTCCTTGGCACTTTACAATTACGCTGAAAGTGGCCGACCTCGACGCAGTTGAAGCATTTAGCACGCGATCTATTCATTTGCTCCTCCAGTAATTGTTTGACCACGTCTTCTATTTCACTCTTTGAGATATGGACGTTGTTCGCCCGATAGTGGTCCCTCCATGGTGTAAAAGATTCAACCCTTTCTTTGGTGCTTTACAGTTACGCTGAAAATGGCCGACCATACCGCAGTCGAAGGATTCGGCGCGTTATCTATTCCTTTGCTCCTTCAGTACTTGTTT
Organism: Riptortus pedestris; assembly: GCA_019009955.1. Taxonomy (NCBI): domain Eukaryota; kingdom Metazoa; phylum Arthropoda; class Insecta; order Hemiptera; family Alydidae; genus Riptortus; species Riptortus pedestris. Next base: position 138,975,732 of record CM032230.1, read on the forward strand.
GACCACGTCTTCTATTTCACACCTTTCGTCGCCGCCACTTTGTGTTTCAGCAACAAGACGTCGCACATTGTAGACTTGCGGCTTTGAAATGACTTTAGCAGTCTCCTGGGCCAGCGCATAAGAGACGGTTTCAGCAAAGGATGATTTTTGCATAGCACACACCGCAAATTTAACATCTGGGTCTCGTATACCATTAACAAATGCTTCAATCTTAAACTGATCTAGGAACGGATGATTTTCACCTGGATCTTGGAGCGTCACATTAGGTTTTTGCGCTCTGCCCGCAATTCCATCCTGTACAGTTCTCGCTTATGCTCAGCGCCAAACTTGCGCTGTAAGGTCACCATAATGTCCTCATAATTATTCCTGCTAGCGGCCGGTAAACTCTCCAGGATTTCTGCAGCGGTTCCCGTCAGTGCCAAAATTAATTCTACCGCTTTCTCTTCATTATTCCATCCGTTTCTACTGGCCACTGTCACAAATTGGAATTTAAAAACATTAAATGGTACATTACCGTCAAAAGTTGGGGTCTTTATCTTGCTGGAATGTTCTGAAATGAGCCTCATCGGGCCCTGTCGAACATGTAGATTATCCATTTGGAATTGTAGCTCACGTATTTCATCGCCTACCTTCTTTCATACATTGGACACTTTCTCTTCAACATTATTCAGTTTTTCATCAAACCCGCTTACTCTCTGCTCAATGGCTTCCACTCGTTTGCCCAATACTTCTGATATTTCGTGGAGTTCTTGGTTTGTTGTTCCAGAAGCTTCCTGAAGTTCCTCGATTCTCTTACAATTAGCTCTAGAAGCTTCCTGTAATTCTTGTCTGACTTCTGCTAATATTTTCTCACTGTTACTTCGAGAAGCTTCCTGGAATCCTTGTCTGACTTCCACTAAGATTTTCTCACTGTTACTTTTAGAAGCTTCCTGGAATTCTTGTCTGACTTCCGCTAAGATTTTCTCGCTGTTACTTTTAGAAGCTTCCTGGAATTCTTGTCTGACTTCCTCTAATATTTTCTCACTGTTACTTTTAGAAGCTTCCTGGAATTCTTGTCTGACTTCCTCTAATATTTTCTCACTGTTGCTTCGAGAAGCTTCTTAAAATCTCTCGTAATTAGCTCTAAAAGCTTCTAAGAGTTTCTGGTTATTATCTGTTATTTTTTCCACCATGGCGGCCAAAATTGAATTTAAATCTAAATTGCTGCTTGACATAGGAGTACTTACAGCAATGTCTTCGTTATCGTCAAACTCGAGTGTACTTATATCGATTCCTCGTCTTTGGGATTCACCTGTCAACCGCCTTTGAAATTCAGCCTTATGTCCTGTTGTTGGCAGATCCAGTTTAGCCAGCTCCTTCTTCAGCTGTTCCACTTTTAGTTCTTCAAACTTCATTTTTGTTGATTTTAATTTTGCAATCCCACTTCTGACACCAATTGTTACGTTTTTTATTACCAAAACCAGTAATAAACGTTTTTAATAAGAGTTCTTTTGATTTGCAAAATTAAATACTCGCAATTTTCACAGTTTTTATCACTGCACAATTTATTTCACAATGCACAATAAACTTGGTAATTATTCTTAATTACTACTCACAGTATACACTGATAGCGTCACTGTTCTTCAGATTACACAGTCCAATAATTCACTCACGGTCACTGAAATTCACAGAAAGACGGCACTGCACTGTCCTTTACTTCGCGGCACTGCACTGTCTTAAACACGGCACTAAACTGTTCCTTACAGTCACGGAACAACACTATTCTTCTTATAAAAACACTTTACCGCACTGCACTAAGTCGCACTGTAGCACCGAACGCACATATGAGCACTTGAGAAAAAACTGACTCGCTCGCGGCTGGATGGTTCTTCATATAGGTGGTCGGCATACATCAAAGGGGAATTGTCTGGACCTTTCGACGCTGGGCTGGACGGATCTATAAGGAGCTAGACCTTATGTCGGCTTCTTTGATCTACATCACACTTTCCAAATACGCGACTCTCTCTCAAGGATTATTCATGTATTTAATTTTCGCAACAATGTATATATATATATATATATATATATATATATATATATATATAATTTTGAATGGACCTCATTTTCGTCATCTCCTGGGTAGGATCGATGGACATTTGAGGAAATTTTTCAAAACTCGCGTCATGAGTACGACCTCAATAGCAATAGCTCCTGCTAAAAAGTCACTTAATAGTTAGTGGAGTTGTAGACAAAAATGTATACAACAATAATAGTAATTCAATAAATATTTGAGCAAATGTAGATCATTAGATTGACCTGGCTCAAAAAAACTAAGAAATTTCGAATTTGTAATTGACCCTAGACTAAATGCCTACCCTCCTGGTCCTATTTCAGCATTTTATACCCACATCAAATACACAATCATGGTAAAGATCAAAATAAAAATACGGCTTCTAGTGCATTAAAGGTCATATTTATTAAGTCACAGATACCTTCTTCTTTATCTTCTTTCTTCTTTCAGTCTTAATTCTTGCTGCCATGATGCATGCTACGCACCAAGACCGGCCGTACAATAGTCTAGAAGCAGTTAATGAGGGTAACAACATGTTCACTATTGACTTCTATCAGGTCAGTTGTTTGTATAATTATATTTAAGAATGTCCTCCACATTATTTGTCTTTCGCATGAGTCTAACATCTTTTTTGCTGTATTAGGCGTTGAAAAATGAGTCAGGGAACATCATTTGCTCACCGATCAGTGCAGATATAGTTCTAGCATTGGCCTACCATGGAGCTGTCGGAGCAACAGCAGAAGAGATGGCCAAAGTGCTGCATCTTCCAGCGAGCAAAAATGTACTCCTCGAAGGACATAAAGATCTGGTTACGAGTCTTCAGGTAACATCCTTTATATTTGCATCAAATAATTCCAGAATCGACCTACCATGGATGTGGAGGTGTTATAGCAAGTGGTAGAACCAAAGAATTTTAGACCTCTGGCACACATATATCGCGCCACATATGCCTCCAGCTAGTAGTATTTAAGTAGACTTGATCTAAAACTTTCAGCAACCACAACATACACCTTGCCATGATCATTATGCCGATTAGAGTATGGCAGTTATATGGAACCTAAAAACGCAGGTGTAGTCATCTTTGATTGTACTTTATGAAATACCCTGTCATTGTTTCATCGGTGTCATTATTTTCAATTAATTCTTCTATTAATCCGAGATATGTATTCATTATTTCAGGATCCAGCCTTAAAATTAGCAACAAGATTGTTCATTGAAAGACAGTTTCATTTAAAATCAAGTTATAAATCTGATGCGAATACATACTTTTTAACCGATGTAGTATTGAAGAATTTTGGTGAAGAACCAGAATCTGCCCGGAAAGAAATAAACGTCTGGGTGGAAGAAGAAACGAATAATAAAATTACTAATCTCTTGCCTGGAGGTAATCTTATTCCATTTTATTTTCAATAAGTATTATTTTTTATTTGGGTGAGTCTACCATTGGCATTCTGACATTGCAATGTCAACTATGGGGTTGAGGATGTAACTGAAAAGTCATTATGAACACGAATACAGCTCAGCCCATAAAGGTTGAATACCGTCTTCTGAGGTCTGATAGAGTTTATTGGATTTATCTTTACGTTGTAGTGTCCTCAAGTTGTATTCTGAGGGGTTAAGGGAATATGCAAGTGAAAACCTATGATAAACAAGTAAACTGGTCCTGCCCATAAATAAATAAGTACCACTATCCAAGTTCACCTAGAGCCTAAATGTTAGGGCTTCAATGTCCTACGGAGCAAAAGCACGAAGTTGTCATGGGGCCAACTGCCACCTTGCACCTTGGGGAATATGGCAAAAGTTGCTTGTTGGCACAAGTTGGATGCTCCCACAAGGCATGGTTCGAAACTGACGAAATGCTGACTTCTAGTTACAGCTGCGAATTATGCTGAACGTGCCCTGGGTCTTTCAATTACTGTAGACTCAATTAGTAAGAAGCTTATTTATTATAAATACAACTCCATTTATATGCATTGATTTATTTATTTTTTAGGCTTCCTTGACAGTGAAACCAGGTTTGTTCTCGTGAATGCAATTCATTTCAAAGCTAAATGGATGAAGAAATTCGATGAGGCTGACACCGAAATGGAGCCATTTCACATCACACCAACAGAAACTGTCAATGTACCGATGATGAACTTGAGAGATGAAACATTTATGTATAGATTCAGTGATAAACTGAATGCAAAGATTTGTGAGCTTCTTTATAAAGTAAGAAATAATCTCGTTGACCGGCATAACCGACTAGCTTTATTGACAAAAATATTAGTGCACATGTTAAATGTTAGTAACCGATTCTAGAAAATAATATACTTCTGGGTTCTTATAAAGCACAACCCCACTAGTTTTGTGATTAAATTACAACGCAATAGTTTTAAATCAGCCTTAAGTAATAGTGGCATTTGTGCCTAAACTATTATTATTACTTTTATGAATTTATTTTGATATATTTTTTTCCAGCGCAATGAATTTTCCATGATTTTGATCGTGCCTGAGAAATTAGATGGCCTATCAGATGTGGAATCTAAGCTTGGACAACTAGATCTCATGGAAGAGATTAATTATCTTTGGGGAACTTCCGTAAATTTAAAACTACCAAAATTCAAAATAGAAAAAGAGATGTAATTGACAGACATACTTAAGAGGGTGAGTGATTTGTTTTTAACGCATTAACTGTTACATGTATTCAATATAGTTTAACACTGTTAGATAAATTGTAGACGAATGTAGGATGTAGTAGGAGTTACATGCGGAATGGACATTCTTTCCAAAAGATCGTGTTTAAAGACACCATAGTTGTGTGTCTTTTGAAGAAGAAGGTAGAGAATAAGAACGGTGAAAGGTTAGGTTACACGAGTACCGAACAGTTACGTAAACGGCCGAACAAAGATTCAATCCTTGAATGTCTAATTAGAAAATCTGAAGGTCTGAAGGGCCTTCCTTACAACTAGAAACTAAATAGTACAGTACAGTTCAAATTAATCATATAAAAAGAATTGAAATAATGTTTAATGGCTAAATTCATGTGTGTTGCAGAACTACAGGAAAGTTAACAGAGAGCATGCAAACCTGTTACCCGCTCAATTGAAAACACAACTAATTATTCCTTCAAATTATTTCCTGTAGAAATTATATTATGAAGAGTAAGAAGTTAATCAGTTTTCGGTTTATTAATGTTTCTTTGTACCAAATCAATTAGTAAGCGTTTTTTTTGTACTATGGTTGAAGAAAACCCCGAAACACTTACAAATATGAAAATGAGAAAAACTTTTATCTGTCATTAATATAGAATCGTCTTTTTCACAGCTGGGCATGAAGTCAGCTTTCACACCTGCGGCTAATTTCTCTGGTATAGCTGATGAGCAACTTTTCATTAGCAAAGTCATACAGAAGGCATTTGTAGAAGTCAACGAGCGATCAACAGAAGCTGCAGCAGCTTTTGGAGGAGGATGTAAGAGAATTGTTCGGTTGACAACATAACTGCACACGTATTGAGTGTATGATAAAGGGGTTTGCTATTATAGGAGTGGGCTTAATACCGAACAAATCGTGTGAAGTTGTATGATGCGTGACGATTTCATAGCTTCACTCATAGTCAGTTGGTCGATGGTGACCTTGCAGTTTTTGTCAAACAACTATACCTTTTACAAACAGACTCATTCTAGGAAATATGGACGGTGTATACAAACTAACGTGCAGTTGCAATAACTCGTACATTGGACATACTGGGAGGAGACTGAAAACGCAATACACAGAACACACACGCTCATTCAGTCTAAATAAACGAGACTCTAACTTCGCCAACCACTGGAACGATCACTGCCACGACCCTACAAATATAGCCGACAATATGAAACTCCTCTTCAGACAAACAAAAGGAGGGAGATTGGACATATCAGAAAAGTCCGTCACGCAGGGGCTGCGTAAACTAAGCAGATTTCCCTCGTGATGTTTAGTAATAGATAAATCTACATACTGCTAACACAACGCCGTGAATAAATACAAACGGAAATAAGAAATGTTTCATCCAATTTCAATAGCCTGCCGACAGGAAGCGTTAGGTTAGAAATGTAAACAAACGGGTCCCGCCTCACACCGGAAAGAAAAACAATTACTGAAATATATCAGAATATAACACATTAATTTTATTGAGAACTATTTACTATATCTAGTACTGTAATTAATAATGAGTCAGAATAATTGTTATCTCAATCAATAAAATTTTAGTAGTCCAAAACTTTAAGATGGGGGGGGGGGCACCAGGACATATTTGCATGTATCTCGTATAATAAAGGTCTCTTGAATACAATTTTTGGTATTTAAACTTCCAATAATGTGATTTATTATGTATCACAGTATTGTTTACGTAACATGAGTAGAAATGGCGGTTTGGTGAAAACTGAAAAATGCAAATATCTCGGTTAATATTCAAGATAGAGAATAAATGTACATAACAATATTTATAGTAAATTTAATTTGTAATAAGATTGATTCTGTATAATTTTTCGATCCGACGTATAGTAACGGAGATATTTCGAATTTTCGAAAATCCTCCCCTCTAAACCCCCCCTCCCACTGGTCCGATTTCAGCCGTTAACGAACTTGATCTTTCTTTTTACATAAAACGCTTAAATATGAAGTTTGGAAAGGATTAAACAAAAATTGCGACCGCTAGAGCGGTAACAGACAAATATATAGATATATATATATATATATATATATATATATATATATATATATATAGATATATATATACAGTTTTGAACGGACCTCATTTTCGTCATCTACTAGGTAGGATCGATGGACATTTGAAGAAAAATGTCGAAAATTCCGTCATGAGTACAACCTCAATAGCTGATTTCCCTTAAGGGAAATCTGCTAAAACATGGAGAATTATAAACAACGGACATTCAACGGAGACATTATGAACGAACAGCTCTGACTACAACTACTTAAACGAAAGACGCCAACTGACGGACACACGTACGAATACCAACAGACGAAGCGATGACGAACATAGATCAAGATTCTATTTCAATTACGTAATCCAGCCGTGATTTATTACGCATATAATCGTGCAACACTCCTCGTAACCACCCTTCGTTTGACTAATGTAAGACAGACTAAAACGTAAACTACCTAATACGGAAAACAGACGTATAAACCCTACTGACCAACGGACTACTAACCCTGTAGGACTCTAGACGTCTTGAAAATGGTTCCTTGGTATATATATTACTACTAACCCAATTTAGACTTTAGGCTATATTAGTATTCTCTGAGACGAACAGGATTGGAGGTTGTTAAGGAGGCCTGAAATTAAAAATAGCGATATTTCGTTTTGTATTGCTTTTTCGGCAAATATGCGCATAACAAAGGTTGTTTATTTAATTATTATTGGGCTCTAACGATTGAACCAACTTAACAAAACTTGGTATGTCAATTAGCATTAATTCTTCCATGATTATAACCTATATTAAAATTTTAAGGTTTGAACGGGAGGTCTGAAATACAATTTCGCAATATTTCATTTTCTATTTGTTTTTCGGCAAACGTGCACATAACAGTTGTTTTATACATATTTTCGTATAACAATGTATTGTAGCGGCGAGGTAGTCGCGAATGAATAACCTTGACAGCTAGTCATAATTTCCATATGTTCGCGAGTATCTCGCTGCTATACGTTGCTATAGAGAAGCCCCTATAACTTAGTGAGGTTAGACTTAGTGTCTTCTATCGGCATTCGCGTTGTGAACCGTGTTTAGGTTAGTGCGTGTTTATAAACTGGGAAATACCGGAGTCTGAAGTGCGGCCGTGAATGGACCTATTTGTTAATAACTTTTTCATATTTTATTTTACTGTTTTAATATATGTGATATAGTTAAATTGGCCTTGACTTCTTCTTTACGTCTCGCATCGCCCCTCCACAGTATGAAGCAAGTAATATTGCATGGGAAAAATGATACTGCCCCCCCCTGAGGAAGGGGGGGGGGGCTTCTCTTCTTCCAAACGTTAATTCATGAGAAACGCCAGCTTGGCATTAAGCGTATTTTATACTTTATTTAATTAAAACGTGATAATTATTTGAACAAACAGTTTTAGTGTTGTGAAGGTAATGTAATCAGATTTGTTAATATAATTTAATGTATTACAGGGATTGGGATCCTAAATGAGTAGTGGGTTGGTAGCGCTGAGCCTTGGGAAGTGTTGAGAAACTTCCTTTGTCCTATCAGTTCTGCCGCTTCCCTGTCGACCGCATATTGGTCTATGTTTACATATCACTTGATGCTTATACTTTTAGCAATGTAGTGTACTTCTAAGGAATGTGAATTTGTTTAATTATCACAAATATATAATTTAAAAGGATGAACGCTAGGGAGGTGTACCCAGTTATTACTGGTATTTATTAACTCTGCTCCAGTTAATATATAATATACTTTATTGAACACACTATGTATGGTCCATTGCGTTATTAAAAAAAAAAAACTACATGACTGTGAAGCCTTACATAACAAATAAATTTATTATTAATAAATCCACAGCAACGACGGGTATAAACCCTAAACACTGGGACGGGGAAATATGAAAATATTGTGCAAAGTAAACCCTTGCCAAAAAAATGCCATCATCTTTAAGCCTGAAATGATTTCCCGGGGATCGCCGGGTATACCTTAGGTAGTATATATATATATATATATATATATATATATATATATATATATATATAATTGTCTGTTATCTCAAAACAATACATCTATTTCATGAAAGGCTATAATTATACCTGTGGCTGTAGGGGGGGGGGGGGGCTCTTAACGGGAAAATTTAAAGTATTCCCTATTTATGAGTCAGACTTAGTGGTATGCATGTCTGTGGTTTCAGTTTATAAAGTTATTTTTCTGTTTCTCACATATTACATATTTTTTTTTTTATCTATAAACCTATATTTTTTTTCAGGGGATGAGGCATCATGGCATTCATATAATGAAGAGCTAATTAATGTTGTATGCGATAGACCGTTTTTATTTTTAATAATGAAGCGTTCTAAAATTCTATTCATTTAAAGAGTTAGAGAATTTAAGTAGTTTGCAGTCAATTTGTTTTATATTCTAATAAATGTTTTTTATATGGATTTTAAATAAAACATTTTGTATCACAAAAACATTTACTTTCTTCCTTCAACGTTTTGTTTGAAATATTCAATTTTAATTTGTTAAATACATACCATTAACCACTTTACTTTAAGCTTAAATATGTACCCGATGATGTGTTCATTGAACCTGTTGGCTGAGGGGGGGGGGGGGGCTAACGCAGGAAATTTGTAAACATAAAATATCTACGTTATTATGAGTGGGTTCGTAAAATTCTATGGAATCATTCTTAATGCAAATTTAATTGTCTATAAATATTATTACATACATTTTTTAGCTATAACGAATATTGAGTGGTTGCTTGTTGTAAGTTTTGGCCTTCCGTAAACGCCCACTTTTTGTCAACGCATTTTAATAGTAAGCCAGTATGTCATGAAAGGACTTATTCCAAGATAAAATGCCAAACTTATTGTGCGATGATAACGTCATCAATTGAGATTATTCCTGATGTACTCGAAAATGCTTATTTGACCTATGACATTCTCGACATCTAACCGTTTCCGCCAAGACTGAGTATTATAGTCGTTAATGGCCGAAATCAGACCAGAAAGAGGGGGGGGGCGAATCGAAATATTACACACTGGGACGGGGAAATATGAAAATATTGTGCAAAGTAAACCCTCGCCAAAAAAATGCCATCATCTTTAAGTCTGAAATGATTTCCCGGGGATCGCCGGGTATACCTTAGGTAGTATATACTTGTCTGTTACCTCAAAACGATACATCAATTTCATGAACGGCTAAAATTGGACCTGTGGCAGAAGGGGGGAGGGGCGGCTTAACGGGAAAATTTAAAGTATTCCCTATTTATGAGTCAGATGTAGTGGTATGAATGTTTGTGGTTTCAGTTTATAAAGTTATTTTTCTGTTTCTCAAATATTACATATTATTTGTTTTTATCTATAAACCTATGTTTTTTTTCAGGGGGTGAGACATCATGGCATCCACATAATGAAGAGCTAATTAATGTTGTATGCGATAGGCCGTTTTTATTTTTAATAATGAAGCGTTCTACAATCCTATTCATTTCAAGAGTTAGCGAATTTAAGTAGTTTGCAGTCAATTTGTTTTATATTCTAATAAATGTTTTTTATATGGATTTTAAATAAAACATTTTGTATCACAAAAACATTTACTTTCTTCCTTCAACGTTTTGTTTGAAATATTCAATTTTAATTTGTTAAATACATACCATTAACCACTTTACTTTAAGCTTAAATATGTACCCGATGATGTGTTCATTGAACCTGTTGGCTGAGGGGGGGGGGGCTAACGCAGGAAATTTGTAAACATAAAATATCTACGTTATTATGAGTGGGTTCGTAAAATTCTATGGAATCATTCTTAATGCAAATTTAATTGTCTATAAATATTATTACATACATTTTTTAGCTATAACGAATATTGAGTGGTTGCTTGTTGTAAGTTTTGGCCTTCCGTAAACGCCCACTTTTTGTCAACGCATTTTAATAGTAAGCCAGTATGTCATGAAAGGACTTATTCCAAGATAAAATGCCAAACTTATTGTGCGATGATAACGTCATCAATTGAGATTATTCCTGATGTACTCGAAAAATGTTTTATTTTGACCTATGACATTCTCGACATCTAACCGTTTCCGCCAAGACTGAGTATTATAGTCGTTAATGGCCGAAATCAGACCAGAAAGAGGGGGGGGGCGAATCGAAATATTACACACTGGGACGGGGAAATATGAAAATATTGTGCAAAGTAAACCCTTGCCAAAAAAATACCATCATCATTAAGTCTGAAATGATTTCCCGGGGATCGCCGGGTATACCTTAGGTAGTATATACTTGTCTCTTACCTCAAAACGATACATCAATTTCATGAACGGCTAAAATTGGACCTGTGGCAGAAGGGGGGGGGGCGGCTTAACGGGAAAATTTAAAGTATTCCCTATTTATGAGTCAGATGTAGTGGTATGCATGTTTGTGGTTTCAGTTTATAAAGTTATTTTTCTGTTTCTCACATATTACATATTTTTTTTTTTATCTATAAACCTATGTTTTATTTCAGGGGATGAGACATCATGGCATCCACATAATGAAGAGCTAATTAATGTTGTATGTGATAGACCGTTTTTATTTTTAATAATGAAGCGTTCTACAATCCTTTTCATTTCAAGAGTTAGCGAATTTAAGGAGTTGGCAGTCAAGTTGTTTTAGCTTGTAATAAATTCTTTGTATTTGGATTTTAATAAAACATTTTGTATCACAAAAACATGTACTTTCTTCCTTCAACGTTTTGTTTGAAATATTCAATTTTAATTTGTTAAATATATACCATTAACCACTTTACTTTAAGCTTAAATATGTCCCCGATGATGTGTTCATTGAACCTGGTGGCTAAGGGGGGGGGGGGGGGGGGGGGGGGGGGGGTGGGGACTAACGCAGGAAATTTGTAAACATAAAATATCTTCAAATGTCCACCTACCTAGTAGATGACGAAAATGAGGTCCGTTCAAAACTGTATATATATATATATATATATATATATATATATATATATATATATATATATATATATATTTGTCTGTTACCGCTCTAGCGGCCGCAATTTTTCTTTGATCCTTACCAAACTTCATATTTAAGCGTTTTATGTAAAAAGAAAGATCAAGTTCGTTAACGGCTGAAATCGGACCAGTGGGAGGGGGGGGTTTAGAGGGGAGGATTTTCGAAAATTCGAAATACCTCCGTTACTATACGTCGGATCGAAAAATTGTACAGAATCAATCTTATTTCAAATTAAATTTACTATAAATATTGCTATATACACTTATTCTCCATCTTGAATATTAGCCGAGATATTTGCATTTGTATTCTGCGTGTGGTCACCAGTAGGCTATGTTCGGACTTTCCGCCGAGAGCTCTGGTGGCCGTTTCCATAACTATTCGTCCCTCGTGAATAGGTATAGAGGTTAGGTTAACTGTTTTTTGGGGCTAGAAACTACTGGGTTATTACGCCCTAAATAATGTTTTAGGTTTAGAGGTTTCTTACTACTACAGTTGTTATTAGGCAGATTTCTCTATTGTAAAACTTCACGTGGGAAATCTGCTTAGTTTACGCAGCGCCTGCGTGACGGACGTTTTTGCATTTCGCTTTTTTTAATGGCACTTGAATAATGAGTAAATCGCCGGCGTTGCGGAACTCATTTAAATAAATAAATAATTTGAACAAGATGTAAATCTTTAACAAATAAATATATATTCTATTTACTTACGAAATAAGTTAATTTTTGCCTGGTTCAACAAGTTGTGCCTGTATTCCCTATTTATGAGTCAGATATAGTGGTATGCATGTCTGTGGTTTCAGTTTATAAAGTTATTTTTCTGTTTCTCACATATTACATATTATTTTTTTCCATCTATAAACCTATATTTTTTTTTTTCAGGGGGTGAGACATCATGGCATCCACATAATGAAGAGCTAATTAATGTTGTATGCGATAGACCGTTTTTATTTTTAATAATGAAGCGTTCTACAATCCTATTCATTTCAAGAGTTAGCGAATTTAAGTAGTTTGCAGTCAATTTGTTTTATATTGTAATAAATTCTTTGTATTTGGATTTTAATAAAACATTTTGTATCACAAAAACATGTACTTTCTTCCTTCAACGTTTTGTTTGAAATATTCAATTTTAATTTGTTAAATACATACCATTAACCACTTTACTTTAAGCTTAAATATGTACCCGATGATGTGTTCATTGAACCTGTTGGCTGAGGGGGGGGGGATAACGCAGGAAATTTGGAAAAAAAAAATATCTACGTTATTATGAGTGGGTTCGTAAAATTCTATGGAATCATTCTTAATGCAAATTTAATTGTCTATAAATATTATTACATTTTTTAGCTATAACGAATATTGAGTGGTTCCTTGTTGTAAGTTTTTGCCTTCCGTAAACGCCCACTTTTTGTCAACGCATTTTAACAGTAAGCCAGTATGTCATGAAAGGACTTATTCCAAGATAAAATGCCAAACTTATTGTGCGATGGTAACGTCATCAATTGAGATTATTCCTGATGTACTCGAAAATGTTTATTTTACCTATTACATTCAAGACAACTAACCGTTTCAGCCAATACTGACTATAATAGTCGTTAATGGCCGAAATCAGACAAGAAAGAGGGGGGGGGGCGAATCGAAATATATCAGTTATTGAGCATACACATATATAAATATATATTTGTCTGTTAACGCTCTAGTGGTCGCAATTTTGGTTTGATCGTTGCCAAACTTGATATTTAAACGTTTTATGTAAAAAGAAAGATCAAGTTCTTTAATGGCTGAAATCGGAAAAGTGGGAAGGGGGGAGTTAGAGGGGGGGGGGATTTCCGAAATTTCACAACAAACAAATCTTATTGCACACTAAATGTACTATAAATATTGTTATGTACATTTATTCTTTATCTTGAATATTAACCAAGATATTAGCATTTATCAGCTTTGAGCCTTCTGCAAACCCCCGCTTCTACTCATGTCATATTAACAATAAGCTGTTATATCATGAACCATATCATTTCAAGGTTAAATACCAAGTATTGTTTTCATTGAACTTTTATTTTGTGAGATATATGCAAATACGTTCTGTTGACCCCCCCCCCCCTCCCATTCATGGATTACTAAAATTTGAGTGATTGAGATAAAACTGAATCTGGTTCATTACAAATTGCAGCACTAGCTTTAGTAAATTGTTTTCAATAAAATTAATATGTTGTATTCAGATATATTTCATTAATTGTTTGTCTTTCCGATACATCTATCTATTCAGAGCAGGCTGGCTGGCCTGTTTGTTTACAATTCAGCCGCTTTCCGTTGTAGAGATTATTAAGTTGTATTACATATTAACTTAAAGATTTCTCATTACCTTTTGTATTTATTCACTTAACATTCACGAAAGTGTTGTTACCTGTATGTATATTTATCTATTATAAATCTTCGTGTGGGGAATCTGCTTAGTTTACGCAGCCCCTGCGTGACGGACTTTTAGCAGATTTCCCTTAAGGGAGATCAGCTGTTCAGGTCGTACTCATGACGCGATTTTCGAAAATTTTCTTCAAATGTCCATCGATCCTACCCAGGAGATGACGAAAATGAGGTCCGTTCAAAATTATATATATATATATATATATATATATATATGTGTGTGTGTGTGTGTGTGTGTCTGTTAACGCTCTAGCGGTCGCAATTTTTGTTTGATCGTTACCAAACTCGATATTTGAACGTTTTATGCAAAAAGACAGATCAAGTTCGTTAATGACTGAAATCGGACCAGTGGGTGGGGGGTTTAGAGGGGAGGATTTTCGAAATACCTCAATTACTATGCGTCGGATCGAAAAATTGTACAGAATCAATCTTATTGCAAATTAAATTTGCTATAAATAGTGTTTTGTACATTTATTCTCTATCTTTAATATTAACCGAGATATTTGCATTTTTATTAAATCTAGGCGGCTAACGGACGAGTGACTTTCCTGCCAAAAGCTAGTTCGGCCGTTTCCTTAACTGCTCGGCTCTCGTGAAATTTCTGTATTGTAAAACTTCACGTGGGAAATCTGCTTAGTTTGCGCAGCCCCTGCGTGACGGACTTTTTATACATGTTTGTTTCCTTTCACACAATTTTAAAACGAAGGCTAAAACTTTTCTGGAGCATCACCCCCGCTAATTTTAGCTACGAGCCGCCACTGATTCCGAGTCTAATTGTCTTCCATCGGCAAGGAATACTGGTTACACGATTATTTCAGTGAATAATTACGTTGAAGGCTTATGTTGTCAGCTGGGGGAAGGAAACCATTGATTACTCAGAGTTTGGTATAAATCATCTGATGAATAATAAGCGTCCAGTACGAGGAATTCCCTTTAAAAAATAAACCGGTTCTGTCGTTCGCTGAACTGATCAGCTGTTTATAATGATATTGCCCCGAGCAGATTCCCACAGTACTCAACTGCAGTTTGGGAAGAACACTCTCTCCATCATGATGCCTCCGATATGGATAACAGGTAGATATCTATGAGTTGCATTGCATTCTTATCACATTAGTATGTTATCAGATTAAGGCTGAGTTATAGAATATATAACCCACTATTTACTTACACTATTGTTCTTGGCCAACCCTTATACTATCCCGATTACCAGGTTCTCATGAGATCCTTAAGATTAATTAACTGAGATATTAAAAAAATTAAACTACCCCTATTCCTTGTCCCTTTTCGCCATTAACGATATACCTTAAGTGTTGAATGAACCGGTTAAATATTGAGTACGGTTTAAATCAAATAAACATTTCGTATAGTCAATAACGTAAAATCTTAATATATGGCTAGGCGTTTCCCTGTATCTCACACAATGAAGGTCACTTGAAAACAATATTTCTTATTTAATATTGGGATGAGAGGTTTCATGATATATTGGCTCATTGCTAACGTGCGATGACCAAAAATAGGGGCTTACTGAAGGCCGAAAATAAAAATGTCCGTCACGCAGGGGCTACGTAAACTAAGCGGATTTCCCATGTGAAGTTTTACAAGAGAGAAATCTGCATACTGGTAACATTTACCAGGGGCATGAGCAAATACAAATGGCAATGAGAAATCTTTCAGTTAATTTTAATAAGCTCCCAACGGAAATGGCTTCTAAATTGTAAACAAACAGGTCTGCCAACCACTCAGAGCTGAACAGATAGATATTCTTCTCCGGAAAAAAACACAATTTTTTAAATATATACCTCAATATAACATATTTATATGTTAGCAGTTTATTGCAAACTATTTTGTATATCTAGTACTGTACTTAATAATGAATAATGGCCTATATCTCACAAAGTAGAAGCTTTCACCAGTCTCTAAACGAATTTCACGAGTGTCGAACAGTTGCGGAAATGGCCGAACTAATTTTCGGCCGAATCGCATCATTAAAACCGATAAGACCGAACAGAACCGACAATAGCCGGTCTCATCTTGTCGTTTATCCACACACACTAAATATAAATGCAAATATCTCGGTTAATATTCAAGATAGAGAATAAATGTATATAACAATATTTATAGTAAATTTAATTTGCAATAAGATTAGTTATATACACTTTTTGATCCGAGGTATAGTAACGGAGATATTTCGAATTTTCGAAAATCTCCCCTCCAAACCCTCCCCCACTTGTCGAATTTCAGCCGTTAACGAACTTGATCTTTCTTTTTACATTAAACGATTAAATACCGAATTTCGTGAGGATTAAACAAAAATTGCGACCGCTAGAGCGTTATCAGACAAATATATATACATGTATATATATAATTTTGACCGATCCTCGTTTTCGTAATCTCCTGGGTAGGATCGATGGACATTTGAGGAAATTTTACAAAAATCGCGTCATGAGTACGACCTCAATAGCTGATTTTCCTTACGGGAATCTGCTAAAAAAGTCCGTCACGCAGGGGCTGCGTAAACTAAGCAGATTTCTCATGTGAAGTTTTACAATAGATAAATATAAATACAGGTAACTCTACCTTGAATGCTCAGTAAATTTACAATACAAGTTAATAATCTCTACGACGGAAAGCGGCTGATTTGGTAACAAACAGGCCAGTCAGCCTCGAAGTGCTAGACCGGAAAGACAAACAACTAATGAAATAT
The DNA here is from genome assembly GCA_019009955.1 of Riptortus pedestris. Taxonomy (NCBI): domain Eukaryota; kingdom Metazoa; phylum Arthropoda; class Insecta; order Hemiptera; family Alydidae; genus Riptortus; species Riptortus pedestris. Next base: position 138,992,585 of record CM032230.1, read on the forward strand.
ATCTGAATATAACGTATTAATTTTATTGAAAACTATTTACTAATGTTACTGATGTAATTTGTAATGAATCAGTTTTATCTCAATCACTCAAATTTTAGTAACCCAAGAACAAAAGAAGGAGGGAGAGGTCAACAGAACGTATTTGCATATATATCTAAAAGTAAAGGTTCAATGAAAACAATATTTAGTATTTAGGCTTCGAATAATGTGGTTTATTATATAACAGTATTAATAGTAAATTTAATGTGAAATAAGATTGTTTCTATACAATATTTCGATCCGACGTATCGTAACAGAGATATTTCGATTTTTGGACATTTCGAAAATTGCTTCATGCTTCCTTAAGGGAAATCTCCTAATAGGAACTTCACATTCCTGCGGCTAAGGTTGACGGTGTGAGTAAAAGCGGCAGCCTTAATCTCGTGTGGTAAACCTAGAGTTCGATTCCTGCCTGGACTATAGTAATTTGTTTAGTGACGAACTCATTGATAAAATCCTTAGTCTCATATAGCTAGAAAAGAGTGGTAACCAGTAGATAACCTGTCCAATTTGCCATAGTAGTAAAACGTGGACGTTATTTAATAATAATATTAAATTCAATTTACAATTAGATTAGGCTTTGAAAATTCAAAATATTCTACGTTATTAGTAGTCGGATCGAAAAATGCTGATCTTGTTAAAACAGTGATGGTCTACACCTGTTGTTGTATACTTTTTCTCGTAACTCAAATATTAGGATTTACTTAGAAATAGAATACAAATGGCGAGATGAGATCAGCAGTACAACATCCAGCATTCAAATGAGATTTGATTTACAATTCATCATCCAATCATTGGTGCAATGCAAATATTAGGGTATGACATGTTTTGTTAATGAGTCAACTGGCTTTCTTCTTCTTGATTGCTTCATGGTCAGAACTCTATCTAGACTTTAGAGGCTTGATAGCATCTTTTTTAGCAGATTTCCTTTAGAGGAAATCAGCTATTGAGGTCGTACTCATGACGCGATTTTTGAAAAATGTCCATCAATCCTACCCAGGAGATGAAGAAAATGAGGTCCGTTCGAAACTATGTATATATATATATATATATATATATATATATATATATATATATATATATATATATATCTTAATATATATAAATCTCCTGTCACGATGTTTGTCCGCGATGGACTCCTAAACTACTTAACCGATTTTAAATTAAATTGGCACACCGTGAGCAGTCTGGTCCAACTTGAGAGATAGGCTATATTAATTTTCTCTGAGACGAACAGGAGTGGGGGTTATAAGGGAGGCCTGAAATTAAAAGTCGCGATATTTCGTTTTCTATTGGGTTTTTCGCAAATATGCACATAACAAAAGTTGTTTATTTTGTTATTTAGAGTAACTTTTGTCATAAACACTTTCATCGTATTCCGAAGTTTAAATGAGTTATACGCTTATGACTATAGCGGGAGTCAACAATATTATTTGGGACAAAAGACCCAACCGAAATAAATAAAACTCGGTATGTGTATTAGCACTAACGCTTTCATTATAAGAAGCCATACCAACATTTCTAGGGACGGGCAGGAGTGGGGGTTTTAAGGGAAGCCAGAAATTAAAAATAGCGATATTTCGTTTCCTATTGGTTTATTGGCAAATATGAACATAACAAAAGTTGTTTATTTTGTTATTTAGAGTAACTTTTAATATATGCACTTTTGCCGTATACGGAAGCATAAATGAGTTATACGCTATAAACTAAAGCGGGAGTCCACAATTTTATTTGGCACTAACGACTCAACCGAATTAAACCAAACTCGATATGTGAATTAGTACTAACGCCTTCATTATAATAAGCTATACTAACATTTCTAGGGACGGGCAAGAGTGGGGGTATAAGGAAGGCCTGAAATTAATAATAGTGATATTTCGTTTCCTATTGCATTTTCGGCAAATATGCACATAACAAACGTTGTTTATTTTGTTATTTAGAGAAACTTTTTTTTATATACACTATCATCGTATACCGAAGTATAAAGGCGTTATACGCTAAAAATTATAGCGGGAGACAACAATTTTATTTGGCACAAAAGACTCAACCGAACTAAATAAAACACTCAGTATGTGTATTAGCACTAACGCTTTCCTTATAATAAGTCATATTAACATTTCTAGGGACAGGAGTGGGGGTTATAAGGGAGGCCTGAAATTAATATAAATGATTTCCTATTGGGGTTTCGGCAAATATGCACATAACAAAAGTTGTTTATTTTGTAATTTAGAGAAATTTGCTCAACAATTCTTTTCAATATGAACTACCAGGTACCTCACCTGAAAAAATTAATTCAAATGTATGTCAATATTTTCTCCTTAATAATTCAAATCTATGCATAATGCACAGGAGAAGGGAAATATGACAATATGCAGGACAGTGAAGTCTTACATAAAAAAATAATTTTATTATTAACAAATGCCAACAACGGGTATTAACCCTAAACACTGGAACGGGTAAATGTCAAAATATTGTGCAAAGTAAAGCCTTGCCAAAAATATACCATCACCATTCAGCCTCAAATGAATTCCCGAGCGAAGCCGGGTATCTGAGCTAGTATATATATATATATATATATATATATATATATATATATATATATATCTGTTAACTGTCTAGCGGTCGCAATTTTTGTTTTGATATTTAAATTTCGGTTGACCAAACATGATATTTAAACTTTTTATGTAAAAAGAAAGATCAAATTCGTTAATGGCTAAAATCGGACAAGAGGAAGGGGGGTTTAGAGGGGTGGATTTCAGAAAATTCAAAATATCCCCGTTACTGGAAAAGTGTATAGAACACATCTTATTGCAAATTAAATTATCTATAAATATCCTTTATACATTTTTTCTCTATCTTGAATTATAACCGAGGTATTTGCAGTTTTCAGTTTTGAGCTTTCAGAACCCTAGCCCCCTCCCCTTCTACTCATGTCATATTAATAATAAGCCGTTATATTATGAACCACATCAATACAACGTTAAATAAAAAATATTGTTGTCAGTGACTTTTAATTTGTGAGATTTATGCAAATCCGTTCTGTTGACCCCCCTGTCGTGATTGACATATTTCAACACTAGCTTTAGGCATCTGCCGTTTTATTAAATTATTATAGTGGAAGCGTAGCCAACACTTTATTCATCCCACATACATTAGAAGTCTCTTCCACTTGCCAGAATACCAACTCAGAATATGTCCTGTTTGTTTACAATTCATCCGTTTTCCGTTGAAGAGATTATTAACTTATGTATATTGACTGAAAGGTTTCTCATTACCTTTTGTATTTATTCACTTAACATTAACGGTAGTGTTACCTTTATGTATGTTTATCTATTGTTGTACCTTCGCGTGGGTATTCTGCTTAATTTACGCAGCCCCTGCGAGACGGACTTTTAGCAGATTTCCCTTAAGGGAAAGCAGCTATTGAGGTTGTACTCATGACGGAATTCATTATATTTCCGTTATTATGAGCCAAATCGAAAGATATATATATATAATCAATCATATTTGAAAATATACTTTTCTAAATTGTTCAATACACTTTTTCTCTAATTGAAATATTAACCAATATACTTCCATTTATTAATTTTCAGTCCTCGAAAAACTCCCACTTTCAAAAATTTGAAATAACTCATTTCTTATGAGTCGGATCGAAAAACGTTATAGTGAAAGTTTTGTTACATATATAATTGTCTACACTAGTTGGTTAACAATTTTTTTTCTTATGCCGAATGTTAAATGAGTCCTTTGTATTTTTAACTGGGTCAACAAAAAAATCTAATTTCCAGTGTTGATTTCATTTTCGCAGATTTCTCTTAAGGGAAATCAGCTATTGAGGTTGTACTTATGACTCGAGGGGATACCTATAAAGTCATATATACCTTCTGCTTTACCTTTTATCCGCTTTCAGTCTTAATTCTTGCTGCCATGATGCATGCTACGCACCAAGACCGGCCGTACAAAAGCCTAGAAGCAGTTAATGAGGGTAACAACAAGTTCACTATTGACTTCTATCAGGTCAGTTGTTTGTATATTTATATCCAATAACTTTCTCCACATTATTTGTCTTTCTCATGAGTCTAACATTATTTTTGCTGTTCTAGGCGTTGAAAAATGAGTCAGGGAACATCATTTGCTCACCGATCAGTGCAGATATAGTTCTAGCATTGGCCTACCATGGAGCTGTCGGAGCAACAGCAGAAGAGATGGCCAAAGTGCTGCATCTTCCAGCGAGCAAAAATGTACTTCTCGAAGGACATAAAGATCTGATTACGAGACTTCAGGTAACATTCTTTATAATTGCAACAAATAATTCTAGAATCGGCCTACCATGGATGTGGAGGTGTTACAGCAAGTGGTAGAACCAAAGAATTTTAGACCTCTGGCACACATATATCGCGTCACATATGCCTCCAACTAATAGTATTTAAGTAGACTTGATCTAAAAACTTTCAGCAACCACAACAAACGCTTGCCATGATCATTATGCCGATCATGAGTATGACTATTATGTATATGGAACCTCAAGGACCATTAAATGGAACCTCCCACGAAATTCTCTCACCTACCTCCTCAACTCCTGCCTCCATTTCCCAGCGCAGTGGAACCACGCAACAGTTGTCCCCCTCCTCAAACAGAACAAAAACGGCCCACTACCTCCTCCCACACACCTCAAAGGTGTTAGAGATAGTAATTCTCAAATACCTCCTAGATTTCTGTGAGGTGGCCAACCTTATCCCCAACGAGCAGACAGGCTTCAGAGAAGGGCTCTGCATCCTACAACCCCTGGCTAGGCTACAGTCAAATGCGGCAAATGAGCTCAGACCAAACCGCGCAACAGCCTTCGTCTCCATAGATTTTACTAAGGCATTCAACACGGTCGACCACAATACCCTCCTATACATCCTCAGCCAACAAAATTGCCGCGATTAATTATATTCCATTATCCTCTACTTCCTACAAAACCGCACTTTCCAGATAAGGGAAGGGGAAAGCCACTCCCAAACCAAACCCTCCCCGGCAGCGTCCCACAAGGCACCTATTCACCCTTTACACGTCGGATATAGTTGGTCGACCGTATAAGAACGCCGAAGTCTACGCCTACTTCGACGACATAGCCATAGCAAGCAACCCCACTAGAGCCCTCACCTATGCAGAAGCCACATACCAGGACGTAGCAGACCGCCTCCATGCCCGCAATATAGTAGTCAACCCCTCAAAAACCGACGGCCTCATTTTCTCCTTTTACAAGTATAAACGTCGTCTCCCAAAGACCGTCTCACTAAATGGGACACAAATACCGATATCGGCCACCATTAACTATTTGGGTGACCATGTTGAGCGGCACCTAAGGTTCACAACCCACGTCCAACGCAAATTAAAACAAATCCGGACTCGTTATAACTCCCTCTAAACCAAAACCTCCCTCAAGATCATAAACAAACAAAAAATAAAATAAAAATATTCCGCCAGTGATGGCCACCTTTCCTTTCGATCTCTCACCTCTTCTTCTATTTCTTTTCTCTTCTCTTTCTTTCCTCCGCCCTTCAATCTCACGGGGTATACCAGCTACCCTCGAAAGAAACAGAAAATAATAAAGAAAACAACCCGCATCCCCTACCTCCTCCTCTCCTTAAAATATATCCCTGATATAGAGAAAGGATCCAGTGGAACCAGATGTTTACAAGCACCGGCCACTTTTCTTTCCTATCTTAGTCTGTAAGTTAGTTTAGGTTAGGGTTAGTTAGTATCTTAAGTTTTAGTTAGTCCTAGCAGTAGTTTTTCTTTCAATAAAAAACAGCTGAATATTAGGGGGGGGGGATGTTCGTTGGGGCATTCACGCATAACCAACACTAGCCATGACTCTAATGCATGGAATGGAATTGTCTTCTAAGCTGTAGAGTGGTAAGAAAGGATATCTCTGAGGTCTTAATATCGATTTTAGTCAGCAAATGGAGGACTCACCACCTTTCACTGTATTTGGAATAATCTGTCACTAGTACCTAGGACATCCTGGGATGCTTTAAGAGTTCTAATAAGTGAAGCTTGTTGGATTGCAGAGATATTGTCAGTAGACTGATTACCATTTCTGAATGTCATTCTACAGAGACCTGCAGCAGTTCGATTCATCTTATGAATCCACTATTTACATGAGCATGTCGGAGAACGTTAAGCTTTCTTGTCCTCCTCCTCCACTGGCTGTGTGTTCTAAGAGAATAAAGAAGAAAACACTATAACATGCAACATTTATTTAATGAGCCAGGTTGGATTGATTTTGTGTCATTATTTTCAATTAATTCTTCTACTATTCCGAGATATGTGAACTAGCAAGAAGTGACAATATGGCTTATCTACTATTTCATCTCATGTGCTGAATGTTCACTCATAAATTCACTAAACTGAATATATTTATTTCAGGATCCTGTCTTAAAATTAGCAACAAGATTTTTCATCGAAAGACAATTTCATTTAAAACCAAGTTATAAATCTGATGCGAATACATACTTTTTAACCGATGTAGAATTGAAGAATTTCGGTGAAGAACCAGAATCTGCCCGGAAAGAAATAAACGTTTGGGTGGAAGAGAAAACGAATAATAAAATTACTGATCTCTTGCCTGGAGGTAAGGTTACGCCATTTATTTTCAATAAGTATTATTTTGTTTTTAAGATCTTTAAAGAGATCCTATTCTGGATGGGTGAGTCTACCTGTGGCTTTCTGACATAACAATGACAACTGTGGGTTTGAGAGTGTGACTGAAAACTCACTGTGTCCTGGGTCTTTCATTGACTGTAGAGTCTTTGTAGTAAGTTACTTATTTATTACGAATGCAACTCGATTTATACGCTTATTTTCAGGCACCGTTGACAGTACAACTAGGTTGGTCCTCGTAAATGCAATTCATTTCAAAGCTGATTGGGAGAAGAAATTCGATGAGGCTGACACCAAAATGGAGCCATTCCACATCACACCAACAGAAACTGTCAATGTTCCGATGATGAACTTGAGAGATGAAACATTTATGTATAGATTCAGTGATAAACTGAATGCAAAGATTTGTGAGCTTCCTTACAAGGTAAGAAATAGTCTTTTTGACGGGCATAACCGACTAGCTTTATTGAAAACAATATTAGTGCTCATGTTTAGTCATATTTTATATTTCTAGAAATCAATTCTGGAATATAATAGACTTTTGGGTTCTTAGAAAGCACAACCCCACTAGTTTTGTTATTAAATTACAACTCACTAGTTTCATATTACCCATAAGTGTTAATTTGCACTTAATTGATTATTATTACATTCATGAATTTATTTTGATATATTTTTCCAGGGCAATAAATTTTCCATGATTTTGATCGTTCCTGAGAAATTAGATGGTCTATCAGATGTGGAATCTAAGCTTGGAAAGATAAATCTCATGGAAGAGATTCATGATCTTGAGAAAACATCCGTGAATTTAAAACTACCAAAATTCAAAATTGAAAAGGAAATGGAAATGTCAGGCATACTTCAGGGGGTGAGTGATTTATTTGTTAACGCCATAATTAATTATTATACGAACTTAAAACTTTTTTAGCATTGAGAAAAAGAAGTATACTAGACTATTAATACAGTTTTCGGTTTATTAATGTCTCATTGTACCAAATTAACTGTTTTATTCAGTAAGTTTTTTTTTTCTGACTATGGACGGAGAAAAACTGTAAACAGATTGGTTTTACTTCGACCTAATCAAATATTACGGTAGAATGTTTTGAAAATTTATACAACCGAGCTAAATTATTAAAAGAAAACAAAAAAATAATTATTTATACTCTATGTCATTAATATAGAATTGTCTTTTTCACAGCTGGGCATGAAGTCAGCTTTCACACCTGCGGCTAATTTCTCTGGTATAACTGATGAACCACTTTACATTAGCAAAGTCATACAGAAGGCATTTGTAGAAGTCAACGAGAAAGGAACAGAAGCTGCAGCAGCAACTGGTAAGATAGAAATTGTGGGGTTCAGGGCTAAACTGCACACTTATTGAGTGTAAGACTGAGGAGTCGTTCTCGAAATATCTGAATAACTTTTTAGTAACGTTTTCTGCAATGACTTGTGTTAAATTATGTTCTTGAGTAATCAAAATCAACAATTGAATTGATCTCCCTACAGGAGACTAGTTGTAGAAAGGGAGACTTCTTTCAGTAAGGGAATTACCCCCCCCCCTTTTAATTATTTAAAAAATCAAAAGTCCGTCACGCAGGACGGGTTATCTACAGGTCACCACAATTTTAGTAGATTTCCCTCACGGGATATCAGCTATTGAGGTCGCACTCATGACGCGATTTTTGAACTTTTTCATCAAATATCCATCGATCCTACCTAGTAGATGACGAAAATGAGGTCCGTTCAAAATTGTATACACACACACATACATATATATGTTTGTTTGTTGTCACTCTAGCGGTCGCAATTATTGTTTTATCCTTATCAAACTCGATATATAACCGTTTCATGCAAAATTAAACATCAAGTTTGTTAATGGCTGAAATAGGACAAGGGGAGGGCGGGGTTTAGAGTGGAGGAATTTAAATTCAAAATCTCGTATCTCCTTTACTATACGTCGGATCGAAAAATTGAATAGAACCAATCTTATTGCAAATTAAATGTTATATAAATATTGTTATATACATTCATTCTCTATTTTGATTATTAACCCACAGATTTGCATTTTTCAGTTTCCAGCCTTCAGCAAACCCCCACATCTACTCATGCTACATAAATAATACTCTGTTATATAATAAACCACATTGTTCGAAGCTTAAATGCCAAATATAGTTTTCAAGAGACCTTTATTATAATAATAAATATGTTCTGGTGACCCCACTCCTCCGCTTTAAGTTCTTGATCTACTAAAACTTGATTGATGGAGGTAAAATGAAGAACGTTCAAAATATTACTGTCTGTTAACGCTCTAGCAATGTTTGATGATTACCAAACTGAATATATATGCTCTTCATACAAAATTAAAAGTCAAGTTCCTTAATGGCTGAAATCGGACGGGTGGGATATAGGAGAAGGGGGAATTTTGAAGATTATTATCATGATTTAACTGTTTAAATGAACACTTAAGCCCATAGTCGATTATGCCTGAGACCCACAATATTTTAGAGTCAACCTCGTTAAGCTATTGATAGTCTACAATTGTTGTTCTATGCATGTTTTCATAACACATGTATTCAGGAGTTGGGAATTCTGCTTAGTTTATTCAGCTCATGTGTTACAGATTTTCTTTCTTCGACTATAATTTACTTTAAATGTGACAATGTATTTTTTGTTGTTGTTTCAGCTTTAATATTAACTGAATCATTTCAAGAATTTGAGGACCCCATTAATGTTGTATGCGATAGACCGTTTCTGTTTTTAATAAAGAAGGGCTCTTCGATCCTATTCATTTCAAGAGTCAGCGAATTTAAGAAATAGTTCTCAGTCAATTCATTTTACAATGTAATAATTTTTGTATTTAATTTTATCCTTGTAAAAGGTTGTTAATGAAAAAAAAAAAAAAAAATATATATATATATATATATATATATATATATATATATATATATATTTCCATTTAAGCATGCACCACTTTCTTCTTTTTACATCTTGTCTTGAAGTATTCAATTTAAATTTGTTAAACATATAGCATTAATTATCTCAAAACTGTACTGTTAAGTATAATTCTCTTAACACTTGTTTTTCTTCAGTAAATCTAAAATGATATTGATTTGAAATCCTACTCATCATACTTGCTTAATCTTTTAGCAGATTTCCCTTAGGGGAAATCAGCTATTGAGGTCATGACGCAATCACAGTGTGATGCCACTGACTCCCAAATGAGATTGTTCCTCTTTCAATTCTCCTGTTTTTCAAATTAACTCAGAATGACATCTCCTCCGTAGTTGGGGCACGGTGTTTGAATAGCACTCCACTTGATAGTTGCTCTGCGCAGACCGTAATATCAGCGGTTGAGAAATAAGTGATAAAGCCGATCAAAAAATATTCAGGGTAGAGGTAGACATGTCAGATATCGGACAGAGGAGAAATAGATCACAAGTTCAAAGCTCCCTCAACTTGGCTGAAGTATATAATGAGTATGATCTGCTCAGAAAGTTCACTGTTGAACCAGGACTTGACCTCACTGTTCAGAGACCACCAATGTGCCTGACATGAATGAGCTTACTCTAGTACTGTTTTCTGTCACTTACTTAACATTGGTTTCAGTAGCAGAAGCGTCGCAAATCATTTGTCCAAGTAGCAGAACATGGCATTTCCTCCAAAACTCTTCTGAGAAATGGGTGTATTTAAAAACATCTAAACCAAAAACAGTAGGTTAAACCTGGACAACCAGCTCCTCTTTTCTCAAGAAGAGAGTGATTTGAAAAAGCAAAGTTAAGGACAGTATGTCGGAATTTCAAGAGATGAGTCCAGTTTAATTTAGCTTCTAATGGTCGAGCAATTATCTCAGTGGTTTATCTTTGCCAAATTCAGAATGTATTCGCAGCTCTGGTGACTAGGAAGACCCCACACATTTAAGATTGCCACAGCTAAAGTGAAGAAGTTTAAATTCAATTTCTTTCATAACTCAGCCTAGATTATTTATTTATTTACGTCCACTTTATGCTACTAGGCTAATTGGGACGGGTTATCTACAGGTTACCACTCTTTTCTAGCCAGGGTGGAACTAAGGAATTTATTTAATGAGTCTGTCACTAAATAAATTTCTATTGCCCAGGGCGGGAATTGAACCCGCCACTCTAGGCTTACCATGTGAAATTAAGACTAACTCACACGGCCAACCTTAGCCCTCAGCCCAGATTGCTTTGCACAAGTATGTACCAATGTACCCATCCTCTATGGAATGGTTATAACACATTTGTGTAAGTGGGAAATGGGTGTAAAGAATTTTTGACGTCAAAATCCATCATAGTAGCAGAATAGCAACATACACTTAGCAAAAAACACCATGTTAATTTGGAATGTCATTTAATCTATTCCTGCAAACTACACAGTTTAAAGTAAACTTTGCTATAAAAAGATTATAAAGTCAAAAAGGGAAATTTGCTGAAAGTATTAAATAGATGTAACGCATCTAAAAACATAATTTCCACTCACATTTTCCAAATGTCTTCTTTCTCATATCTGCAATTTCTTCTGTATTCTTATATGTACGTGTGGGTGAGGGGGCTGAGTGTATGTGTGTGTGTGTGGTTTCAGTTTATAGTTAAATTTCAGTTCCTTACATATTACATTATTTATTTTCTTATGTCTATAAATGTATGTATTTATATTTTTTTTCAGGTCTTGAAATGGTTCCAGTATCAGCGGTTTATTATGAAGAGCCAATTAATGTTGTATGCGATAGACCATTTTTATTTCTAATAAAGGAGCATTCTACAATCGTATTCATTTCAAGAGTCAGTGAATTTAAGAAGTAGTTCACTTCAGTCAATTTATTTTACATTGTAATCAATTTTTTGTATTTGATCATAAAGAAATATTTTGTTTCTCACAAGCATGTACTTTCTTCTTCCAACATTTTGTCTTGAAATATTCAATTTCAATTTGTTAAATATATAATTATATATTTAATTAGTATTAATATTAATTATCTTAATTTTGACTGCTATACACAGTGTTATTAATTTTTCTTCAATAAATCTATAATAGGACTGATTTTAATTTGTACTCTTTATAGATGGTGAACTTTCTTTTTTAGCAGATTTCCCTTAAGGAAAATCAGCTATTGAGGTCCTACCTAGGAGATGATGAAAATGAGGTCCGTTCAAAAATGAAATATATATATATATGTCTGTTACCGCTCTAGCAGTCGCAATTATTGTTTGATTGTACCAAACTCGATATTTAGTCATTTTATGTGAAAAGAAAGATCAAGTTTGTTAACGGCTAAAATCGGATAAGAGGGAGGGGGAGTTTAGAAGAGGAGAATTTTGAAAATTCGAAATATCTCTGTTACTATAAGTCGGATCAGAAAGAAGAAGCAATCTTATCGCAAATTAAATGTACTATAAGTATTGTTATATATTCTCTATCTTCAATATTAACTGAGATATTTGCATTTTTTCAGTTGCCAGCCTTCAGCAAACCCCCACTTCTACTCATGCTCCATAAATAATACTCTGTTATATAATAAACCACTTTATTCAAAGCTTCAATACCAGATATTGTTCTCGAGAGGTCTTTATTCTACGAGATACAGGCAAATATATCTGGTGACCCCCCTCCCCCCCCCAGTCTTCTTGGATTACTAAAATTTGATTGATTGAGATAAAAATTATTCTGATTCATTACAAATTACAGTACTAGATATAGTAAATAGTTTTCAATAAAATTTATATATTATATTCTGATTTCAGTAATTGCTTTTCTTTCTGATGGGAGGTTGGCAGACCTGTTTGTTTACATTTCAGACACTTCCCGGAAATTATTGAAATTTACTGAACAGTACTACTTTACAGATTTCTTATTACTGTTTGTATTTATTAACTTAATGTTCAGTGTGGTGTTGTTACCAATATGTATATTTATCTATTGTTAAACTTCACGAGGAAAATCTGCTTAGTTTACGCAGCGCCTGCGTGACAGACTTTTTTTAATACTGAAATATTTTTATTTATTATTTAATTATGTCTTTATTGGTTTTAAATTGCTTTCTATATTAAATTATCTATGCATTGATAATATAAGTGCATTCCCCAATTGAATTCCATCCATTTATCTACCTGATGTCATTTTCTCTATATCTGTGAATCATATAGTTAGTTGTATTAACACCAAACCCATGTTGGTATTCTATATGGAACAACAATGGCAATAACTCATTCTTACTGAATGCTGAAGACGTGCATACTTATGTATACAACAAATATGCACCAATAGCTACAATTATTAATTTTCACAATAAACAATAAATGTATATAACAATATATACAGTACATTTAATTTACAATAAGATTGTTTTATACAATTTTTCGATGCAACATATGGAGATATTTTGTATTTTTTGAAATTCCTCCTCCCTTTGGTTCGATTTTAGCCATTAAAAAATTTGACATTTAGTTTCACATGAAATGCTGATTTATCGATTTAGTAATAGCCAAACAAAAATTGTGACCACTAGAGCAGTAACAGATAAGCATATATATATAATTTTGCAAGGTCCTCATTTTCGTCATCTACTAGGTAGGATCGATGGACATTTGAGGATTTTTTTTAAAAATTCCATCATGACTGCAACCTCAATAACTGATTTCCCTGAAGGAAAATCTACCGAAAATGAAATCTGTTAACTACAACGATATTACTATCTACTTCTATTAGCTTCAATCAACTTCACAATTAGCTTTGACACATTTCTTTCAATGCCCATCAAGGTATTTTATCCCCTGTTCAAAGAAACTTTTGGTCCCTGAATCAATTAACTCAAGAAATAGAAATTTTAACTCGTTTTCATTTGGGAATATTTTTTTCTTTCAAAAATATAACACTGAAAAATAGTAGACAATTAAATATGATGGATGAAATGAGGTTATTTTTCATGATCATGTAATTTGTTGTCATTCGTGCAATGAAGTATTGCTATGAAGTACAGGGCACTCTCCAGGTGACAAAAGGCAGCGATTTTTCCTTTATTTATTTTTTTTTAAATTTGTCTTTTTCTGAGCAATAAGAAATACCAATGATAGTTTTATAAAAAATGTAACGAGTTATTTAAGTCTTACACTACCAAACTGATATCATTAGCTTTCTCAAGTGGAATGAAGGTTTCCCAACTAATCAAGGTAGGCTCATCTACCTGAGCATGCTCCAACATTCTTCTTGACATAAATGCCTAAATATATTCGTCATAGTTAGAGCAACCAAATAGAATTGTAAGAGATGAGAATCACTAGAACTAATTGGACTCTAAAAGTTTTAAATGTACTAATTACAAGTTAAAAAGGAATCAAAGCTCTGGAAGAAAGGAGGGTAAATTGACTGAGTTTGAGTAGGCATAACAATACAGAAATGATAGCTTCTAATGGATCTCAGTTGTTCATCTTGAAATATAAGATTTGAAGGAAAGAAGAAGGAGCAATAGTCATTTTACAACGGTGCCAAGTGCCTAATGGATTTCAGTGGCATGAAAAGAGAACAGGACCAGTGTTGCACTAACAAGATTTGCTAATCATGAGATAGCCCAATCTAGGGAATAACTATTAGACAATACTGAGGAAATACTACTGGGTTTATAAAAAAAAGAATTTAATGTTTTATATTTTATTGAATAGTAGTATATGTGACATGCACACAATAAAATTAAATATGAAATATAACTAGATTTCAAAAAAATATTACAGTCTCAAATAAATCTTACAAATTTACAAGACAAGAAATTATCATTTCTTGATGTGCAAAATAATAATAGTAATGTTAAAGGAATGCTTCTTTTAAAATTAAATTATGACATATTTTTTTTGTTTTGAGTGAAGCCTAATAGGTAATTTTAAATTGTATTAATGTTTAGTTAAGAATATGCTAAGTATAATAAACAAAAATGACTAAGGTACCATTTGAAAATCATGAATACAGTCATGGCTAACAAAAATGATTATATTTGACCTTAAAACTTAGGTTAATATGTAATACTTATTAAATGTTACAATTTGTTCTTGCAAACGAGACATAAGCCGATTTTGAAATCAAAGACACTGTGAGCGAGTACAAGCTGTTAGGCTGTAAATAAGTTGGTGGCGCATATATTTGTTGCGATCCTTTAGTTCTAACGGTGAAATTTGCCAAAATTCATATTTACAAAATAATACAAATAAAACCCCCAAATTCATGCGAAAATATCTCAGCATGAATACATATACACACACATATACATAGAGTAGTAGTATGGCTAGTTAGTTTCTGTATTCCTCTTCAAACTTCCAGTCTCATCTAACTTCTTCAGGGGTAACCTCCACTTCTGAAACAAAATATAAATCAGCCGTTAACAAAGGTTTTTCATGCAGGTGTATCACACAATGCCATAGCAGCACTGATGACGTCATCCATATATTGAAATATCTATTTAAGCAGATCTCACTTAAGGGAAATCAGCTATTGAGGCTGTCCTTATGATGCAATTTTTGAAACGTTCCTTCAAATGCCCATCGATCCCAAGAAATGATGAACATGAGATCTGTTCAAAACTTTATATATATATATGTATATGTATATATATATATATATATATATATATATATATATAAAATTGTAACCTCTGTCTGTACATTGATTTTTTTCACGAAATTTCACGATAACTTTTCGTTTCACATGTCATAGACACCATAACTGCATTTTGTTTCTTTGGTGTCTGTTTGTTTGTTTGTTTGTTTATTTGTTTGTTTGTTTATTTGTTTGTTTGTTTGTTTGTTACCTTTTCACGCATAAACGGCTGAACCGAATTTTATGAAACTTGGTATGTATATTACTACTAACCCAACTTAGACTTTAGGCTATATTAATATTCTCTGGGATGAATAGGAGTGGGGGTTATAAGGGAAGCCAGAAATTAAAAATAGCTATATTTCGTTTCCTATTGGTTTTTCGGCAAATATGTTCATAACAAAAGTTGTTTATTTTGTTGTTTAGAGTAACTTTTGTTATATACACTTTTTTCGTATACCGAATTATAAACGAGATATACGCTGAAACCTATAGCGGAAGTGAATAATTTTATCTGGGACAAAAGACCCAACCGAAATAAATAAAACTCGGTATATGTATTAGCACTAACGCTTTTATTATAACAAGCCATACCAACATTTCTAGGGACGGGCTGGAGTGGGGGTTATGAGGAAAGCCAGAAATTAAAAATAGGGATATTTCGTTTCCTATTGGGTTTTCGGCAAATACGAACATAACAAAAGTTGTTTATTTTGTAATTTAGAGTAACTTTTGTTATATGCACTTTTGCCGTATACGGTAGCATAAATAAGTTATACGCTATAAACTATAGCGGGAGTCCACAATTGTATTTGGCACTAAAGACTCAACCGTATTAAACCAAACTCGGTATGTGAATTAGTACTAACGCCTTCATTATAATAAGCTATACTAACATTTCTAGGGACGGGCAGGAGTGGGGGTTATAAGGAAGGTCTGAAATTAGTAATAGTGATATTTCGTTTCCTATTGCATTTTCGGCAAATATGCACATAACAAAGGTTGTTTATTTTGTTATTTAGAGAAAGTTGCTCAACACTTCTTTTCAATATTAACTACCAGGTACCTCACCTGAAAAAATTAATTCAAATGTATGCCAATATTTTCTCCTTAATAATTCAAATCTTTGCATAATGCACAGGAGGCGGGAAATATAACAATATGCAGGACAGTGAAGTCTTACATAAAAAAATAATTTGATTATTAACAAATGCCAACAACGGGCGTTAACCCTAAACACTAGAACGGGTAAATGTCAAAATGTTGTGCAAAGTAAAGCCTTGCCAAAAATATACTATCACCATTCAGCCTCAAATGAATTCCCGAGCGAAGCCGGGTATCTGAGCTAGTATATATATATATATATATATGTGTGTCTGTAAACGCTCTAGTGGTCACAATTTTTTGTAATCGTTACCAAACTCGATATTTAAATGTTCTATGTAGAATTAAAGATTAAGTTCGTTAATCACTGAAATTTGACCGGTGGGAGGAGAGGGGGGGGTTTAGAGAGAGAATTTCGAAAATTCAAAATCTCTGTTTTATGTGTCAGATTGAAAAATTGTATAGAATCAATCTTACTGCAAATGTAATGTTCTATAAATGTTATTTTGTACACATTTTCTCTGTACTGAATATTAACCAAAATATTTCCAAAGTTTAGTTTTCAGCCTTCAGTGAACCCCCACTCCTACTCATGTCATATTAACGAAAATTCAAAATCTCTGTTTTATCGGTCAGATCGAAAAATTGTTTAGAATCAATCTTATCGCAAATGTAATGCTCTTTAAATGTTATTATGTACACTTTTTCTCTATATGTATATTAATCAAAATATTTCCAAATTTTAGTTTTTGGCCATCAGTAAGCCCCTACCCCAACTCATGTCATATTAGCAATAAGCTGTTACATCGTAAACAACATCATTCCAAGGTTAAATACCAAAAATAGTTTTCATTGCACTTTTAGTTTGTGAGATAGATACGTTATGTAATGATATCATCATCAATTTTTCATTCTTTACTCAAAAATATTTATTTGATCAATACCATACTCGATATTTAACCGTTTAAGTCAACACTAAAGATCATATTTGTTATTGACTCAAGTTGAACCTGGAATAGTAGCGGTTTAAAGAGGGAATGCAAAAATTCAAAATATCACTGTTATTACGAGTTCGATCAATTGTTACAGAACCAGTCTTGTTAAAACTATTCATGTTCTGCAATTATCTTGTTTTCAGCCTTCAGTACTCCCCCCCCCCTGCCCACAACTATTCATAGCTGTTTATCAAGAAATAGAGAATATGTGGTGAGATGGGAACAATAAGTGTGTTATACCAGCATGTGGGAAATCTGATTAGTTTACGCAGGCCCTGCATGACGGACATTATCAATTAGGCCTTGCAAACCAAGGTCCTAAATACGGTTAAGGAATGACCTTGTAAGTGTGGAACTAGGCAAACTGTTGCTTTTCACAAGACTAGAGGAATCTGAATTTGATATAAAACACTATCAGTCTAACTTTCAAAAAATAAATTATGATTTTATATTCTTAATTACATGACATTTTTTTGATAAACAAGCAGTGTCCCCTGAAGGGTGGAAACACAAAAGTACAAAGAACCCAGTTAATACTAAAGTAACAGCAAAATAGGAGGCTTAGGCTGGCTGTCCGAGTTAAGGTGTTGGTCTTAATCTCGCATGGTAGACCAAGAGTGGCGGGTTCGATTCCCGCCCTGGGCGGTAGAAATTGATTGAACCTACATTCCTCCTGGTCAGATATTGGCCATTAAAAAAAACTTGAGCATTAACAGACACAGACATGCATGCATACGCACATGCATGATTAAGATATACAGAATAACAATTACAGATATATATATATATATATATATATATATATATATATATATATATATATAAAAAATGAGCTATAATGAGGGATACATTCAATTTTTTTATTATCCCTCCTTCCAGTCCGACTTCAGGCATTAATGAACTTGATCTCTAGTTTTGCAACAAATGCTTAAATATCGAGTTTGGTAATGATTTAATAAAAATTATGACTTCATATATAAATATGAAAGGCCTCATATTCTAGGTGGGATATCATTAGATGTTTGGAGAAATTGTTCAAAAATCATGTGTACAATCTCGATAGCTAATTTCTCTTGAAGGAGACCTGCTAAAATTATTGAAGAGCAGTTTAAAAGATATTAAATTATTGTTTTATTAGTCAGCTTCATTTGGGCATTTGCACGTTCCTTGTCAGGAGGATATCGAAGTAAACATCACTGCTCCACATTGTAGTTTCTGAAGCAGATGATGAGAGTTCTCAAACCTTATGCATTCCTGAATTAGGAATGAGGAAATATTGAGCTCAGGCTTATAATGTAATAAGAACAACTAGAAGAAAGAATATAGAGACTTGGGCCAATGTATGGCCTTAACTCTTCTATAGTGCTTTGTAATAAAATCTCTTTATTTGTATTAAGTAACTAATATTATAGTCTACGTAAGGTTGTTTACATTCTGGCTAGGGCTGTGGTTTTTGGTTGGTCCTATCAGAAACATAGTTAGGCTCATTTCAGGATAGAAATCTGCCAAAGTAAGTTAAGTTTGCCAAAATACTCAAACCAGTAAAACCAATCATTAACTAAAGGCCAGTACCAGTGTACAGACTTAAAAAACACTTATCTATACTAAAAGATAGAAACTTTAAAAACAGATATACAATTTAAGAACACCAAAGGACTAATCAATAAAAAACATAAGAAATGTGACTAGTGTCATATGATATAGAAGACCTTTAATCTTTCGTACCTGTAAAAGAAACTACTGCCATATGTAAATATGTAATACAATACTCACTGACTTACATAAGGGAGTAGTATAACAGAGTAATCCTTTGTTTTCTTTCTTTTTTTTTTTTTTTTTACTAAAACTGTCTTATAATAAAATTACTTAAAATTACCATATAACAAAACCGATGAACTGACTTAGAATGGGTTACCCTACATGTTAATAAGTCATATAAAATCCAAAGACAAATCACAAACTTTAGACAAAAAAAGGTCAACATAACACTCTACTTTAGTTTTGTAGACGATCTATATTACTTACCTTAAAGACCTCAAAAGAATATATCTTAACATATGATAGACTTTGGAAATGGAAAATGCACTTAACTTCATTGATTTCACAATAACTAGACAAAACGAGCAAACTGGATTATAGAATTTACAGAGCTCTTACACCTAAAGATTAAAGACACATCCTACACAGACTGGAAACATAATTACTCCCACAAGACAACTTTGATAAAGAATTGAAGACAATATACAACATAGCACACAACTGTTGCAAACATGTCATTGACAAGATTCTGAAGGAACTAAACAGCACCAACAAACAGGACAGCTTTTACTTACTTAATGCATTTCAGAAATAGGTACTACAAACTAAATTGAGATCTAATAATGCATAAGTCAGAGACTAACAAATATTGAGAACTAACACATATAACATAAAGTGTTCACATAAACACGGCCAAACAAACTTAGTAGAGAGTACGAAACTTTTACAAAAACAAAGTAATGTTGACTAGAACAGGAATTTCACAAACACATTTATCAAAGACAATATTGATAGACAATTTAACACCAGCTAAATACTACAGTACTCTGACTGTTAAAACTGGCTTTGGCAATGAAACGGTAAAATAATGAAAAACATTAACAGATAGACATAGGCATAAATATATCTGCAGATGAAATGACAATGTACCTAGTTCTATCATTCTTCATTTACTATAGTTGATTTCTTTAGCTAATGACCTTACAATATGTTTGTTACAAGAACAACCAGGTACTTACAAATAAACAACCATACCTAGACTAAAATGTAATCAACATTATCCAGATTAAAACTTCAACAACCTTATGGATAACAAGATATACAAAAGCCACTGATTTAACAAGAAACTTATGTAAGACTTTTGACATGCTTGAAGATGATGTCCTTGAATCGAAAGTGTTTTCCCATTGTACAGAGTGCAGCAACATAACTTCCACTTTTTCCCTGCCTATGATGATAGTATAGATATGACAACAACATTTAAATATTCTACACATTAAATTTTTTAATACATAATACACATATTTAAACTCCTTACCAAAAGTATTCAACAAATACTCACCACAATAATAGAAATAACTAAGATGCAAAACAGAGAAACATAAAACCAAACAATTTTTGTGTTGTGGTTAATGTTGGTTAGTCTCAACAAATAAGAAGATATGAAGTAAAGTAAAATTACACATAACAAATACACATTAAACAATTAAACATACAACACAATAAGTATTTTAGAACATTTATACAGAGCCTCAAATTTATGTTCAAGCATTCAGGAGTTAATTATTATCCCCGCTAGCAATGTTCTCCCGACTCAAATAATGTCTTCCTCCATTTTTATTGCCACCACAAGCTAAAATTGGCAGTTGAATCTGTCATCATCACAGAAACAAACAAGAGAGTTAAAAGTGAAAGCCATAAGGACATGTATAGGACTCCTTTTATCAGCAAAAACATTTCAATATGTCGATGGAAATTCAATAATTCATACTGAAATACCTACTACGTTAAATTTATAAAATCTGAACATACTTGGCATTTTCTACTTCCACGAATGAAATAATTTTGAAAATTTCAGATTTCACAAAATTATCTGTTTTGACTAGTATTGGCATGACGTCTGTATATAAGTATGTTTTCTGTAACTCAAAAAGAACCCTCAGGATGCTGAAAATTCATATTTAGAACTGTTGTAACATCTAATTGTAAATTTCTCAGTACCTATTAGTGATAAAGAAGATTTGTATAAGACCTTTTTTTTACGTCATAAAAATGTCTATAAATTATGTTCCATGACATTTTTGATCTGATGAATTGGAACGAAGATATTGTATCAAATTAATTAAACTCACTATTTTCCTCCTGTTTCCTCACGAAAGCTTGGTGTTTAAGTAACTTAGATATGCAAATCAGAAAATGTTTTTAATCCGATTATCAAGGTAATGTGCATTCTGATGAAGAGGCACTGTATTTAGAGAAATGGTCAGACACTCACAAACTGAAGGGAAACCAGCTTAGTGCTGCTGGACTGGAAAAGATGAGTCATAAGAAAATATTTGGAGCAATAACTAGGCATAACAAGATAAAATCAAATAGTAAATTTCAATGTTTTTTTTTTCTTTTTTGCAAAGACAATTTTTTTACTTTGCTGAGTAATGGGTTCGGAATTCTACAAAGAATAATTCTAAAATGATATAACGTATTGAGCATTTGTACCATTTTGACCCAAATTTGAACAAAGACCACCCTACATGATCAGATTTGTTTTGGCTTTATTAACCTTAAAATAATTTTTTAAGTTCAATTTTCCTTGGATACATTTTTAATCAAGATAAATAATGTTCTAAAAAAAATATCCGCTCAAAAAGATATTTTTCTCCATCTTTGGAGTTTCATATAATCTAGAATCAAAATATTTCTTTTCCTTAATTTTTATACTTTAATTATAAGTTTCATAGAAATATTTAAGAACCCGAATCCTTTGAAAATTTAAAAAAAAACACAGATTTTAAGTAGCCATTCTCTTGTTTGTAAACTGACATGACAGACAACTAAACAAATATGAGTCACTGCATATATCAAAGCAAAGAATTAATGCTTTTTCAAGAGACTGTCAGGAAACACCAAATTCCAAAAAAGCATGCACTATTTACAACTTAAAAACATATACATGTAACAGTTATTATATTAGTATTAATGAGTTTTAGTATGATTAACTGATCAAAGTATCTTTAGGTATATTATAGGAAGAAACAAGAAAAATAAAAAAAAGTCCGTCATAAAGGGGTTATGCAAACTAAGCAGATTTCCCACATGTTGACATGAACTGCCCATCTCATCTCCAATTTTTTTAATATTGCGTCATGACTACAACCTCGATAGCTCATTTCCGTTACATATTAACATACCCTTGTGAAAAGAACAAACAAGATTTTGAAATAGAGCTAAAGTTTAGAAATATTCATTTTTTTTAAAGTGTCTTTAAGCTAACAGCATTTTTTGTTGATAATTAGTTTATAACTCGAAGGCTATTGTACTTAGAAGAAATGTACGGGCTTTACCATTGAAAAGGGAACATTTTTTGACACAAGAAACATAGAAGTTTCTTATAAAAGGTATATGGCTTTAAAACTCTTATTTGGGCATTTCCCCCCCCCTAAATTAAATGTGTATATCTTTATTAAAACTTTTACTTTGTTACTGAAATTTAAATTAAAAAAGAAAACAATTTTTTGTAATACAAACTCCTTGTATTTTTCATGCTGAGTACACAAGCAAACGTAATACATGGAATTGTTTGTTAATAAGAATTTACTTTTTCATTTTAATTAAAAAACCTTTAAATAGAACAAGTGTTATAAGCTAACTTGTAACAAAAAAAACTGATAAGCTTAAAAAACTGATATCTCCAAAATCATTGTGAATCGAAACATAGTTTACATTCATTTTTTTTTTTTTTTCAAACTAGATATACATAGATTAGATGTTACACAAATTGTAACGAAAGACCGTCACACGGGCATGCAGCTGGGGCTCTTGTAAGTAACGCTGACAATGTAAGTCAGCGATTTTTGAATGAACATAAATAAATTAGAAGTGATCAACCTAATGGTGGCTCAAAAAATTGGTTTCAAACAATTGATAGAAACAATGAAACTCTGGGGACTGTAAAATGGAAATGTAGGGAGATACAAGCTGATATAAACAAAGCAATAATGAAGCCCTTCACCATATAGAACGCATTCAATTAACCCACCAAACCACATAGAAATAAATGCAACCTTAACCGAAAATAACTCAGTAAGCAAATGAAGTAAACAGTGGAAAAATAAAAACAAAAACATACAGTCAACATACATGTTAACTGAGAAAAATATCAGAATGATAATAAGAAGTAACTTTTTATGCCTTTATATATAGGGAGGGGCCCTTTAAAAATTAAGAAATAAAATCTGCGATGGTAAATTTCTTTCCATCGAATTTCTAACGCAGAATAGGTTCCCCATTCTTTATCCCTCTGGGAGCACTCTAGATAGCTTTCCAGCCACATATGCATTTCCTCCTTTGTGAAAAGGGTTAATATTTTCAAGACTCGTCAGAGTTCCATTCTGAGTCGGAATTTTACCATCAAGTAGTGAAAAGAAATTCAAAATAACAACTTTCATTTATAATTTGGATGTAATCTGTCAGAAATTTGTTTGCTTTATACTTTTATTATATTCGGTTTATTCATTATTTATAAGTTAATTTTTTTGTATTTATAAATTATCTTTTTATTTATTTATTATTTACATTTCTTTTAATTTATTTATTATTTTATTTATGGCCAAGGCTAGAGGGAACCAGTACTCCAGTTCTCAGGATAGTCTGGGGAGCTGATCAGATCCTAGCTGGGAGGAGGGCAGGACACATGGACTAAGTGATAACCTTATTTCATCAATATTGAGATTAAGTTGAGGTGGAACGTCTTCTCATCAAAATTGAATGTGTTACTTCAAGAGTGTTAAGAGACCCCATTTTCATCATCTTAAGAAATTTTTCAAAAATTGCATTATGAATACAATCTCGATAGCTTTCCTTTAAGGGAAACCCTCTAAAATGTCAGAAATTTAAAAAATCCATCACGCAGGGCCTACGCCAGATTTCCCTCATGCTAATAAGACACATTGGTCATCTCATTTCACCATCTATTCTCTATTTCTCCGGTTGTAAGAAACCTATGTAAACAGAATTTTAAATGTACTTAGTTATTTATAGTAAAAATCAGACGATTATAAGTCAGGGTCTACTGAGTTTGAAAACACAAAAATACATATAATTTGCTTAATATACGAGATGAAAAAAAAATGTATTTACGAAGTTCTAGAAAATTCCAATTCCAGCAACATTGGTTATATAAACTTTTTAAAATTAACCAATAATAACTACTTTTCAATTATTCCCCCTCCCCAATATAGATTTCAACCTTTTTCTAATATAATCTTAAGTAACACGAAACGGTGAAATATCAACTGTAGTGTTGATCAAATAAAAATCATGTAGAATAGAATTTAAAATCTAAAATGATGATGTCACACCATAAATATCTCACACAGTCAGTGAAATCAATATTTGGTATTTAAGGTAAGAATAAAATGGTTTATGGTATAACGGATTATTGTTAATAAGACATGAGTAGAAGGGGGAGGGGGGTTTACTGAAGGGTTAATATTTAAGATAGAGAATTAATGTATATATAATTTATAGAAAATTAAATATTTGAGATATTTTGAATTTTTGAAATTTCACCTCTAAAACTCTCCCACCCCCACTGTAAATTTCAGCCAGTAACAAACTTGATATTTAGTTTTGCATAAATAATGTAATGATCAAACAAAAACTGTGAAAAGAGCGGTAATAGGCAAATATATATATATATATATATATATATATATATATATATATATATATATATATATATATATAAATGAAGTGTCATTAACAAAAACCCCATAATGCCCCCACTATATGCATTATATAGTGCACAGTATAACTCATATACTATCACAATCAAAATTGTCAAAAACACCTCTCGTCGGACTGTTTCAGGAGTTAAAAATACAGCGATTCGGCAAAAACCCCACTAGTCAGGAACGCTTCAACTAAGGGTGTTCTACAACTTGCTGACTAGCTGCAACATCCTGCAAGCAAGGAGTTCTACACGAGACTGTTGGCCCCTTGTTGCAGCAGCCAACTCACCTTGTCTTGACTACGATGACAATAGTGATGGATGTAAAGATTGATTTTCTCAAAGTTTTGTACACATTATTCAACATTTTGCTTCATGATTTTTCTTAAATTGTTCGTTTTTCTTGTTACAATTATTAAATCAAATAAACAAGTAACTCTATATGCCGAATACTATTTCTCCTACCTGATCATGTTAACTATATGATATTTGATTTTTACGTTTTTGTTGAGTTCCACCAAAAGCCTCCCCCCCCCCCCCCCCCCCGCATTAGTCCAGAACATTCTTCTTATCCATTGAAAGAGGATATATTTGATCATCTGTAAATTACTATAGATAACATTCCTGATCCCCAAAGAGTTTATTAAAAAAATTTCAAAATTTTACTACCACATATAATGAACAAAAATGTTTTTTTTTTTTTTGTTTTTTTCCAATTTACCAAAAAAGTTTTTTTGGGTTTTTTTTTTTTTTTTCTAGCAACCCTTCATATATATATATATATATATATATATATATATATATATATATATATATATATATATATATATATATATATATATACTGTTTTGAAGAGACCTCAAATTCATCATTGGATCAATAGACATTTGAATAAATTTTTGGAAATCGCATTATGAGTAGAACTCCAATAGCGAAATTTCCTTAAGGAAATCTGCTAATATACAAAAACAAGAGTACATTTAGAGATATTATTCAAACAAGTCGAGAGGACATTTTGTAGACGTTCCTTAATAAATAATTTAAAAGAAGTTAGTCGTTTCAAATGATCCATGCTTCAAACCGCTGAGAAAGAGTAAGTAAAGGTAGCGATTAGAGCGGATAGAAGTTAGGAAGGAAAGCAGAAAGAGAAGAGACGGAGCATGCATACCTGAAACGTCAATACCTTGTAGGTTGGGAGAACTGCGACTGGACAGCGGCAGTTGCTGCAGAGCTAGCAGCCCCTCGCACGTGCTCGTTCTTCAGGATTTCAGACGTAAATTCAGCTTTAGCCTTCGCCATACTAGCTCCAGAACTTCGATAAATCCTGTGCACCTGTATACAGAACAATGAAAATAACAAAATTCAGCACTCAATAAATATATGGTTTCTTCAGAACAAAAACAATAATGTAAAAAAGTTTTAAATTATTCAAAAAATAAAACTTTTTAACATACTTTCCAAATGTATTAAATCAATTAAAAAATATTCATTGTTTATAAATAAATTAAAGAACTCCAGGTCTGAAGGATGTTTTTATACAAAATGCTTTTATAAATGGTGACATATTAAATGTTTGTTATTTCCATCTGAACAACCTTTCTGGCATACATGGCTCTAGTCAAAAAGTCCGTCACGCAGGGGCTGCGTAAACTAAGCAGATTTCCCACGTGAAGTTTTACAATAGAGAAATCTGCCTAATAACAACTGTAGTAGTAAGAAACCTCTAAACCTAAAACATTATTTAGGGCGTAATAACCCAGTAGTTTCTAGCCCCAAAAAACAGTTAACCTAACCTCTAAACCTATTCACGAGGGACGAATAGTTATGGAAATGGCCACCAGAGCTCTCGGCGGAAAGTCCGAACATGCAGATTACAAATGCAAATATCTCGGTTAATATTCAAGATAGAGAATAAATGCATATAACAATATTTATAGTAAATTTAATTTCCAATAAGATTGGTTCTATACAATTTTTCGATCCGACGCATAATAACGGAGATATTTCGAATTTTTGAAAATCCCCCCTCTAAACCCCCCCTCCCACTGGTCCGATTTCAGCCGTTAACGAACTTGATCTTCCTTTTTACATAAAACGATTAAATACCGAGTTTGGTGACGATTAAACAAAAATTGCGACCGCTAGAGTGTTAACAGACAAATATATATATATGTCTATATATATATATATATAGATATATATATATATATATATAGATATATATATATAGTTTTGAACGGACCTCATTTTCGTCATCTCCTGGGTAGGATCGATGGACATTTGCAGAAATTTTTCGAAAATTCCGTCATGAGTACGACCTCAATAGCTGATTTCCCTTAAGGGAAATCTGCTAAAAGCTGAAAACCCACTTAAGTACAAAGAAATCAAGTAACAAGTTCCGAAGTCAGCCACAGATCCATATCCTGTCTCTCTATAATTATATTTTTATATATATATATAGTTTGATTGTTTATATATATATATATATATATATATATATATATATATATATATATATATATATATATGTGCAGAGTAGTGAATGAATGGCATATAAGCTCTGTAATTTCCATAATTTAAAATAATTCTGTGCCAATAGATGAATGTTTTATTCTTTAAAAAAAAATATTGCATGAGTTATTATTGCCTACCTTAGAAATCAAGACAAGATCTAGAAGAACGGCAACTCCAAAACCGAGAGTAACAGAGAGCATGATCAGACCAACAATGATACCCTTAGCACCTCCAGCTTCAAATGTTTGTATAGTTTTAAGGAGTCCGCTGCAAAAAAAAAAAAATATATTAATTAGCACTAGCTATCAAAATATTTAGATATATTTTTCTTTTCTTTTTTATGAAACTTTTGATAAAAGACACACTCGCTATGTAAATACTAGCCTTAACACGTTGACTGCCACGACCATTCTCAGAATTCCGGTCTAAAAAGCCAATTGCATTTAATCATTTTATATTATTAAAGACTATAATTATATTACATAGTAATCATCAAAAAGCATAGAAAATGTATTTTTTTAAAAAAAATAGGCCTACGAATTATCTCGTAGTTGGCTTATGTAACAGAAATCTCTTCGCGGAAGCCAACTACGAGTTAATTCGTACACAGACAAGTTTAGACTTGTCGCTTCGCTAAAGCTGAATCAGATATATGCGTTCATATTCGTCAGTAGTATATCAGATATTGTCGAGTGCTTCACATTTACGTCTTTCTTGAGTGTGTTGTTTTATAATTATTGTTAAAATTAAATTATCAAGAAACCAATATGGATAAGAAAAGACCACTGACTGAAAAAGAAATTGAGTACTACGTTAATCTAAGTGATTCAGAATTTGACGAGATTTTCGGCGAGGATAGTAACGACAGTAGCGATTATGAACCTTCTGAGAATTCAAGTGATAGTGACGATGAAGTCGTCTCCGAACCTGAAGATGAAGTTGTTCCCGATCCCAATGATAATGATGATGACTCCCAAGCAACAACATCAAATATGAATGATAATTTGTGGACAGAAATTCAACAAAATCCTGAACTATTTATTTTCCAAGAAAATGTTGGTTTGAAATTGGATACGTCAAATTTTACAGTGCAAACGCTGGTAGACTTATTTTTTTCGGAAGAGTTTCTTGCATTACTGGTCGAACAAACTAATTTATATGCTGCGCAAGAAATTGCAAAACGCACAGCATTAAAAAAATCCAACAGGTTATCAAAGTGGACAGACGTCAGTGCTGCAGAAATGAAAGTGTTTATTGGACTTTTGTTACAAATGGGGCCTTGTTCTTTCCCATCAATTGAACATTACTGGAGCAAAAGCAAGCTTTATAATGTAATGTTTTGGCGCTCAAATATGAGTCGAAATCGATTCCAGTTGTTACTTCGTTATTTTCATTTGGTTGATAACACAATACCATCTGCCGACAGGTTATACAAGGTGAGACCAATTCTAACTCATTTCAACAATATTATGCGTGAAATCTATGTACCAGATAAAAATATTTGTATTGACGAATCCATGATGCTGTGGCGTGGAAGATTGCATTTCCGCCAGTACATAAAAAATAAAAAACACAAATACGGTGTCAAACTGTACGAACTATGTAAGTCCAACGGTCTTGTAATGAAAATCAAAATTTACAGCGGAAAATCAGAGGAAACTGTCCATAATTTAGGTCACTCTACTGATGTTGTGTTACATTTACTCGAGGACTATCTCGATAAGGGATACACGCTTTATATGGACAATTTTTATAATTCTGTTACTCTAACTAAATTACTAAATACAAGAAAAACTTACGTGTGTGGAACTCTATGAAATAACAGAAAGGGAAACCCCAGAGATGTGGTAAATCGTAAACTCAAAAAAGGAGAGTGTATTTGGCAGCAAAATGGACCTGTTACTGTGTGCAAATGGAAGGACAAACGAGAAGTCCTTACCATTTCAAACATGCATGTTGTTGAAATGGTAGAGGTGTCCAATCGCAATGGAAAACTTTCTATGAAACCGAATATAATTCGAGATTACAATAAAGGAATGCCTGGAATTGACCGATCAGATCAAATGCTGTCGTACTACACATCTCTAAGAAAGACTATTAGATGGCCTAAAAAGGTTTCACTACATATTATAGAGATATATATACACAATGCGCACAAAATTTTTCAAAAAGTAACTTCTTCTAAAATAAAACTGATAAAGTTTAGAGAAGAATTCGTCGTCGCGTTGATTGGAGAAAAGATTCAACCAGTTTCGAAAAAGATGAGATTGCAAGAGCTTCATTATTTAGAGAGTCTGCCATCTACCGAAAAAAAACAACGTCCGACAAAGCCATGTCGTATATGTACTCAAGCAAAAAAACGCCGAGAAACGCGTTATTTTTGTCCGGCCTGTGAAGAGAAGCCAGCCCTTTGTGTGGAAGATTGTTTTAAAAAGTATCACAAACAATAAAAATATTCTTTTACTTCTTGATTTTGAATAAATTTTTTATAATTATATTTTCTGTTTATTTATTAATAAAATTTCTGTTCATGTCGCCAACATTGATTTTTTGTTCTCTTCCCAGAAGCCAT
The DNA here is from genome assembly GCA_019009955.1 of Riptortus pedestris. Lineage (NCBI taxonomy): Eukaryota > Metazoa > Arthropoda > Insecta > Hemiptera > Alydidae > Riptortus > Riptortus pedestris. The sequence goes on from CM032230.1 coordinate 139,022,541, forward strand.
CTATCCATATTAGCACTGATATGCTACGAGTTTAAGCGTAGCTACGCGACAATGGCGCACAGTAACACAGTACGAGATAACTCGTAGTCGGCGTCCTAGCAAAGAACGGAATATACGAGTTATCTCGTAGTTGGCAGTCAACGTGTTAATTAAAATTACAAAATATATTCTAGCTTATTTAGAAAAAACAGACATTTGGTAAGCAGATATAATGGATGATTGAAATGCTTACTGCTATTGTCACACCTATCAGTGGATGAAATGAAACGTATCAATTTAATGTATATAAATAAAACTTTAAGGTTTGTTTTATAAAATTGAAAATTGTGCCAGTCTTTCTGTCAGTCTGTCCACCCGTTTGATACTCGATCACTCAAAAACGGCTATGAAAGAATTCTGTTATTATTCTCAGGTAGAGGGAGTTATATGTTTGTATGTATGTATGTATGTATGTATGTATGTATGTATATGTATATATATATATATATATATATATATATATACGCATATACGTGTGTGTGTGAGTATGCCTTGTACAGTGCTTTAGGGTGGAGTCTTCCATCCAGGTATCTCCCTAAAACTTTTCTGGCAAATGTTCCTTTTAGTCTTCCATTATCCTATCTGAATAGATGATTATAAATAAGGAAGATGAAATCTCAAAGGAACAGATGGCAGTGAAAGTATCAAAAGATACCTGGAAGATGCCTGGAAGGGAAGACTACTTCCAAGACACTGGACAAGAAAGATAAATATATATACACACGCTTAATAATAAGAACTAAGAATTTTTCAGTCTCAAAAAAGCACTGAGGAAGCTGGAAGTGTATCTATGAAAACATTGGCCAGAAACATGAAGGTACAATCAATACCCAAAGATCTTAATTGTAAAAACTTCATTAGAGTTAAGATAATCCATTAAGATCTAAGGAAGTGTGGGAAGGGACCTGTTACTGTTTATATGTTAGATTAAATGATGACAGGAACCATAAATAAAAAAATATACATAGAACATTAACAGCAATACTCACCAAGAGCCACCATCAGGGAACCCAAGTGACATGACAACTGTGATCACCATTTGAAATAAGAAGATGAAGAAAAATACCATAAAACTAAATGAACTGTCATCCCTAAAAAAATAAAAAAATGAAATAAAAATCAAGCTAGCAATGCTGGATTTAATAATGAAACACAGAATATAAAGAACAGTAGTCCACTAAATTGCTGTTATTTTCATGTTTTCTTTAGATAAAAAAAAAAACTATAGAGTGATATTACAATTGTATTCATTGAGAATTATGAATAAATGAAATAATAAAATAACTATTATTAATTATAATTATTTCTTTTGAAATGGATAGTCATTCATTCTCTTAATATTCTAAGAAATACATTCTAAATACAGCCACAATACAAAACTACTGGAATTGTAATGCTCTTAAGTCTCATATAAATTCTTACATTTAGCTGGAGAAATGTCAAGGAAACTAAATTCGTTCAATATAATTTTATGCATACATGTGGCAATGATTTTTGTGTGCTCCTGAATGATGTCATGAAAGTCTTTTTTATGACTCGGCAAAACAGATGCAATCATTCAAAATGTATTAAAAACACCTAAATTATTCATACGATTCATGTACTCGTAAAATAAGAATGGAGCATTTAACAAATATTTAAGCGAAAACAAAATAAATATTCAAAATGTATAATTAAACCTTAGGCTGTTACAGAGTGATATATCATTCTCGGGAATGCTACGGGCTGATATATCAGTTGGGATGAAAATGTTCTCCGTATGCTATGGACTAATATAATAGTCTGTCACCTTTAGCAAAATATTATAATAGTTTTTCCTCTATCAGCATCTGTTAACTTTCAATAGAAACTGTTGTGTTCTTCAAGACAACACATGGCAAAGGGATTCAGGTTTCTCATTTTTAGGTCCCCTATAACGGGATTCCCTTTATACCTGAACTGTCCCTTTTTCAATCTCAAGTACCGTAACTCATTACGTTCAATTTATCCTTGCATATTTAGTCAGTATATTTTCTACTTTTCAAACAAACAGTCGAGTTCTTCAAACGTCTGGAAATTTTTCCCTGAAGGAGAAATTTTATTAGAACTTTTTGTGGTTGTACGTGAAAGCGAAGGTGATTATTCTTCAGATCACAATGACGATAGACACTGAAATGTGTCTATTGGTGAAATGTCTAGAACTAGCTACCAAAACATATATAAAAAATTCCGACACGCAGGGGCTGCGTAAACTAAGCAGATTTCCTATGTGAAGTTTAGCAATAGAGAAATCTGCATACTGGTAACACAACACCACCATAAGTAAATACAAATGGTAATGAGAAATCTTTCAGTTAATATTAATGAACTCCCAACTGAAATGGCTTCTGAATTGTAAGAATAATTTATATTTTAATAACTCAAATTTTAGTAGTCCAAGAACTAAAGAAGGGGGGGGGGCGGATGAACAGAACGTATTTGCATAAATCTCACAAAGTAACGAAGGTTAGGTAAGGTTAGAAAGGACAGGTTAGGTTAGAAGCTTCCGCCAGAGCCGAGCACAGCCGAACTGACCCGAACAACACCCGACCACAGACTTCATAAAAATGCAAATATCTCGGTTAATATTCAAGATATAGAATAAGTGTATATGACAATATTTATTGTAAATTTAATTTGCAATAAGATTGGTTCTATACAATTTTTCGATCCGATGCATAATAACGGAGATATTTCGAATTTTCGAAAATCCCCCCCGAATATTAACCTAGATATTTGCATTTTTATGAAGTCTGTGGTCGGATTAGTTCGGCTGTTTTTGTAAGTCGGCTCTGGCGGCATAAAACGGTTAAATATCAAGTTTTGTAACGATCAAACAAAAATTGCTAGAGCGTTAACAGACAAATATATATATATATATATATATATATATATATATATATATAATTTTGAACGGACCTCATTTTCATCATCTCCTGGGTAGGATCGATGGACATTTGAAGAAATTTTTTGAAACTCGCGTCATGAGTACGACCTCAATAGCTGATTTCCCTTAAGGGAAATCTGCTAACAACTGGAATGGGAATTATACGAATAGCGCTAGAACGTAAAAAGTATCCACCTCACAGGGATCTGTAGAGGCTAGACAATCTCTACACAGCCAAATGCTCACACCACCTGAGTACTATGCAGCCTTAGGGTTAAAATATCACTAATTGTTTGCTAAAACCAATTAGAATAAATTACTTAACAGTCGATAACTATTTATATGTCTAGCACAATATGACCCACTTTATGATTTGAACTCATTACTTAAAAACAGTTTCTCAACAGGTCCAATGAGAGATAGAACCCTGCTTATCTAATAAATACCTACTATATATAATATAAATATCTAAGTGTGAATCATAAGGCAAAACAATGTTAGAGGCAAAGCCTAGAAAAACTGAATTGCTTACCTGAAAGCTTTGTAGCCCGGGCGATACCAGCATATAAAAGATATAGGAGTGAGAATAACTGTATAAACTAGGGAAAGTGCGAATGTACCAAAATCTCCAAAAGTGAAAACTCTTATGAAACCAGTAAACATGTTTGCCACCAATAGGATAAAATGATCTGAAATAGAAAGAGCATCACTAATGAATGTTTATCTTATAAAATTCAAATTTGGTTACGCTAAAAAGTTAAATCATAAATGCAAAATACTGGAGGAAAAAAATAAAATATTTAAATACAGCCTAAGCAGTAATCACTACCACTACCTTCAAAAATCTGATGTAGACACTACATGACTTCTTAGTCCTCCTATTAAATTAAATACACAAAATGTTTCGCTGGACTAATTTTTCAAAGACATCAACTCTTTCATGAATTTCAATGAGTAGAGAAATATGAAAAGATTAACTACCAACAGAGCCTCCAGCTACAAAGGCACAGTATATATCTAACGCATGGCACCTACAGCAGCAGTTATCTGAAGTATTTCATAACCTCGAAATATTTTGGTATCAACATAATAATTTGACAAATTGAAAATATTTTTAAAGCGTAAAATAGAACTATTACTTACATATCCATAAATAATACATCTGTCTAACTACTGACTGGAAGTCAACAGGTATATCTACATTTATGTCTTGATAGAAACAGGGTTCAATACCACAAGAATTAGATGGAAGAGGAGGCCAATTATTTCGTCTCACTATAAAAAAATAAAGCAATATTAGTAACATCAAATATATGAATTTATTTCCTTCTTTTACACTAAAATATTCATAAATTTATAATGCAATATGTTAATATAATTATTATGAACACCAATTTGCAGGCACAATTTATTATATCTTCAAACAGAAATTTTGGTATTTGAAGTCATATACAACCATAAAAATAAAAAAAACTACATCCCTGATAGTGTAATAAATCTAGTCCAACTGATTGTTTCTACATCCGGTGTGATACTTTATGATGCCAATCCATTTGTAATTAACCATTAAATAGCTTTAACAGCTCAGATAATTCAAAGGCTACTACTAACTGCCAGTTTACCCAGACAACTTTGTACCTACCTTCCCTAAGCCATTTTATTCTAGATGTGTTCATCGAGAATAATACATACCAATTGCTGATTTATAACTCATCAAAGATAAACCTTTTCACCATAATCTCAATTCAACAAAGCGTTCTTCAGATCTAGTTTTTTTTCTTTTTTAATCAGTTCCCAGTGGACTGGCCATACAGTCTCAGATAGCCGGAACAACATCTTCAATTAAAAAATATTTTCATTGCAGACCATACGGTCAACAACCAGTGTCTAATCCACATTTCCAGTTTAAGGGAGCCTGTAAGTTGACCTTAGGGCAATTAACTCATACAAAAATGCCATAATCTCAAACTGCCAAGCTTTACCCTTTGGCCACCTACAGGCCGATATAGGAACTACAGTTGTGTCTAAAGACACTCAAATTGGGTGGCTAATGCCTGTAGACTGTTGTCACAAGCCAAAGTAACTTTTGTTATATACACTTTTGTCGTATACCAAAGTTTAAATGCGTTAGACACTAAAAATTATAGCAGAAGTCAACAATTTTATTTGGCACAAAAGACTCAACCGAACTAAAGGAAACTCGGTACGTGTATTAGCACTAACACCTTCATTATAACAAGTCATACCAACATTTATAGGGACAGGCAGGAATGGGGGTTTTAGGGGAGGTCAGAAATTAAAAATGGCGATATTTCGTTTCGCATTGATTTTTCGGTAAATATGCACATAACAAAAGTTGTTTATTTTGTTATTTAAAGTAAAGTTTGTTATATACACTTTTTTCGTATACCGAATTATAAACGTCATATACGCTAAAACCTTTAGTGGAAGCGAACAATTTTATTTGACACAGAAGACTCAAACCAAACTAAATAAAACTCGGTATGTGTATTAGCACTAACGTCTTCATTATAATAAGTCATACCAACATTTCTAGGGACAGGCAGGAGTGGGGGTTGTTTAAGGCCGGACTTTAAAAATAGCAGTATTTTGTTATCTATTCGTTTTTCGACAAACGTGCACAAAACAAAAGTTGTTTACTTTGTTATTTAGAGTAACTTTTGTTTTATACATTTCTACACGAACAATGTGTGGAGCAACTAATTTGCGTAGAAATATTGATATGCTCAACAATTCTTTCCAATTTGAACTACCAGGTACCTCACTTGGAAAAATTAATTCAAATCTATGTTAATATTTTGTCCTTAATAACTGAAATCTATGCATAATGCACAGGAGACGGGAAATATGACAATATGGAGGACAGTGAAGTCTTGTATAAAAAATTAATTTTATTATTAACAAATCCACCCCAACAACGGGTATAAATCCTAACACTGGGATGGGTAAATGTCAAAAAAGTGTGCAAAGTAAAGCCTTGCCAAAAAAATACCATTACCATTCAGCCTCGAATCAATCCCCGGGCAAAGCCGGGTATCTGAGCAAGTACATACATATAAATATATATATATATATATATATATATATATATATATATATATATATATAAAATCTGATTATATTTAAACGCATGTGTTAACCTCTGTTCTATCTACATGCCTGCTTGTCATTGGCAAATTTCTATGCTCGCCAGTTACTCTTTTGCCTAACAGTTCTTAATCATTAGTTGATGTCCTTGCTTCGTTCTACCAGGACAGTCTTGTATCTAATATTCTCTTATATTTTCTCAGGCTCACATTACTATGGTGCGTATAGTATGATCATAAAGTGCATTGCATGCATATTTCAAGTCTCTATTTTGTTCTTATCATACCGCCCTCGATACTCTTTATTACTTTGCCACCATTCTGTAATTGATGTTACTATTCTCTTGATCAAACACAGGTCAATGTATTTGTGGCCATCAAGGAAAGGGAGTATTTGACCATGTCTTAAAGATCAACACCTAAGATTATGGCAAATACAATCGACCTGTTTACAAGGAGTACAGCACGTAAACATATCCCCTAATCGCTTAAACCTCCTAGATATTATGCTTTGTCTTATAGCAGTGACCCGCAAGACCATGTCTCTATTATTTACTTTCCCTTCACCTGAAATATGTTGCAAGAAGAGTTACTCACTTTGTATGATTCTCATCATACGTTTTTATGTGCCATCACACATATCATGTTCTACCATATCTGACATTACACAAAAGAAAAAAAAAATGAATGAAACTTACCATTATATGTGTTATTTCTAAGTTCTTCTTCTCTTCGTTGAAGCTCAGCAGCTTTCCTCTCAAGTTCTTCTTGCCGCCTCTGAAAATAAAAATTATAATATACTACACATATTAGGGGATTATACTTAAAGGAATAAATAACATACAAAGCCCAGGCAATACTCAAATATAGGTGGCCACTGATTGGGAGTGGGTACCAATCACCTCTTTTCATATTATATTATTTTTTTTTTCATAAAAACATTATCTCAGTATATGTCGGAATTAACTACTTACTAGGCTGTACAGTCCTTGCAGGATATGGACCTCTGCCCCAATTTGAAACCATCTCTACAGCCAGCAGTTTCCACACCCTCCACAAGTCCTCTCTCAACTCACCCAGCCAGTTTTCCGTGGGCTCTACTCCTCGTTTCACACAGTGTACATACCATTCAACATTTTCTCTGGTAGCCTGCAGTGCTCTATCCTCTTGACAAACCGTAACCAGTGTAATCTGCCTTTCTTAAAGCAGAAAGATACGAGGCTCACCAAACACCTCAGGGAGTTTGGTATTGCATCTAATCCGTTATATGTGCTGCTCTCCCAAAGCTCCAGATATTCTTCACAAAATTCTTTTCCTCCTGACAGGGCATTTCAACTTTTTCCTTGCTGAGCCCACATTTCACTACAATATATAACCAAAGGGCTGTTGACTTTTACCCTCCTGGAGAAACTTTTAAAGCCTTTTTCCTGGAGAGCATTTTGGAGGACATAGAGCCATTTGATCCCTTTGACTTTTCATCTGCTTCATCCTTAGAATTACCCCTTCCAGGTGCTTAAATGTGCTAAAACTAAAAAATGAGAACTCCTATTTGGCAGGGCCAATCCCCATGCTCCATTTGAAGGGTATTCATATATACGTAATATTTTCTTAAGTTATTTTGATTCCTAGATATGCTCTGTGTGCACACACTTCCAGAGCCCGAGACAATACAGCAATATTTCCAGCTTGAAAAACACCATCAGCACATGGTTCTATTGTATATTGTATCACCATAAGGGTTTTTCCTTATTTTTCAGACTGCCAGGACAAGGCTAAATTGTGTTGATGGCAATGAATCTCCTTCTCTTAAACCAGTGCTAACCTCAATTTGATCAGAGATGCCTGTCTGAACCGCCTGTTTGAACCTTCCAGAGTAATCTCTATCTATCTTGCCAAGTATTCAAACTGACTGTAATGCATCTATATAATTATATAGAATGTGCAAAAATTGAACTAATATACACCTCTTTTTTAAAAATAGTTTAGATTTTTTTTTCTTTAAGAAAGGATAACTTTACATAGTGAACAACCAAAATTTAATGAGCACTAAAACATTTTTAGGGACAGACTAAGTGAATTACTTATAATGAAATAGAGCTGAAGGTAAAGAACTGATATAAGGAGTTTGCTAGGAATAATTCATTATTGCATAAACTTGTTGACACAAATGGAAGTACACATGAGCTTATGATTCTAATAATTAAGAGTGTGACTGTGTTGACACCTCATAAGTCAACACTGAAAATATTACAAATAATTTTATAAACCAGTAACTGCTAAAAATTAAGCAAAACTTTATCTGGAAATTAATCTAATCTGTTCTACAAACTACATTTTCATGCATCTGGATACTGTGCCTCAATTACTTCTGGTTAAATAAGGTGACCAAACCCAAAAAGTACAATATCTAAATAAAAAACCCACTGTTACAGAAATAGCTACATATGTTTAAAGCTTTATCGATAACTTATTAACTCTAATATATACTTCATATAATGTAACAATTGATAATCAGGTTCAGTTACATTTTAGTTACAATAGACTTACACTTTACTTACACAGGAGCTTGGATTATAATAGTAACATTTATTAATATATCTTGTTTTTTATTGTCATTATTTGTCCCTTTGAATGACTGAAGTGAATCGGGATGGGCTATTACAAGTCAGCACCCTTTTATAGCCAGGATGGGACTAAGGATTTGATATAGGGAGTTTGTCACTAAATAAATTCCTATTGCACACATGGGAATCAAATTCATGACTATTGGTTTACCAAGTTTATTAAAACCTATGTCCTAACACTCATGGCTAACGTGAGCTACTACCTTGTTTGTTTAAATAAAAGTAAAAAGACTGTTCCAAATAATTGTCAATGCACAAAAGAAAATAATAATAATATATGCACAATGAGCAAAAACAATGTAAATAGTAATTACAGGAAATAGTTATATAATTTGGGAAAAGAAAGTTAAAATTATGTCAACATCATTGATAATGAATTGTTTCTTGCAGGAATATTTTCAGCGAGTGCCCAAGGCAAAACTAACTACAGGCCACTTAAAGCTAACACAAGTATTGCTTTGGTTAACACAGTAATGGCCACTTTAAGTGGTTAGCCATATATAAAGCAACAAGACTAAGAAGCCTATACCAATTGTGAAGCGGAAATTCTGCTCTCCTGCTTATTATAAAAAAAGAAAGACAAAAATAAGCTCAAAATTTTAAAAATAGTTTCTTTGTGCCATTCAATTGCCCCTAATTTATAAAATAATGCTACTTAAAAGATCAGTTCAAAATCTCCTCTATACAAATTGAAAAAGAAAAAAAAAGTATACGTAGATCAAAGCCAGGTAAATTTATGCATTTATTAAACCAAAACTCAGCCTAACATAATTTTATACTTTCATTACTTACCTATTTGCTCCACATAGCAGGTCATTAAACATTTTAATTGAATACTATTTTTTATTTATTATTTTATTGAGTAATCTTAGTTTTCTTTTTTTTGGAATCAACTTAGTAATACTTGTAATTTTTGATATATTAGCAGGTCTCCTTATTATTATTATGACAACAAAATAAAACAGATATGCATGTTCATATTTTAAAACGTGAGGCAGTTCAATAAATTTTGAATACTACTTAATTTATATTGAAATAAAGTTTTTTTTTCTTTCTTCAAAATCAACTGAAAATAAACCGCACATGCGCGCGCGCCCACACACACACACACGCACACGCACAAGCGAGCACGCACGCACGCACACGCACCAGCCAGCCAGCACGCACACACGCACCAGCGAGCACGCACGCACGCACGCGCACATGCACAAGCGAGCACGCACGCACGCGCACACTCACACGCACAAGCGAGCACGCGCACACACACACACACACTCACACACACACACACGCACGCACGCACACGCACACACACACACACACACACACCACACACATAAAAAAATAGTTTATTTTCAGTTGATTTTGAAAAAAGAAAAAAAAAAAAACTTTTTTTCTCTTCTGGTAAGTAATGGAAAATTAAGTGGTATTCTATATTTATAGATCTTATTTGCCTCATGTCTTAAAGTATGAACTTGTGTTTTTATTATACACCAAAGGAGTCTTGTCTTCAAATGAAAACCTGTAGAAACTAGATGAGTTGAGCAAGGAAAAACTATTTTATCCTCATTTATAATTTTGACAAATAGGTCTGCTTAAAATTTTTCTGCTGTTTCTAATGCTAATTATCCCATAGTTACTGTAATTTGTGCTAATTATTTTTAACGGAACTAGTTTTGTATTAGCTATTTTTTTTCTGGACTAAAGAAGGCATTCATTTGCTATTAAAAATGTTTAAATAAATAATGGGATTATCAACTAATATAATTTGTGCTTAGTGCAGTGTGAAGAGAGGAAGTAGAGAAATTGACATGGTAGTGAATAGAGTGACAATTATCAGAGGTTAATCAAAGAAAAGGTCAACATCTCCCACTTACTCCTTTTCTTTATTCACACAGATTACTTAATTACATGTGTATTACATGGGTAAATTATTAATATACTGAATGAAACATTTCAGTTTTAATTGCATATGTGAGAGCACAGCACATAGTACATATGTTTATTAACAGTTTATCGACTCTGTACTGAATTCCATTTGTTATAGTTACTACTAGTATTCTATTTTGTTTAATGTATTGAGATTACAGATATATCTCACTGTTATTTGAGCAATTGTGTAAATGATCGTTACAGAAATGTTTTACTAACGAATAATCAATCAAATGGAAAATAATGATAATTCATGTCGTGTCACAGAGCACTGAAGTAATCTGGGTAAATAAAAGAAATAATGAGTGAAAGTGAATTCTCCTTCGAACCTCTATAAAATTGGTGTTTAGTTTATAGTGCATCTATCAAGAACTCAATTACACAAAATTAAATAAGTAAATAAACGAAAACCTCTAAATGTACAAAACATAAGGGTAGGACTGGAGATCATTAAATACTTCAGCAAACAATGAAATCAATCCATTGACAAATCTATCGATAATGGTTATCATAACCAGTTATGTGGTAAGAGCTTCCAATATGTGAGCAACATTTTCAAACCCAGTCTAAAGTTGAACTTGCCGCCTCTGGACTAAATAAAAACTTGAAGTTACTAAGCAACTACTTAGTACAAATTTAGACGGGCTTGAAAATGGTCCCCTCCCATTGAAAGCTCTTGCTATGTATGCTTGATAATCAACCAGTAATGATGGCCTTACCGATAGATTTGATAATGGTACTATGCACAATAGCAGAAACAATGACAATGAAATCACCAGTCACTTTCATATTTCGTACATCAATTACACTTTTTTTACCACTAATTAACTTAATAAGTAAAATGCTACATTAAGAGATAACACTAAGCTTAAAGGCCACTACTCGTGCAACATCTTATTAGAGGACTTTCCTTAAAGTAAATCAGCTTTTGAGGTTGTACTCATGACACGACTTTTTAACACTTTCCCAAATCCTTGTCAAGAAAAAACTTCTTTTGAAATATTTAATGCATCCTATAGTTTTCTTGCATTTTCTGGAACCTCTTCAGGGACTAAACTGATAGGATCTTTTATTATTATTTATTTGAGATGCTGCTACAATGGCGATTCATCTTCTAACATGTAGAAACTGATAGGAGGATCTGTCCGGCTTGACAGCTGGTCAAGTACTTAAGACCATTAAATATACTTATGCTAATTTATAATTACAATTTGTGTGAATATATAAAGAAAATATTGTGATAGCAGAAGAAGTCGGACTTCAAATTTTAACAGAATTATACATTTTCACCTTCCCTGAATACACCTCTACTAGTTCCGCGATGACGTCGAGACTGACATAACATCTAGTGTATACCTCCCTATTTATTGATTGAATTTTTCTAAGGGGATTGTTTAACAGGTAAAAATAAAAGAAAATAATTTTCTCAAAATTATTAGAGATACAGTTGGTTGGTTAAGAGCCTTTTTAGTTCATAGTAAAAAAAAAATCTGCATATAACATTTTTTATATGCATAGAAATATTACATATAACTAACAACTGAAATCATTTTAAATGAAATCGGGCTAAGCAGATTTCCTACATGGTGAGGTGAAACAAAGATGGTATAATCTTACATTATATTTTTTATTTCTTCATTTAAAAAAGATCAGCAAATAAGGTGAATATATTTTTTATACTTGAAATATTTAAAATTACATGTGAAGTAGTGGGGGGCGTAAATCATTGGAAACAAATATATAAATAAAAAATAAAGAGTTATGTAATCTAGACTATGAAGGCTGAAAACAAAAGAACATAAATAACTCTGTAAATATCTGATTTAGATAATATTAAGAAAACAATTGTAGCTATTAACTTGTTTTATACGTTGAAACACTTGTTTGAAGCTTTTTAATTTTTTAATAACATTGCTTATGTAACTTTTCTTCATAAGAAAAGTCTTATTATTTAATAAGATACATAATAACAGAAATATATTATATATATAAAAACTTGAATGAACCTCATTTTCATCGGAAGGCATTTGAAGAATTATGTCATAAGTACAACTTCAGTATAATTTATTTATTTATATTAAAGTCCACATTTTGCAACTAAGTCTAATTGGGGCGGGTTATCTACAGGTAACCACCCTTTTCTAGTAAAGGGTAGGACTAAGGATTTTATTTAATGAATTCCGTCACTAAATAAATTCCTGTTGCCCAGGTGAGAATTGAACTCGCCACTCAAGGTTTACTATGTGAGATTAAGGCCAACGCTTTAACTCACTTGGCTAACCTGAGCTCCTTACTTCAGTATAAAATTTGCACTAAGGGATATCTGTTAAAAGATACAAATAACTCCATATTTCGGGTAGATATGTGATTTGATCTGCTTCATTGAGATTCATTTAAAAAACATTAACAAACAATATGTATTAAACAGTATAGTGATTTTTGTTTTTTCAATAGAAATTCTGTATTAACCCTTGAAGGCACAATTGAGGCCCATTTAACAATACCTTGAAATAAAATAAAGTTTTTTTTTAAATTTTATTAAAGGCTTAGGGTCATCTACGGGGACAACTTTAAATATGATATTAGACCCAAATGGGTAAATATTTTCTTCATCCAGTACTACTACTTTAATACAATTTAGAAGTACTTGTCAAATAATGGAAAAAATAAATTAAAAAAAAGATCAAGGTTTCTACAGAGGCTTTTGCAGATGAGATGTCAGCTATAGAGGACATTAGCATTAAAAGATTAATGACCTAAAAAACAAAACATGAAAACAGATATTGTCTAATTATGGTCTTAATTTGTAGAGCAAAGTGAATATAGGAAAGTCTAATGTGCTGAAGTGCGCTAATGACCTGGTGTCCAACCCTCGTGTTCTGTCGTTGAAGAACTTGGACTTCCTACGTGCATAAACTAAATCTAGCTAATTTTAACTGGAGGATATTCATACTCACATCAAGAGCGGCCTATGAAAGCAGAGGAAGAAAGATATTTATTTTGTTTATTAATTGGCTATGAAGGTTTTATCTGAGTAAAACTCAAGGATATCATGTGTTTTATATATATATATATAAAAAAAAAAGAAATTAACCTTTTCATTAAAGAGACTGGAGCTGAAACAGTCCCTTCCTTCAACTTCATCTCTTCAATTCCAAAGACAGTATTTTCTTCTCAGTATCATTTTAAACTTAGTTCTCTTGCTATATTAAACTATACATTTTTAAATACCCACCTGACTATGAGGTCTACAATGTGGACAGTAACCACCACTAACTACCAAAATAACCAAAAAAATATAAAATTTTTAATGTTATGATTGATAGTTCAAGGCCTCAAACAATACTTCAAAAGATTTTTCACATTTCATTATTTTTCTAATATAAATTTTAAGTTATCAAATGGTTTTATAATTGATTTTCCTCTATTAAATCATAAATGCATACGAATTTTGTACAAATTTCTTCTGTGTTAATCTAATTAATATGTACCCTTAAAAGCAGTATTGCTTATGAGAAAGATTTCTTAATAAATTCATTTATTTATTTTACTGAAATGTATTTACTATTTATGGAAATATTTTTTATCCCTTCTTCTTTTTTTACATTATTAATCTGTTTTTATTTAAATATTTTTTGAATTATCAAGCATTGTGTAAATATAAGATCAATTTGCATGAAGTTATATTAATTTTCTCACTTCAAAACCAGTAAGAAGTTAAATTTAAACACAGTAATTTATCCATTCATTCTAATAAACATCTGAAAACTACTTAATTTCATTATTTATTCCAAACAATATACTATAGTGATATAGTATAAAATGAAACAGATAATTCATTGATTCACAAAAGGCCTGTTGAAGGTTCAATGGTCTAGTGGGAGATAATATTCACTCACAAAGATAAGATGAGTCATATATTTACACGAGATAAAATTAACTCTATTATCCCCTCTATAAAACATCTCACTATATACTGCATTTTAGAGGATTCTGCAGCTATAATTTAAATTTTTGACAATTTATGAAGAACATATTTAAATTATAAACTTTTAGGAATTGTATGCGACAAATTAAAAACAGTAAACCCATGATTTGCAAAGGCGACTGTGTGGGAAAATGTGGTAATGAAAGTATTTTCACAAAAAAAAACTTTCAAGGGACTGAACATGTTAGGACCATGTCCTTCAATATTTTTCTTTAGCTTTTGTAAAAACAATATTCCTATGAATTTATAATTATCAAATATTTTTTTTTGTTTACTACCTTGCAGAAATTAAATATGTAAAGACAAAGCAATGTAGAAACAGACATAGTATGCCCAAAAGTATTTATTGGCTAGAACATAAGTATACCGCCTTTCACAGTTTTTCTATTTTAAATTTTCGTACTGTTTGTTTCGTTCTTAAATTTTCAGTTTCCACTTCTAGGGAGTCAATGAATAAACTGTGATTTTTAGTTTATATTACAAAACTTTTTTTTTCTGTAAATTGTAATTTCTTTTGATAATTATTATTGATTAAATTGGTGTAACAAATTATATTTGTTTGCAAATTTAATAAAATATAATAAATTAATAGATTTTAAGTTTAAATGTTTAATTTTTTTTTCCTCAAAACTATTAAATATATAAAAATATTTCAAAAAGACTGCCTTAATCAATCTTGTAATATTTTAAACAAGAAATGAAGTTAACTCCATTTCTTTCTATTGGTTAGTAAATAAAGTTTTATTGAAGTGTGTTGGATGGGAAAAATGAGGGACTTGTAACACATGACAAGGGAAAACCCAGACTCACTCCGTCATATGTAACATTATTTCATTTCTTTTCCTGTTGTTTTATGACCTTGTAGATCCTAAGGTGCCATTACCAACCCACTTCACCTCTACATATCCTAGGTGATGGACTTCCACTTGACTATATGGAATTTCACACTGTATTCCTTAACTATGCTAACTCCAATGATTTTATATAATCATTTTGTCTTATTTTATTTTCTGGATGGCTCATTCATTATCTAGTTCAACTTCTTGCCCCACCCATTTACTTCTAGATGCTACTGTCTTTCCTGGAACTTGGCCTACATCATCATTGAGCCATGAGCTGGCCCCTCCTTCTTCGCCCCTGTCAGTGATCATACAATATTTTTTACACAATATGCCCTAGCAATCTACTTTCCATCAAAGATGATATCAGGGTCAACAAACAAGTCCATCAGACTAGAGTATGATAGAGGAAGAGAAGGCATTGCTTTTGACCCTCCAACATGTGCTACTCTCTCACTGCTCCAAATATCTTTAAAAATCGAGGCATATTAATGCTCCAAGTTCTGTACTAAATAAAGGATGTCAGTGACCAAGTGCACTAAAAAAAAATGTCATTTCGAAATAAATTGCCACTATCTTAATACAGCACTCTAAAGTTAACTTTATACCAAATTTAATGAATTTAAGACTAATCATTATAAAAATGTACATCAACTGCGACAAATTGATGGACGGATCATGTACAATAACAATAAAACTGTAAAGATGACCACTACAGAAAATGAACCATAATTAGTTGTAATGGAAGAGGGATGAAAAATTCTTACTATAGTCATCCAAATATACAAATTTTCGGAATTGAAATACAGGAGTAAATAGTACTCAGAAAGAGATATCCAAGTATTGAAGTTCAGAGATCGTTAATATTATAAGATCGTTAATTAATATTATTCAACTTGCACACATATGAGACCACCAACCTAAATGTGAGATTTTCGCACAAGTGAAATTATCCAGAGCGAGATACAATGGCAGGTAAATCTACTTCACGAATTTTAATCCTTAAAGAGATAAAAATGTGACATGGGAGGCTCATAGTTGTTTGTAGGCGATAGTTTAACAGCAAGAGCCTTCACAAATAGACAACGAACATTTTCAATCTGAATCTCTTCAATCAAGATCTTCGTACAAATCAATTGCTATGAGAGGAAGCCAAGGAGGAGGAAAAAACCATAAAATAATTAGAATAATGTTGTAATTACCTGTAGTTCAGCAGTTGTCATGGAGTTAGGAGCTGGCTGTTGAGGCTGTTTAGAGTATGGTGGAGGCGGAGCCACCACACCTTGAGTTGCCAGCATAACTGCAGGCTCGGGATCATTTCGACTCTATCAACAAACAAATATAACTCTGATTGAAAGAAAGAAAAAAAATCTACATATCAAAATCATATCAGCTTTTCAATTCTACAAATACTAATAACTTTAATTATTTCAACATTTTGAAATGTATTAGGAAATATGTCAAGCTTCCCACTTGTCCTCTTGCAATATTAGTATTCAAGAATAAGATTTTGAATAAAATCACATTTGGAATATTGTGTTTATAAAAATATTTACAGTAAATATGAATATGAATAAAATCATTTCCACAAATGAATATGATTTTCAGCAGATTTCCCTTCAGGGAAATCAGGTATTGAGGTTGTACTCATGATTTTCAAAAAAGTCTTCAAATGTCTACTGATCCTACCTAGTAGATGACGAAAATGTGGTCCGTTCAAAATTTTATATATATATATATATATATATATATATATATATATATATATATAAATTTTGTCTGTGACCGCTCAAGCAGTCAATTTTTCTCTGATCATTACCAAACTTGATATACGATCGTTCTGTATAAAAAGAAAGAGGTGGGTTTAGAGGGGAGAATTTCAAAAATTCGAAATGTCTGCGTTATTATTCATTGAATCGAAAAAGTCTGTCACACAGTGGCTGCATAAACTAAGCAGATTTCCCATGTGAAGTTTAGCAATAGAGAAATCTACATACAGGTAACACAACATCACCTTGAGGAAATACAAATGTAATGAGAAATCTTACAGTTAATTTTAATAAATTCCCAACTGAAATGGCTTCTGAATTGTAAGAATAATTTATATTTTAATAACTCAAATTTTAATAGTCCAAGAACTAAAGAAGGGGGGGGGGGATGAACAGAACATATTTGCATAAATCTCACAAAGTAACGAAGGTAAGGTAAAGTTAGAAACGACAGGTAAGGTTAGAAGAAGCTTCCACCAGAGCCGAACAGTTACGGAAACTTACATTCTAGTCTCGCTTGGTAAGATCTATATAATATATACATGACTTTAAATTAAAAGCGGCATATTAGATGTGTAACAATATATAAATTCTGCATAATTTGGTTAAGCAACCAAATATAAGGTGATTGATGTGTATAGAATTACGGTGAAAATCATTTTAAAAAATGAGATTATCAGCAAATATAAACAAAAACTTGTTATTTAGAGTGAAAAATGTTATATAACCAAACTTGTTGGCAATGTCATGTCTTACAATAAGTGTTCTGTTCATTTATCTCCAACTCAAATATGAACTGAGATATATGTATTTTGTGTATTAGGTCTTCAAAAATCCTCTACTTCTACTCGTTTCATTTTAACAATAAGCTAAAAGATCACGAATCATGGTATTCTAAATTTAAATACCGCATATTTTTTTTTTTACATCAGATCTTCTCTAACAAAGAAATATAGATTAAAATTTAGATGCGATGCCCTCAGCGAACATGCAATTTTTCTCCTCATACTCAAACAATTTTCACAAAATCTGTTACATCATTACACATCTAATGTCCAGCTTAAGTTGGTTGTCTTATTTACATAGAGCCTCACTAAGAGAGATACAGAGACTATACAGGTGATGTCATTTATATATTATTTCAACACGAGGTAAATTTCCATAGTTAACACAGCCAACTGTTGGCGGAATGTTCAGAATTAAGGTGAAAATCATAAAATATAATGTAATTTTCATATTAAATGTAATTTTTAAAAGTCATAAAAATGTGAATTTTGTTGAAAATTAAATTTTTAAAAAAATTAATAAGTTTGCTGTGTAAACTAAGCAGATTTCCCATGAGAAGTTTTACAATAGAAAAATCTGCCTAATAATAACAGTAGTAGTAAGGAATCTCTAAACCTATTCACAGCCGATCTCATCTCGTCTGTTATCTGCACACACAGAATACAAATGCAATATCTCGGTTTATATTCAAGATAGAGAATAAATGTATAGAACAATATTTCTAGTAAATTTAATTTACAATAAGATTGATTTTATACAATTTTTCGACCCAACGTATGGCAAGAGAGATATTCCCTCTCTAAAACCCCTCCCACAGGTCCGATTTCAGCCATTAACGAACTTGATCTGTCTATTTACATAAAACGATTAAATACCGAGTTTGGTAAACATTAAACAAAAATTGTGGCCGCTAGAGTGTTAACAGACAAATTTTATATTTTTATATATATATATATATATATATATATATATATATATATATATATATAGAGAGAGAGAGAGTTTTGAATGGACCTCATTTTCGTCATCTCTTCAATAGGACCAATGGACATTTGAAGAAATTTTTCGAAAATCATATCGTGAGTACTACCTCCCCTTTGAGGGAAATCTGCTAAAATTGTAAATACTGCTTGATGTGGATGAAAAATGAAAAAATGGTGAATGTGAGAAAAAATAATATACATGGATTTGAATATTCCATAATTAGATTTATGAATATGAATAAGACAAAAATCTTATTCAGTATCATTTTATACATATTCATAATCACAATATTCTACAATTGAATTTATTTAAAATCATATTCATGAATATATTTACACTCATCGCTACCTCACACCAAAGCTATATAAGGTTGGTTCTTCACAGACCGAAACAATGATTTTCATTCATTATCTTTTTGTCCGATAACTGTCTAATATTTACTAAAATTACAAACTTCAAATAGGAACTCTATTATTTTTCTGTTTTTTTAGAGTTTCCATAGTTACAGAATGCCCATTACAGTAATTGAGTGGGAAAAGGGTTATATAGTAACCCAGAACAAAGTTCATTAGTAGCTACTTCTTTTCTTAAATTTCCAATTAATATTATTATTATTATTCATTAATGTCCACTTTTTGCAACTAAAGCTAATGGGGACGGGTTATCTGCAGGTTACCACTCTTTTCTAACCAGGGTGGGATTTTAGGATCCAATTAATAGGAGAAAATCTCATCTAAAGAAAAATCTCTGTTAAATAATAAATACAAATCAACACAGGTTTTGATATTCTGAAAAAGGAAGAGAAGCTCAGAAACAGGCTATCCTTGAAATAGATGTAATAAGATGAAATATTTGAACTGAATGAATGTGCAACACCATTAGCACTTTCATCCCTAAATTGCAACTCCCCGTTTAAGCATTTCCTTCTCAGAATTAAAACATTAGCTGGAAAAGTCAAATTGCTGCTCAAAAGTTCAAAAAAAGAAAAGTGAAACAACAATAAAACAAAGTTATAAACCAATAAAACCGACGAAAGAAAATCATTAAAAGTAATGAGATGTATTTTAAATGAAATTACATTAATAGGTTCATTAATTAACTAAAATAAGAACCCAATCTCCTACTACTGAAATTATAATATCTTCAAAAATATGTTTCAACTATCTAAAATATAATATATTTACTTGTATATTGTGCATCACTGAAGCACAAAGATTTTAAAGAATTTACTTTTTCTAAAGGAAAAACTCTAAAAGTGGATTTACTTAGAAAATCTTCTTAATTTTAAATCACTCATTTAGAGCGATGAAACATTAAGAAAATAACATTATCATGTATTGCAAACACATTATTTGGTTTTTGCAAAAGACCTCAGATAAGCACTGCCCTACTGTATAAATACACACGCATTGCTTCAAAACTCAAAACATTTCATGCAATGAAAGAGAAGTACTGAAAAAGAAACCAAAATTTGGTTAACTACAGTAAATAAAATCTAAGAAGGAAGTTTAAATTATAATGAACTCTTGAATGAAAGTGACTCAACCCAGGACTATTTTAACAAGAACTTGACAAACATGACTCATAAACCTACTGTTCAATATTTAAAGTAAACATGTCTACCAATATGGAAAATAAAACCAGAAGCAATATCATCTACTAACCTGTATTGTTGAAATAAACAAAAAAATTATTCATTTCAATAAAATGAACTCTCTAAAAGTGACTCATCCCAGGGCTATTTTTAACAAGAACTTGATAAACATGACTCATAAATTGAAATTCAATATTTAATTAAATGTTAACAATCAAGTTAACATGTTCTCCACTAAGGAAAATAAAACCAGAAAACAATAGCATCTAATAACATATTTTATTAAAATAAATAAAAAAACTATCATTTGAATAAAAATTTGAGCATAATTTTTGAACAAAAAAAAAGTTTCTTTTTTTTCCCCAGAGAGTAAACTTACGCCCCACTTTGAAATATCAATATCGTTAGAAAACAGTAAAATAAATTATTTTTCAATACAATGAAGAACTACTAATTTGTAATGAAAATAGAATACATGAAATGAAATCAAAATGTGAAACAACTACACTTTTCAGTGTTTAATATGATTATATAAAATAAATAAATATATTGTATAAAAAAGTGCATTAAGATTTGAACATACAGCATTTGCAGCTGCCGGCTGCGGAGGTTGATCGGCAAAAGGGTTATATTCTTCAAGACCTCTCTGAACGCTACTTGTTTGTTTTGTTACTTGTTGCACAGCGGGGTCCTAGCACAAAAATAAGAGTAAATCTCATTATAGTCTAAATCTACTTCTCAACACACAACACATTTCTACACAAACAAAACTAATACAACTACATATTTGTATTTTTGCATTACCGAAGTTAATAATACGTATAAGAACAGGACTATTAAGAGGCCTCCAGGGCATAATATTTGCGACCAGTAAGATAACGCAACTAGTGATATTGCATAAAGTCAACTATCAGAATATGAACAGTTCGGTTCAGGGAGGAGCGACAAAAACATATGGAGAAGATAAATAATCTCCTATTTATCACTATTTCAGTTACAACTAAAAGCATATACACATGTAGCATTAAAGAAGTGTGTGGGCTTATCACATCGTAACATGTTGATCTATTCTTTATTTATGTGATCCTCAAACAAAGATGAGTACTTCACAATTCAAATTGATTCTAAATAGGTGTTCCAAATGATGCCTATTAAAACTGCTAAGAAAACTTGAATGTTCGGGGTTCAAAGTTATGTTATCCAGTTCGAACTCATCATGTTGCTGTTAGTCTACATTGTTCTGTACACAGTAAATGGTAATGGATAAAAAAGTGAAATTCCCATTTTAATTTATGCCTATATGCCTAAGAAAACAGATGTTACACATCCCTTATTTTTTTAAATATTTAGGTGCCCTAAAAGATTGGGTTTCCCCTAATCCAGAAAATTAGTAGTCGGAGGAATCAAAATTCAATTTTTCCAACAATTGCCAGTAATAACTTGTTTAACAATGTGAGTCATAAAATGTAAATGTATTACAGGTTTAAACAAAATAACAGGCAACTTGTCAAACCTAATGCTCATTTTTAAGTGCGAACCAATTCCTGTTATAAGAACAACCTCACTGAGCACTGTATACAATATACTAGAATTTAATGAAGGGTAGACTGACATGAAATATAGTTTCATTTATAGTAACGAAGAGAAAACCAATTTTTGAAAATTTACCTAATGATAAGTAAGCCAAGAAAAAGAATACACATATAGAAGCACATCACTAAATTAATTATTAACAGTTAAAATAATATAATTACTGGTTTATATAGACTAGACCTCTATTAATCACTGAGATTAGATACTGAACAGTTGCACCATTTGAAAGAATCCTACAGTTTTAGTACTACTATTTATAAATCAGAAATATACATTAAAGAGTTCCAAAGAAATTAATGTTGGTACATCAGTCACAGGATTAAGATAATATCAAGAAAATGTTTTGTGTCTCATCCAACTGAACCTTTTACTGTCCATTTCTGAAACCCTTAACAAACAAATGTTCATTTATAACACTTATAATGCTACCGGCATAGCATTATATAACTAAAACGAGACAAAAACTCCGACACACATTACATTAAGAAGGTATTGACATTCAATAAGAAACTTACCGCAAAGGGATTGTCAACTGTTGGAGGGCCGAAAGGGTTAACGACATCATCAAATCCAGACATTTCTACCGGCACTTCAAATCACACTTCCTCAATAATACTATTAACTTTGATCTTGCATCTGAAACGCTACAAGCAAATTCCGGGCATCACAACTTTTAATCCCACAGAAATCACTAAATGACGTAACACATTAAGGTAGGTAACACAAAAGTTAACATTTGTATGCCTCTTCCATCGTGATATGTATTCCTACATAAAATACATTACATTCCTGAACAGAGATTATTCAATTGATTTCTATTTAATGTCTAAAAAATTAAAATATTTAATTTTCTAAGCCTCAGTAAATGCAAATACTGGAATATAAATGTCAAAATTACAAAGAGATACAAAGTATTAAGTAACAAACGGTTACGTCATCAATTAAACATTAATGAATTATTTTAATTTTAATTTATTACGCAAGCAGTATAATTTAATTGGTGATGCAGTATAAGGAAAGAGGTGCTCAGAGACGAGACTCGTAGGAGCTGCGTAAAATGAGCAGATTTTCCACGAGCTGGAATCGCACATTAGTAATGTCATCCATCCATCCTACCTAGTAGATGACGAAAATGAGGTCCGTTCAAAACTGTATGTATTTATATATATATATATATATATATATATATATATATATATATATATGTATGTGTGTGTGTGTGGGTCTGTAAACGCTCTAGCACTCGCAATTTTTGTTTGATAGTTACCAAACTCGATATTGCAACGTTTTAAGTAAAAAGTAAGATACTGGTGTTCTTTATGACTGAAATCAGACCAGTGGGAGGGGTGAGGTTTTGAAATATCTCCGTTATTTCGCGTTGGATCGAAGAATTGTATAGATCCAATCTTATTATAAAAGCAATTTTCTATAAATGTTGTTATGTACATGTATTGTTTATATTGAATACAGTGGCGGCTCGTAGCTAAAACTAGTGGGAGTGCTGCTCCAGAAAATCCAGCACGCCAGGGGTCGGCACTGATTGAATATTAACCAAGATATTTCCATATTTTAGTTCTCGGCTATCAGTAAACTCCCACTTCTCCTCATGTAATATTAAAGATAAGCAGTTATGCTGAACCACTTTATTCGGAGCTTAAATACCAAATCTGGTTTCCATTGATGTTTTACTTTGTGCGATACATGCAAATACGTTATGTGATGATGTCATCAATTACTAATTTTCGTTCTTTATTCGAAAATGTTTATATGATTTATACCATACTCTATATTTAGCCATTTCAGTCAAGACTGAAGATTATATTTGTTATTAGCAGAAATCGGACCTGAAATAGTGAGGGTTTAGAGGGGGGATTCAAAAAATTACTGGTATTATGAGTCGGATCGCAAATGTTATAAAGCCCATCTTGTCAAAGGACTGATATTCTCCAGTTCTTGTTTTATGCATTTTTTCTAACTGAAGTATTAAACGAGTTATTCGTACTTTCTTGTTCTGTGCCTTCAGGACCCCCCCCCCTTTCTAGACATTGTTTTAGCAGATTTCCCTTGAGGGAAATCAGCTATTGAGGTCGTACTCATGACGTGAGTTTCGAAAAATTTCTTTAAATGTCCATCGATCCTACCCAGGAGATGACGAAAATGAGGTCCGTTCAAAGTTATATATATATATATATATATATATATATATATATATTTGTCTGTTAACACTCTAGCGGTCGCAATTTTTGTTTGATCGTTACCAAACTCGGAATTTAAACGTTTTATGCAAAAAGGAAGATCAAGTACGTTAATTGCTGAAATCGGACCAGTGGGAGAAGGGGGGTTTTGAAAATTCAAAATATTTCCGTTATTATGCATCGAATCGAAAAATTGTATAAAATCAATCTTATTGTAAATTAAATTTACTATAAATATTGTTCTATACATTTATTCTGTATCTTGAATATTAACCGAGATATTTGCATTAGTATTCTGTGCGTGGTCGGCAGAGTCGGCTATGTTCGGGACATTTCGCCGAGAGCTCTGGCGGCCATTTCTGTAAACTATTTGTCCCTCGTGAATAGGTTTAGAGATTCCTTACACTACAGTTGTTATTGGGCAGATTTCTCGACTGGAAAGCTTCACGTGGGAAATCTACCTAGTTTACGCAGCCCCTGCGTGACGGACTTTTTTTTTTTTTTACATATTAATATAGAATATGTGGTGAGATGAGATCTGAAGTGCGTTATACCAGCACATGGAGAATCTTCTTAGCTTATGCGGTACCTGCGTGACGGACTTTTAGATTTCCCTAAAGGTAAATCAGCTTTTGAGTTTGTAATCAAGACGCGATTTTCGAAAATTTCCTCAAATATTCATGGATTCTACCTAGGAAATGACGAAAATGAGGCCCATTCAAAATTTTATATATATTTGCCTGTTACCGCTCTAGCGGTCGCAATTCTGGTTTAGCCGTTACCAAATTCGATATTTAATCGTTTCATGTAAAAAGAAATAAGAAGTTCGTTAATGGCAGTAATCCGACCTGTGGGAGGAGAGGAATTTCGTAAATTCTTAATATCTCAATTATTATGCGTCGGATCAAAAAATTGTATAGAACCAATCTTATTGCAAAATTAATGTTCTTATATGTATATTTCACTAAACTGATTATTAATCGAGATAATTACAATTTATAGTTTTTGGCATTCATTGAACCCCATTGAACTTGGAGTGCCAAGTTACGTCATATTCACAAAAGTCCATCACGCAGGGGCTGCGTAAACTAAGCAGATTTCCCACGTGAAGTTTTACAATAGAGAAATCTGCCTAATAATAACAGTAGTAGTAAGGAATCTCTAAACCTATTCACGAGGGACAAACAGTTACGAAAACGGCCGCACTAGCTCTCAGCGGAGAGTCCTGAACATAGGCGACCACGCACAGAATACAAATGCAAATATCTCGGTTAATATTCAAGATAGAGAATAAATGTTTAGAACAAGATTTCTAGTAAATTTAATTTGCAATAAGATTGATTCTATACAATTTTTCATCCCACGCATAATAACGGAGATATTTCGAGTTTTCAAAAATCCCTCCTCTAAACCCCCCTTCCCACTGGTCCGATTTCAGCCATCAACGAACTTGATCTTTCTTTTAACATAAAACGATTAAATGTGAACTTTGGTAACGATAAAAAAAAATTGCGACCACTAGAGCGATAACAGACAAATATATATATACACACACACACACAGTTATGAACGGACCTCGTTTTCGTCTTCTACTAGGTAGGATCGATGGACATTTGAAGAAAAATTTCGAAAATTCCGTGATGAGTACGACCTCAATAGCTGATTTACCTTAAGGGAAATCTGCTAAAAAGTGAAACATCTAGACAGTGTAGGATTAAAAACGTGCCATGTGTCACATTGATGAGATTTCTCCCACAAAGATGAAAAGTGATTTTTCAGCTAATACCGAAGACGTTGATTGTAATGAATGTATTAAAGAATAAAGTTTCTGAATATGAATCCAAATTAAAGTTCTTACAAGTAAAACATTTCAAATATAAAACCATTTATTTGAAAAAAAGAAGTTACTAGATTGCAGACAGATGTTATTAACTTTATTTTTTTGATAATAGTAATCATTACTATTTTCATGTCATGAACATTTCATCTTATTATATTAAAGTTTTTCTTTGTATTGTTTCAATTACGTAGAAAAAAATATGTTTTTTAAATGTAAATGAACGTATCACAATTTTATGGAACTATTATGTATATATTTTTAATGGAATCTAATTTGTTCATGGTTTATTTCAAGTAAAATATGTTTAACTTAACTAATTTGTATCATTTACAGACATATACCATTTTAACAATTTTTTGGCTAAAGTGCAGTTTAGTCCCCACTAAGCCGCCATCTTGTTTCGTTATAATCCCCGCCCACGCTTAAAACCTCCGATGGCGTATTTTGTAAATTTTAATGTGTTAAAAAATATAAATTGAGAAAAAGAAAATTCCCGCCCTCGCTTAAAACCACTGATGGTGTATTTTGGTAATTTTAGTGTTAAAAAAATATAAAGTCAGACAGAGAAAATCCCCGCCCTCGCTTAAAACCACCGATGGCTTATTTTGGAAATTTTAATATTAAAAAATATAAAGTTAGACAGAGAAAATCCCCGCCCTCGCTTAAAACCACCGATGGCGCGTATTTTGGAAATTTTAAAGTGTTAAAAAATATAAATTGAGAAAAGAAAATTCCCGCCCTCGCTTAAAACCACCGATGGCGCGTATTTTGGAAATTTTAAAGTGTTAAAAAATATAAATTGAGAAAAAGAAAATTCCCGCCCTTGCTTAAAACCACCGATGGCGCGTATTTTGGAAATTTTAAAGTGTTAAAAAATATAAATTGAGAAAAAGAAAATCCCCGCCCTCGCTTAAAACCACGGATGGCGCGTATTTTGGAAATTTTAAAGTGTTAAAAAATATAAATTGAGAAAAAGAAAATCCCCGCCCTCGCTTAAAACCACCCCTGGCGCGTATTTTGGAAATTTTAAAGTGTTAAAAAATATAAATTGAGAAAAAGAAAATCCCCGCCCTCGCTTAAAACCACCGATGGCGCGTATTTTGTAAATTTTAAAGTGTTAAAAAATATAAATTGAGAAAAAGAAAATCCCCACCCTTGCTTAAAACCACCGATGGCGCGTATTTTGGAAATTTTAGTGTTAATAAATATAAATTGAGAAAAAGAAAATTCCCGCCCTCGCTTAAAACCACCGATGGCGCGTATTTTGGAAATTTTAAAGTGTTAAAAAATATAAATTGAGAAAAAGAAAATCCCCGCCCTCGCTTAAAACCACCGATGGCGCGTATTTTGGAAATTTTAAAGTGTTAAAAAATATAAATTGAGAAAAAGAAAATCCCCGCCCTCGCTTAAAACCACCGATGGCGTATTTTGGAAATTTTAAAGTGTTAAAAAATATAAATTGAGAAAAAGAAAATTCCCGCCCTCGCTTAAAACCACCGATGGCGTATTTTGGAAATTTTAAAGTGTTAAAAAAATATAAAGTTAGAAAGAGAAAATTCCCACCCTCGCTTAAAACCACCGATGGCGTATTTTGTAAATTTTAAAGTATTAAAAAATATAAATTGAGAAAAAGAAAATCCCCGCCCTCGCTTAAAACCACCGATGGCGCGTATTTTGGAAATTTTAAAGTGTTAAAAAATATAAATTGAGAAAAAGAAAATCCCCGCCCTCGCTTAAAACCACCGATGGCTTATTTTGGAAATTTTAGTGTTAAAAAAATATAAAGTTAGACAGAGAAAATCCCCGCCCTCGCTTAAAACCACCGATGGCGCGTATTTTGTAAATTTTAAAGTGTTAAAAAATATAAATTGAGAAAAAGAAAATTCTCGCCCTCGCTTAAAACCACCGATGGCGCGTATTTTGTAAATTTTAAAGTGTTAAAAAATATAAATTGAGAAAAAGAAAATTCTCGCCCTCGCTTAAAACCACCGATGGCGCGTATTTTGGAAATTTTAAAGTGTTAAAAAATATAGTTAGAAAAACAAAATGGCCGCCGTCGTCATCGTGCGCCACCAAGCGAGGGGGGGACTAAAATACACTTTCACCATTTTCTTCACCAAATTTATCACAAAACTGCTCATGTGATCGCATTTCTACTTGACTATTCCCAAATGGTCCCTCCTAATATTATAAGTACCTTGAGAGTATTGACTAGAATTAAATCTCAGTAGTTATCTATGTATAAGCAGTAAGAAGCACAACACCATCAAGTTTTATGATCATTAAGTGCATAACTCATTTTCTCAACAAATAAAATTTAAAGGGGTTATTTGTATGTAAATAAATACTTATATATTCTTTTAATAATTTTATATATAAATGACCTTACAATTATATTATATACAAAATAATCTTATAAGTGCATTATATACATAATAAATGCATAAATACAAAATAAATTTATAATTACAAATAACAAAATAAACTTTTAAGTACATTATAAGCATAATAAATGCATAAATACAAAATAAATTGATAATTACAAATAACAAGTATTATAGATGCAAATACATTCATTATTACAAACAAATACAAATAACCACGAAGATTACAGATAAGATTTATCATTTCACCAAATATAAACATTGCTAAGCTATCAAGTAAAATTAAATGAAAATCCTGAATAGGGTCTTCAAAAAAAGAAATTGCTTTCTAGAATTTCTTCTTTGGCACTTCTTCAAGGGCTCAAATGTCATAAATTATAACAATGCCATTAACAATTTTTTATTTGAGGTTTTAACTATATTTAAAAAAATGTAGTCCCTGAAGAGCTGCCTAAGAAAGCACAATAAACAAATTTAAGCAGGCCCTTTGCCAAACATCTGATAAAAATTAAATAATCGGGTTAATTCATACTAAGTATAAAAAAAAAAAAGTCAGGTAATTAAAATCATCACAATAATAATTTGCCTGATTTTACCCTATATGCTTCTGAAAGTCTGTCTTATTAGTTCACTAAACTAAAACTTTTGCCAAGTAGGAAATGTTAATATTGATTATAAAGGAAGTATAGTAACAAATTTCAACTCGATTTTTGAGGAAGAAAACCAAGCAGCTATTAGTATATATTTATTTTTTAAAATAAAATTCTTGTGGGTTCGATTCTCAAGAGAGCAAAGGGAATTTATTTATTGATAACATATAAAAAAGTTTTAGTTTCATAAAGTGAATATCTATTTTGAAATAAAATCAATAAATCCAGCATTAAAGCCAGAAACCATATGTTCAGACTTTTTCATTAGGAGTACCTACGGTGGCTCAGGTTAGCCATGTGAGTTATGGCATTGGTCTTAATGAGCTTGGTAAACTTAGAGTCATGGGTTGGAGTCTTTTTTTTATTATTATTTACGTCCACTTTATGCAACAATGGCTAATCGGGACGGGTTCTCTACAGGTTAGGGTTGGAGTCTCACCTGGGCAATTGGATTTTATTTAGAGACAAATTCATTAAATAAAATCCTTAGTCCCACCCTGGCTAGAAAAGAGTGGTAATCTACAGATAACACATGCCAATTAACCTTAGTTACAAGAAGCAAACATAAATAAAAAACATAACATGAAAGTACTTGTAGATATTCCTCCATAACCATGGAGCTCAGATTTGAGAACCTATCCCAGACAATTGAGAGGAGTCAAATCCATAACTTAAAGGTTAAGTGTCCTCAGACTAAAGCCTTAATGCCCATGGCTACAAAGCTTCCTCTGTTTTTTATTTTTTATATGAACGTCCTGATAAAAGATTTTAACCAATGTAGAAGTAAAACGAGTAGGGTCTACAAGGGAAATAAAGATGTGTCTTCATGTAATAAGTAGTTTATTCCAAGCTTTTTTTTTTGCTGTGCCTCATCAAAACTGCTAGATATTGATAAAGTTTTTTCTACAGAGAAACATTACTTCATTTTTTCAAGAAAACCCTGTATCATCGCCAATATTCTTAAATGAAATTAAGACAGAACTACTCCTGATATGACATTCGACAGTAAAGTTGTTTTACTTAACTGACTTTTTGCTACTACAATTTATTTTTTATCTGAGGATACTTTTAGTTAAACTGAAGTTTAGGATACAACTGTTGTATTCAACAGCTCATGAAGTGCCATGTCTATCAGTCATTAGTTACTAAATAATATGTGGTAAGGATATAGGTCTTCCATGTCATGTTGACAAATGGCCTGCTAAAACAATTTGTCATTACCTTATCCAGTAACTCCCCGCTTTAGATCCAAATATGGAGATGGAGCTGCCTATGGTCTAATATGACCTTGAAAAACACACATTCATTTGTGATTTTTAAGTTTTAGAGCCCTTGAGCATTTGCTTTCTGCGAAATGTCAGCAACTGATTCAAGTGGTGTCACGCCTGAAATACTTTCAGTAATAGATCCTTTGGTGTCTGGTATATTAGTAGCAATAGATTTCCTTATTGTAGATCCAATTTGTGACTGTTCAGTGAGTTTCCGTGACTGAGGATTCCCAATCACCGCTAATTTTATAGGAACCATGGTTCCATCTGATTTTCGAAGAACCAGAGAACTTGGCCTTGAGCCCATAGGTGAATGTTTATAAGTAACAAAATGAGGGAGAATTTTTAAGCTCCTTTCTTTAGGATTTGTACTACCTAGTTTAAAAGTAGTATTTCTTGGAGGTGGACCTGTTACAGTGCCATTCTCAAGAGGTTTATTTAGAACGATGCTCAACTTTGGAATAGTACCTGAAGTAGGCTTAATTGACAGAATTTGCGGCTGGTTTTGAGTCAACAGCTTCCCAATGGGAGTTTGGGAGCTATTAGTTGATGGTAATCCATATACATTAGATGCCAAAGGAATACTACATGTTGGAGTAGTGGCCTCTTCTGTGACAGGATTGAACGACTTTTGAACAGGTGGTGTTGGAATTTCGGGATGGAATTCAGTTTTTATAGGCCTAGTTGTGGGCTGTATATCTTGACTGGTAGATGGTGTTCCAGAGGTGATTATTTTTGAAGACAACTTTGATGAATGAAGTGGTTGAGAAACTGGTAGAAGAGATATCAATGAACGAGTAGTGGTAGAGGACAAGTTTAATTTTTGTATCTGTAGACAATAGTCCTCGGCTGAAGGAACTGGAGTCCAACAGACCCCGAGAGAATTCATCTGTGCTCTATAAAGTTGCACTTTTCCCACTGGTTGAGGAGAACACACTTCCAAATACCACAAATCCTTGCAGCACACTTGATTATTCCAAGCCTTACGGTACCCATCACGCCCAGACCAAATATAAATTCGCCCATCTACTAATGCAGCACTATGACCAGCTCTAGCCCGTGGGACATTGTCATCCACCAAACCCTCAGTTATGAGTTCCCATTTCATTGTATTTAGATTCAAACATGCCAACTGGTTAGTGCATTTCGACTCCAAACATTCAGATTTAGAGTCCATTGATGTGGGCACCCATCCACCAAACACATACATTTTGCCATTAACCTCAGTGGCACTATGTAAAGATCTTGGTAAGGGTTGAGGACCAGCAATTTTAACTAGACCCCAAGTCATGGAATCTATATCTAGAATCCATAAGTCACCAAGCCGGTAACCTGACGTGCCTCCATATATGACCAACTTAGAATTTCCATCTGTATCTGTATGTGCAACTGCCGAATGTGACTCCCTTGCAGATGGAGGAGTGCCTTTAGTAATAGGTTTCTCCCATAGAACAGATCTGCCAGATTGAAGATGTAATATATACAAATCATTAAGAAATCTCATATTAGAAACATCTGATCCATTAATCTCATTGCTATTCCGAGACAGTCCTCCAAAAATATAGACTTTATTTCCAATTAAGGTACAGCTATGCCCAAGCCTAGGGCACGGATAATCACCTCCTGAAGCTAATGGGTTCAACCTTTTCCATCTCCAAGTGAGAATCTCCAAAGCATATAATTCATTGCAGTAATTTCCATATTCAACCATACCACCAAAAACAAGTATTTGAGAGTGATTTACGACACAGCCAAATGCAGCACAACCAGGTGGAATATCCCCTGCCACTGCGGGTTCAAACCAATTGTTTGAGGCTGTATCATAAACAATAAGCTCATCAAAAATGCCATCATTTCCACCTCCAAATACATACATAAATTTATTGATAGCAACAGCACGATGCCCATGTCTGTATTTAGGTTGTATGCCACCTGAATCTATGACCTTAAACCATCGTGGCTTGGGCTTAACCAGTTCCATTTTTGTGTTCAAGAGCAGCCAATCTCTTTTAGTAACCTGTAAATAAAAAGATAAATTAATAATGACCACTAAATAAGGTTAAGTAATAAGTAATCTTGATCATTTTAACATCATAAGCAATCTAATTGTCTCAACTAAGCATGTAGAATATGTTACATTAAATATTCATTCTTTATGCAAAAATTGTGCGGTGGATAGGTGAATGAATAAAGGGAGGACTGTTTGTTATATAGGAGAACCATGTTTGCTATTCAGCCTTGGAATGAACTGGTTCATGATATAACAAGCTATTCTTAATATGACATGAGTAAGAGGTTAACTAAAAACAAAATCAGTTAAGAGGCCAAAAACTAAAATATGGACATATCTCGGTTAATATTCAATATATATATATATATATATATATATATATATATATATATATATATATATATATATACAGACAGAGGTTACAATTTTATATATATAAAAAAATTGTAACCTCTGTCTGTACATTGATTTTTTTCGCAAAATTTCACGATAACTTTTTGTTTCACATGCCATAGACACCATAACTGCATTTTGTTTCTTTCGTGTCTGTTTGTTACCTTTTC
This sequence comes from Riptortus pedestris, assembly GCA_019009955.1. NCBI lineage: Eukaryota > Metazoa > Arthropoda > Insecta > Hemiptera > Alydidae > Riptortus > Riptortus pedestris. Next base: position 139,055,612 of record CM032230.1, read on the forward strand.
ACGCATAAATGGCTGAACCGAATTTTATGAAACTTGGTATGTATATTACTACTAGCCCAACTTAGACTTTAGGCTATAATGTTCCCTGAGACAAACAGGAGTGGGGGTTATAAGGGAGGACTGAAATTAAAATTAGTGATATTTCGTTTCCTATTGGTTTTTCGGCAAATATGCACATAATAAAAGTTGTTTATTTTGTTATTAAGAGTAACTTTTGTTATATACACTTTCGTCGTTACCGAAGTGTAATGGCGTTATACGCTTAATATTATAGGGGGAGTGAACAATTTTATTTGGCACAAAAGACTCAACCGAACTAAATAAAACTCGATATGTGTATTAGCACTAATACTATATATTAGTATTAATATTATAATAAGCCATACCAACATTTCTAGCCTAAGATTAAACTACAGCCTAGCAAGACAATTTTGGCGTTTTATGGAGGTGAGTCCACAACTTCTTTAGGACAAATAAAAATACATCTCGTTTGGAAAAAAAAGAAATATCGCCTTAAATTCAAAGTGACCAGCACACAATATAACCCCCTTATTGGAGCAGAGGATTGCCTGCGGCTGGGGCTGATTTCCTTGGACAAAGATGTTTCTTGACTTAAAGCATCAAATGATAAGAAATTGATATTGTCATCATTTCCAGATATAGGCCAAGGACTAGGTTGTTTTCAGGGATTGTATGACATAAAATTAGATGAGACTGTACATCCAGTTGTTATTCCTCCAAGAAGATACCTAGTTGCATTGCGGGAAGAGGAACGGAAGAAAGCCGACAAAGCAGCCCATGGCCGTGAAGGTCCCCGCCTCTGCTCCAGATTGGGCAGAAGGTCTGGCTGAGGAAACACCCTCAGGTTCGAGGCGATCCTTGGATGGAAGGCATCCTGGTCCAGAAGGAAGGGGAGAGCAGCTGTGTCGTCGAGGTGTGGGAGGTACCTTTCATCTGTTCATCCGGACATTAAGAAGAGGTCTTTCCTACCGCACCTCACCTTCACGAAGAGAGAGACTTTAGGGAGTGTAATGAAGGATTGTTGTGTTTATAGCTCTTTGGAGTATTTATATCTCTCTTTATAGGTTAGGTGTAAAACATATGTTTTGTAGATTTAGAAGATAGGCTTTTGTGCTTGGACAGTCATGAGCTGAATAATAAAGAGATACATACTCATTAATAGTTCTAAATCTTTTTTGTGCTTAAGAACAATAATAAAAATTATTTTAAATAACAAACTAAACCTTCTGTAATGTGCATGAGATAATAGGCTTCCTGGATAAGCCCCCCCCCCTTTCGTCCTTAGAAATGCTAACATAGCTAATTTTCATGGATGCTAATTCACATATCAAGTTTGGTTTAATTAGGTTGTCTTTTGCACTCAATAAAATTGTTGAAATCAGATATAGGTTTTAGAGTATATATCATTTATACATCGGTATACAAAAAAAAGTATTTATAACAAAAGTTATTTTAAATAACACAATAAACAACTTTTGTTACTTGCATCTGTTGAAAAACCAATGGGAAACGGAACATCACAATTTTTTATTTCTGGCCTCCCTCATAATCCCTACTCCCGTTTGGACCTAAAAATTTTAATATAGCTTATAATCATGGAAGAATTAATGCTAATTCATATACCGAGTTTTGATAAGTTCGGTTCAATCATTAGTTCCCAACAAAATTGTTGGCTCCACTTTAGATTTCAGTGTATATCTCGTTTATACTTTTCTATACGACAAAAGTGAATATAACAAAAGTTACTTGAAATAAAAAAATAAACTACTTTTGTCATATGCAAATTTACAGAAAAGCCAATAGGAAACGAAATATCACTATTTTTAATTTCAGTCCTCCCTTATAAACCCACTCCTGCTCGTCTCTAGAAATGTTGGTACACATTATTATCATAGAGGAGTTAGTGCTAATTCACATATCAAGATTTGTTTAATTCGGTTGAGTCTTTTGTGCCAAATAAAAATGTTGACTCCCGCTATAGTTTTTAGCATATAACTCATTTATACTTCAATATACGACGAAAATGTATATAACAAAAGTTACTCTAAATAGCAAAATAAACAACTTTTGATATATGCATATTTGCCAAAAAAGCCATACGAAATGAAATTTTTAATTTCAGGCCTCCCTTATAAATTCCACTCCTGTTCGTCTCAGAGAATATTAGCCTAAAGTCTAAGTTAAGTTAGTAGTAATATACATATCAAGTTTCATAAAATTCGATTCAGCCGTTTATGCATGAAAAGGAAACAAATAAACAAACATACATACACGAAAGAAACAAAAGTCCGTCACGCAGGGGCTGCGTAAACTAAGCAGATTTCCCATGTGAAGTTTTACAATAGAGAAATCTGCCTAATAACAGCTGTAGTAGTAAGTAACCTATAAACCTATTCACGAGGGACTAATAGTTACAGAAACGGCCACCAGAGCTCTCGGCGGAAAAGCCGAACATAGCTGACCACACGCAGAATACAAATGCAAATATCTCGGTTAATATTCAAGATTCAGAATAAATGTATAGAACAATATTTATAGTAAATTGAATTTGCAATAAGATTCACTCTATACAATTTTTCGATCCGACGCATAATAACGGAGATATTTTGACTCTTTTGAAAATCCCCCCTCTAAACCCCCCCTCCCACTGGTCCAATTTCAGCCATTAACGAACTTGATCTTCCTTTTTACATAAAACGATTAAATTCCGAGTTTGGTAACGATCAAACAAAAATTGCGACCGCTAGAGCGGTAACAGACAAATATATATATATATATATATATATATATATATATATATATATATATATACAGTTTTAAACGGACTTCATTTTCGTCATCTACTAGGTAGGATCGATGGACATTTGAAGAAAAATGTCGAAAAATCCGTCATGAGTACAACCTCAATAGCTGATTTCCCTTAAGGGAAATCTGCTAAAATGCAGTTATGGTGTCTATGACATTTGAAACGAAAAAGTATCATGAAATTTCGAGAAAAAAATCAATGTACAGACAGAGGTTACAATTTTATATGTATATATATAACATTTACAGAACATTACATTTACAATAGCAGATTCTATGCAATTTTTCGATCCGACTCATAACAAGGATATTTTGAATTTTCAAAATTCCCCCTCCCTGTAGTCCAATTTTAGCCATTAAAGAACTTATCTTCATTTTTATGTAAAACGTTTGGTAATGATCAGACAAAAATTTTGACCACTAGAGTGTTAACAAACGAATTATATATATAGTCCTCAATGCTAAGGACAAGGAATCGGCTGAACATCTCATAGAACTAGTCATGGACAATTAAATGTAAAAGCAGAAAAAAGTAAACCAATACAAATAGAAAAGGGGAAACTAATTTCAACACAGCTAAGTACTATGGATGGCCAAATAATTTCTAGTATTGGTCCAGATGAAAGAGTACGATACCTAAGAGCCTCGTTCAAGGAAGAAATCTGGCTGGATAAAGACAAGCTTATGAACACCCTGGTGGAAAAAATGAATAAATTAACGACATTGTTTGTATTAAAACCAGACCACAAGCTAAATGTCTTAAACAAATATATATGGCCTATCCTAATATATCCCCTGCAATGCGCACCCTTGAAAGACCTCCAACCTTCCTTTTTGAAGAAAATAGACAAAGTAATCAGAAGTTGTGCCAGATTAATATTAAATATCCAATCGGACTCTCCTGACAGCATGTTTTATTCTTCCCACAATGTTAGAGGTTTAGTAAAGTTCAGTGCTTATTCGGAAGCTTTTTTACAGCATTAAATGTATGTTCTGCACTCAAACGAGATGGAAATCCATTTGTGCTGTTAACTTGAAACATCAACCAAGAAATAACACACTTTTTGTCTGCACTTGTTACATGGTGATGAAAATAACAATTACTCAGTCAAAAGTTTTCGACGGGAATTGCGCCAAAGTTCCTTCAATGAGTGGTGTGGCCTACTTGTTAAAGGGAAGGCGTCAAAACTTTTGATGAATAGAACACATCAACTTCTTGGATGTGTGACAAAGTAGGTCTTTCCTCTTCTGAATGGACTACAGCAATTAAGATGAATACCAACATTGTGCCAGTACGCTCTGTCCCAGGAAGGAACTTAGGAACAACCCGCTGCCATCATTGCAGCAAGACCGAAACCCTCCCGCATGTTCTAGGTTCCTGCCAATGGGGGGGGGAGCAAATTTGCATTTCCCGTCATCATAAGGTACGGTCAGACATTGCAAAACTTTTGAGAAGGTATCACCCACAGTGGGAAATATACGAGGAAATCGGCTGTACTTCATCAGATGGGTCCATAAGAAGACCGGATATTGTTGTCATTTCAAGAAAAGAAGACAAGAGTATAATCATTGATCCAACAGTAAGATTTGAAACAAGTAAACCACAACAAGAAGAAGTAAATTTAGAAAAAATAGGAATCTACACCCTATGCTGTTCGTATTTTAAAGAAAAATACATTATACAATATTGGTCAGTAAAAGAGTTACTCTTTGGATCGAGAGGAGTTATACCCGTCAACTGCATAATACCTTCAAGATCTAAATATAAAGATTGGAGAAATAAGACAAATGGAAACTAATATTCTAAAAGTGTCCATCAGAATAGTGAATTACCATTTATGGAATAATACAATTTAAATTAAGTTGCTCCCTTAGTAACATACCCAACAAAAAAGATATTTATATAAAACTCAAAATGGAAATAATTACCTTAAATAAGGCAGATAAGGGGGATGACCTTGATAGGTACCCCCAAAAAAGAAGGCAGCTTAATTTGTTTTGTGTGTGTGTGTGTGTGTGTGTGTGTATATATATATATATATATATAAAATTGTAACCTCTGTCTGTAAATTGATTTTTTTCTCGAAATGTCACAATAATTTTTCGTTTTACATGCCTTAGACATGACATCTGCCATTTGTTTCTTTGGTGTCTGTTTGTTTGTTACCTTTTCACGCATAAACAGCAGAACCGAATTTCATGAAACTTGGTATGTATATTACTTATAACTGAACTTAGACTTTAGGCTATATTAATATTCTCTGGGACAAATGGGAGTCAGGGTTATAAGGGAGGCCTGAAATTAAAAATAGCAATGATTCGTTTCGTATTGCTTTTTTGGCAAATATGTGCATGCGGAACGAACAGGAGTGGGGGTTGTTAGAGAGACATGAAATGAAAAATAATCATATTTCATTTCCTATTTTTTTTTTTTTTTTTGTCAAAAGATATTTATTTTTTTATTTAGAGTAACTTTTGTTATATACATTTTTGTATAAATGAGTTATACCCTAAAAAACTATAGCGAGAATCAACAATTTTATTCGGCACAAAAGACTCCACCGAACTAAACAAAACTCGGTATGTAAATTAGCACTAACTCCTCCATCATATTAAGTTGTACCAACATTTCTAGGGACGAACAGGAGTGAGGGAGGCCTAAATTTAGAAGTAGCGACATTTTGTTTCCTCTTGGTTTCTTGGCAAATATGCACGTAACAAAAGTTGTTTATTTTGTTATTTAGAGTAACTTTTGTTATATTCACTTTTGTTGTATACCGAAAAATATAAATGAGTTATACGCTAAAAACTACTATAGAAAGAGTCAACAATTTTATTTGGCACAAAAGACTCAACTGAACTAAACGAAACCTCGTAGGTGATTTGGTATTATCACCTACCAAATTATAAGCTATATTAAAATTTCTAGGTACAAACAGGAGTGGGGGCTATAAGGGAAGTCTAAAATATTTCGCAACCTATTCATTTTTCGGCAAACATGCATATAACAAGATTTGTTATTTGAAGTAACTTTTGTCGTATAACGAAGTATAAATGAGGTATATATGAAAAACTATAGAATGAGTCAACAATGTTATAGAACACGAAAGACTAAATCGAAATCAACAAAACTCTATATTCTGGTTAATATTAATGCCTCCTTGACTATAAGCTATATTAATGTTTTTAGGAACGAACAGGAATGTGGGTTGTTAGGGAGATATGAAATGAAAATTCGTCATATTTCGTTTCCTATTGTTTTTTTTTGGGGAACGTGCACATGATTAAAACAACAGAAATTAAATAGTATAATCATATATTCTATAAAAGTTTATCTTAATAACAGACATTAATTTTAGTGTATGGCGCATAATAATCAATTTTAAAGATCTTCGTGAAAATAATCTATTTAAAATCGGCTTTGGGCATCTCGGCTCGTGGGGGAGGGGGAGTGGTATTAGGCCATAAAACACGAAGAGGAATTATGAATGAAGTTTGCGTGGGCAAAAAAGAAGTTTTTTTAGTGACCCTCGTCACAAACTATGAAGAATACTTGAATATAGGGTTCAGAACAAGAATATATATATATATATCATTTTGAATGGACCTCATTTTGTCATATCCTAGGCAGGAACAATGGGGATGAGAAGAAACATTTTAAACCTCTTGTAAAGAGTACAACCTCAATAATTTATCTAGTAAAATGTAAAACAAATTAAAAATATATTACTAACTGCTTATATTTCTGAATGAAAGTGTTCAGTTTTTAAATGTCTAAGGATAGTTTTCACGTATAGACTTCCCTTTGTCAGAAGTACATGTAAATAGAGTGGTAAGCAATGGCATTGTTTAACCGTCAACATCGGCATGCATGTTCATCAGGTAAAAATGACTAGTAGAGTAAGTCCAGTCTAGGAAGTGTGACTTCATTTTAGCAGATTTCCCTTAAAGGAAATCAGCTATTGAGGTACTCATGACGGAATTTTCGAAATTTTTCTTCAAATGTCCATCGATCATACCTAGTAGATGACAAAAATGAGGTCCGTTCAAAACTGAGTGTGTGTGTGTGTGTGTGTGTGTATATGTATATATACATTCGAATAGGTTTTCGAAAATTCGAAGTATCTCCTTTACTATACGTCGGATCGAAAAATTGTACAGAATCAATCTTATTACAAATTAAATTTACTATAAATATTGTTATATACATTTATTCTCTATCTTGAATATTAACCGAGATATTTGCATTTTTATTAAATCTGAGTGGCTAACGGACCAAGTGACTTCCCTGCCAAAAGCTAGTTCGGCTGTTTCATTAACTGCATGGCTCTCGTGTGGAGATTTCTCTATTGTATAACTTTATGTGGGAAATCTGCTTAGTTTACGCAGCCCCTGCGTGACGGACTTTTATTCTGTTCTAGACACTCATGACTACACTTAATTATGAGGGAAACAATAATTACACTTACTTTACATTGTGGTTCGAAATGGCCTAATTTTGCAAAACAGCCTAACTCCAGACGTAATACACAACTGTAAAAGCATGTCTTTTGCACAAAAGTCTTACTCAGCAAAGTCTATCTTCAACCATTTTTTTGAGTCAACGGTGACTCAAAATCAGAATAATTAGTAGTGAAAAGATAAGGACCGTGTGTTTAGATAAAAGAGGCCTTACTTTCAAAATTGGCAGGGGTGTAAGACAAGGATGCCCTCTATCTCCAATCCTATTCAACTGCGTCCTGGACAAAATTTTCAGCGAATTGAACTGGACAGAGTTAGGCCTAGTGATCAACGGTAGCTTCCTCAACAACCTCCGCTTCGCAGATGACTTATGCCTGATTGTGGATAATATAGCAGACCTACTAAAAATGCTCACAGAAATTATGGAGGTTAGCACAAAATATGGCCTGAGAGTTAACCACCAAAAAACCTTATTATGACAAACGCAGAAAAACCAGCAGTTATAATTGAAGGGAAGGAATTTGAGTATGTAAAGGAATACATCTACCTCGGACAGTGTGTGTCTTTTAAAGGAAGAATGGAAAACGAGCTTCAGAGAAGAATAAAAATAGGGTGGTCTAAGTACTGGTCACTCAAGAAGATCTTCAAAGGCTCGCCCAGTGACAAGTTGAAAAGCAAGGTGCTGAGCATGTGTGTTTATCCTTCCATACTCTAAGGAGCCCAGACCTGGGCGCTTACAGCCAGAGCAGATTCCAAGCTAAACTCGACACAGATGGCTATGCTCAGGAGTATACTAGGAGTTAAAAAGAGGGACAGGAAGAGGAATGTGGATATTTTAAAAAGAGTGCGGTGAAGAACCTCAGAGTTGAAGCACACCGATTGAAGTGGGGCTGGGCAGGTTATCTGGCTAGAATGAATGACAAGCGATGGGCGAAGGTCTGCACAGAATGGATCCCAAGGGACATGGTCAGGAATAGAGGAAGACAGTGCCTGAGATGGAGAGACGAGCTTACTGCAGTCGTTGGCAACAATTGGTGGAGAGTGGCGAGAGATCGAGAATGGTGGAAGAGGACGGTCAGAAAACTTTGACAATTAGGATGGACTCCTTATTATACCTCCTAATGGGAGAGGGTTTTATCCTGGAAGGATGCCAATAAAGCTATTATTATTATTATTAATGTTTTATAAGTGTTAAATCCACTCAAATGCATCAGATTATAAAATGCACTAACACATAACAGAAGAGTGCATTTCCAAAATGGCAAAATATGGTTTCCTATGAAATTGGCTTGTAAGAACCAGAGATTACCAGTTTCAAAACCATTCTGTGGAGCTAGTACTTTAAGTGGTTAAATTATGAGAAGAAAATGGGAGCTTCCTGAAAATAATATCCATTACACAGGGACTGTGTAAACTAAGCAGATTTCCCACATGCTGCTATGACACTACCGACCTCATCCCACCAATATATCCTTTATTAATTTTAATAAGAAGTGGGGTTTTACTGAAGGTTGCAAAAAAAGAAAGTACTAAAAACTCACTAAATATTTCAGTTACAAAAAAAATCTATAGAATAAATATTGTAGTTTATCTATAGTTTATCAAGATAATAATCATTCAATGATCATTTTTGATCCAACTCATAATGGAGGTTCCCCTCCTATAACCCCCCTCCACATTCCTGGTCCGATTACAGCTATTAAAGAATATGATCTTTAGTGTTGAATGAAACGAATAAATATCAAGAAGATGACAAAAATGAGGTCCGCTCAAAACTGTTTATTTATATAAACAGTTTTGAACGGACTTCATTTTCGTCATCTTCTAGGTAGGATCGATGGACATTTGAAGAAAAATTTCGAAAATTGCGTCATGAGTACAATGAGCGTAGTTCCTTAAGGAAAATCTGCTAAAAGTGGGAGGAGGTTACTGAAGGCTGCTAAGTTAAAATAAATTTAATTCTTCTAGAGAAGCTGGGTGGCAGAGGAACGAATAGATAATACGAGTCGCCTGGCAGCCGTGGTGCAAGCCAATGACTGCTCTCTAATGCTCTTTATAGGCAGAGGAGATAGAGCTGTTGCTCTGAAAGTGCACTATGTCTAAATAAAACACATGGTAGCAGAAAACAGGCCTACTGTGTACATTCATATCAAAATAAATTTAGTTTTACATAAAACCTTTAAATATTAACTTTGGTAATGATAAAACAAAAATTCCGACAGCTAAGAGTGTAAACAGACAAATATAAATATATACATAGTTTTGAATGGACCTCATTTTCATCGTCCCCTGGGTAGGCTTGATGGACATTTGAAGACATTTTTTTGAAAATTGTGTCAAGAGTACAACGTCAATAGCTGATTTCCATTAAAGGAAATCTGCTAATAATAACATATCTATAGGATATTGATGAAGTAATGATTAATACAGATGATATTACAAAGACTAACACTCATAATATAATGCCAATAGGATATGAATGACTTTCTTTCTAAATGAATAACTTAAAATGCTAAAATAAATGCACTGTTCCAATAATTTCTTGCTATATGTGAAATAAGCTCACCTCAGCTCCCTTTTATCATCCATAAATGATAAATTAATACATATTAGATTTGTAAATATATCAATGCACTATTTTAAGAACTGACTGAGTTTCAAAGACATGAACGACTGAAGAGACTAACATAGAAAAGAACAGTGGAGGGGACAGAAAGAAAAGAGAAAAAAAATACCAGCCTTCGTGTAACAAAAAAAAAAACGTTATGGCCTCTTAAAGGACAAAGAGAATTGAAATCATTGTTAGTCCTATTCCTTTTGCAGACACTTTTATTACTTTATATTTTTACAAATACAATGGCCAGAATTTTGCAGGTTTGCAAAAAGAAAAAGTTCATCCTGCAGACGTTGTGTAAAAAAAGAAGCTTTCCCACACTTGTGAATGTATCCCACCACATATCCTATATTTAATAAAACAATGAGTAGAGGGGTCGGGGGATTACTGATACAAAAAGGTACTAATGACTAGCTTAATATTTGAATTATGAAAAAAATCCTTAGAACAACAACTGTAGACCAACACCAGTTTAACAAGATTGGTTCTATAACATTTCGCAATCCGACTTAACAACTGAGTTAAATTTAATTTTTTAATCTTCCCATCTAAATCCCCACTATTCCAGGCTCGATTTTAGCCAATAACAAATATGATCTTTAGTGTTGACTGAAACGGTTAAATATCGAGTATGGTATAGATCAAATAAACATTTTTGAAACAAGATCGTAAAATTTCAATTGATGACATCATCGCACAACGGATTTGCATGTATCTTGCATAATATAGGTCTCCTGAAATCAGTATATGGAATTTAAGCTTAGAATAATATGGTTCATGATAAAGAAGCTTATTGTAAATTTAACATGAGTAGGAGTGGAGGTTATTATTATTATTATTATTTATTAACATCCAATTTTTGCAACTAAGGCTAATTGGGATGGGTTATCTACAGGTTACCACCATTTTTTAGCCAGGGTGGGACTAAGGATTTTATTTAATGAATTTCGCCACTAAGGGAATTCCTCTACCCAGGTGGGAATCGAACTGCCACTCTAGGTTTACCATGTGAGATTAAGGTCAACTCACATGGCTGAAGTGGGGGAGTGGGGGTTTACTGAAGCCTAAAAACTAAAAAATCCAATTATCTCGGTTAAAATTCATCATTGACAAAATACTTATAAACAGCATTTATTGTTAATTACATTTGCAATAAGACTGATTCAATACAATTTTTTGATCTAACTTATAATAATGGAAATATTTCAAATTTTTGAAATTCCTCCTCTAAACCCTTCCTCCTCCTACTGGTACGATTTCAGCCATTAACGAACTTGATCTTTCTTTTTACGTAAAACTATTATATATCGAATTTGATAATGGTCAAACAACAATTGTGACTGCTAGTGGGTTAACAGATAAATATATATAAAATTTTGAACGGACCTCATTTTCGCCATGTCCTGGATAGGATTGATGGAAATATGAGGATATTTTTCGAAAATCATGAGTACAATCTCATTAGCTGATTTCCCTTAACCCTCCGTCGGGCGCAGCTAGCCTGAGAGGCCAGGAAAACATACTTTTTGATACCACGCCTCATTCTGTTTCCCCTGTGAGTGGCCATTCCCAGTAATCTCCTGATTTGTGTTCATGCTTAGAATCCCCTACTTTAGTCTATTGCCATCCTTCATCCAGACCGACTGGTCCCTAGGTGGCTTGTGAGGCCGACTGCGCCCAATTGCTCCTTAATTTCAAAGATGATTTTTTTTCAAGATAAATCTATTGCAATCGTCCCTTTTACTAAGATTAATGCTATTCTATATGGAAGTTCGTCGATATCTTGAGAAATAAGTGCTAGTCTAACTCTGGCCTCTCAGGCCGAATGCGCCTGATCAATTTTACTTGTTTTAGTATAAGCTTCATTCTATTCTAATAAAAACAATATTTTACGTTATACATATTATATTTGGTTTCCAAAGATCCTAGCGAAGTCTGTCCTACCAGCGTTTTAAATTAAAATTAATTAGTTGGGTAGTGGGGGCTTAAAATATGTGAGCGGCCTCTCAGGCCGGGTGCGCCCGATTTTGTTTCGTCCAGAGGTGCGCCCGACGGAGGGTTAAGGGAAATCTACTAAAAGTCTGTCACACATAGGCTAACTAAGCAGATTTGCCATACCCTGGTTGACACACTAGTGATCTCCATATATTTTCTATTCCTAAGTAAAAATCCTGTAGGTAGAAGTAGGGGTTTAACAGTGTTGAATGAAATGATTAAATATCAGTAAGGTGTAAATCATATAAACATTTTTGATTTAAGAAAATTTTTGTAAAATCTGAATTTATGACATTGCACAACATGTTTGCATCTATCTTTTATAGTAAGGGCCGTTGAAAACAATATTTGGTAATTGAGCTAGGAATGAAACATTTCATGACATATGTGCTTATTGTTAACGTGCAATGACTAAAAGTGTCAGGTTTACTGAAGGCTGAAAATTATAAAATGCAAATATCTGAGTCAATAAACGAGAAATAGTAAAAGTGAATAGAGCAATATTTATAGAAAATTAAATTTGCAATAAGATTGGTTATATACAATTTCTTGATCTAACTCATAAAATTACAGATATTTCGAATTTTAGATTTTCTCCCTCTCTAACCCCCCCCCCCTGGTCACATTTCAGCAGTTAATAAACATGATATTTACTTTTACATGAAACACTTATATTTCAAGTTTGCTAACGGTATATAATTTAGAACAGACTTCATTTCTATCACCTCTTAATATACGGACTTTCGAGAAAATTTGTCAAACACCATGCAATGAATACATCTTCAACTCAAGAAAAATTCCTGATTTGCACTGACTCGCTGAGTGCCCTATTGAGTATCAAAGATGTATTCACAAACAACTCAATAGTAAAAAAAATACAAAATCAAATACAAATGCTCCGAGATCTAAAAAGGGCCGTCTACTTCATGTGGATTCCAAGCCACGTGGGAATAGATGGAAACGAAAAAGCAGATTTAGCAGCCAGAGAAGCCCATCAACTCGAATCCATCACCCCAACAACAATTACATCTGCAGAACTCTACCAACCACTCAAAGAAGAAATTAATAAAAACTGGCAACACATGTGGAATGAAACCCAGAACAATAAACTAAAAAGTATTAAAACCACCATCCGTCCATGGAAATATTCGACAAGAGACATCAGAAGAGATGAAGTTGTATTAGGAAGACTCCGAATTGGGTACACACAACTTACGAATGGCTATCTCATGTCAAAAGATCAACCCCCGATTTGTGAGAAATGTAACACAGAACTGACTATATATCACATATTAATGGAATGCCATAAGTATACAGATATTAGAAACAAATACAATATCTCCAATAGTATAGAAGTGGCCCTTGGAGATGACCCGAAAGAACTCCATAAATTGTTTAATTTTGTAAAAAACACGAGTTTATACAAAGAAATTTAAAGCGCAATTGCTCGTATCCTCGTTTATATTGTTAAAATGGCGATATGGATGAGGATACCAAAATGTGAATTATAAATATTACAGGGCGATGATAACCTGGCAGTTTTTCGCCCTTAAACCCTATACAACAACAACATCTTCAATAGGTGATTTCCTTTAAGGGAAATCTGTTAAAACAAAAATAATAATGAACATACTCATAAACTTCATTGAATCTCATTGCGGTTTATTTTGGAAAAGAATAAAGTTCTATAATACCCACAGTGGAGGTGTTCTCAATATGTCTTGTTAACACTATGCGGAGTAAGCAAATGATGACATCACTGATGATGACTCAGTTTTAATTTTGTATGACTCACATATGAAACATTAAGCCCTGATTGGGATGTTAGAAATAAAGATAATAGTTTCAAAATAATATGACACTGAATAAATTAGTAGGGAGTAGAAAGTATTTTGTAAATATAGGAATAAATAGCTTTATAAAATTAATGGAGCCAGAAGTAAATAAAAAAACTGAAACTGAGAAGGAACAAACCAATGAAAAATATCAATATGAAAGCCCATCATGCATGTGCGGTATAAATTAAGCAGATTTCCCTCCTACTCCCTATAACCCGTCTACTTGGCAAACATAATTAAATAAAGTTGCAGCCTGTTTACTGATACTCCCTAAAGCTTATTCATCTTGTGCAGGCTACATGTTAGAGAGTGTTAAATCTATAATATTTCTTTTAAGAAAAAAACAATTAAGTACTATTAAAAAAAAACAATTAATATAACAAAAAAGCAATAAAACCAATTTATAAACTAACACCCACAAAAAAATGACTTCAAAGCAATAACATATATTTTGAATGAAATTATATCAATAGTTCTATTAATTACATAAAAAAATTGCCCGAGCTCCAACAATTGAAATAATAATTGATTCAACAGCCTTTAATGATGTATAGAACATTATATTCAGTATTACAGGGTGCTTCTGCACAGGAAAAGATTTCAAGAAATTCTTGTGTAATTTTTTTATGTGACCAATCTCAGAAGCTACTAAAATAAACCCACAAAAATTGCCTGTATCTCGTAAACTATTAGTATTGGGAACAAACTACATAAAACAAAATTTGTGGTAAATAAAATTAGCAACAGGATTGCTATATAACATTCTTAAAATCAGCTCTGTTATTTTAACCGAGATATTTTGAATTATTTTTTTTTTTACCCCCTTCCCATTGTCCCAGTTCGGACGATTAATGAAATTGACCTTTCTTTCACGGAATAAAGTTTGGTTTTAATAACTCAAAAATTGCGGCCATCGAAGTTCAAAAAGAGAATCTATAGATAGATATCAAAGTTTTTAATTCAAACTGATGGTGTTTTTGGCACTCATTTATATGATTTCCAAAGATTTGAAGAAATTTGTGTGTAATTTTGTTATTTGCTAAACCTCAATAACTATTTTTTAAAGTAAAATTAACATTTTAAATTAGTATTTAAAATAAATAAATTTAGAGCTTGATAAATAAACTTAAACTTTGATTGAATAAATTTTAGTGCAATCATTTATAATAGATTAACAAATTACAAAAATAAACAATAAAGTGTTCTATTATAGTTAGAATCATTCTTTTGCATTCCGATTAGGATCGAAATCTGGGTTTCAAAAAGGTCAATTAAAGTTTACGATGGACTGGTTAAAAGTTGTTTAGGTTAGTATCATATATGTTTGAGCTTAATTGTTCATGACTGATTAATGATTTTAAAATGTATCTAGGAAGTTAGAATTGGAATAGCAGGTGTTCCTCACAAATAACTATTAAATGCAACTGCAAAGAGATGCATACCTATATAGAAACATATATCTAAATCCATCATCCCCTGATCATACCAACAATATTTAATCAAAATCTCTCGCCGAACCAATTGAACAGGTAACAAAATATCAGAATGATATATAAACTCCTGTTTGTACATTAATGGGGTAGACATTTGCATTGGTCCAGTAAACACTAAATACATCTTAGAATGCTCCAAGTTGTCCAATGGATTGATATGAGTTTCAAAATAAATAAATAATTAAGTGTTGAACCCAGGAAACTAGCTGATTAAACCAGAGGTGAACATTTTTTGTTAATACTAAGGGACTTGGAGAAGCCAAAGTTAACAACAACCCACTTCCCAATCAAATATGTGCCCCTATGAAAAATAAAAATAATCAACTTATTTAATATTTTGCTCCCTAAATATTTTCTTTAATTATGTTAAATATGTTTATTATATAATAAGTATAAGCAACAAAGTTTTTTTTTTTTTTTTTTAATTAACCTATTTGCGAGCCAGAACATAGGACGCCATTACCCGCGCGTGGGGTAAGCCATATCACAAAAGAAAACTTGTTGACAAGTATTCTTGTCAACAATAGATTTGATGATAAGAGCAACACCATAGTCCAGATGGGACTGTGTGCCAAAGAAGATTTCAATTTTTGTGCTCGTAAATGGAAAGGTACTTTATTATCATATACGGAAGTCCGCAAGTAGAAGCAAGATGACGCACCCTAATAAATAAAGGAATTTCAACTTTAGATTTAATTAATAAATGATTTCTTAACATAAAATGAATGCCGTAAAACATAAACACGAAATTAAGAGGTATTTATAAAACTAATATTTAATAGTATAATAAAAGACTCGAAATTTAGGAAAAATAATATTTCACTTTTTAAATTTAAAACTAAGTAATCAAAGCAACAATTTTAACTTAAAATTAAATAATCAACAGAAATTTGTAAAAATTTTATTATGTCATGCTATAAATGTATTCAAACTTACTTCAAGCGGTTAGAATACTCGTTCCTTCCAAAGATTCGGTTCACTTGAAGTAACCTCCTGATGGTTAACACCTTCCAATGAACTAGGACCATCACGGTATATTTTCATATCTCTATAGAGGTAGTAGCAATCTTAATGTCGATTTACAATATTGTCTTGTGGCTCAAGTTTTATATTTTACTCATTTCAAACAATGGATTACAGTTTTACATCCTTTTAAAACATAAAACAATGTCTGAATATATGAATGAGACCAATTAAATTTCTTTCATGGAATTTTAATTGTATTAAGGTTCAATAACCCATGGTCCAAGGAGTTTTGGTATACATACAGATAAAAGGGGGGCACTGACGTCACATTGGAGACAAACATCTATTCCATGATAGCCATTTCTTGCATGCGGTTCTACTTATCACTATTAAAATCATTTATTTTTTCATTTCATTTAGTTAAAAAAGTTTTGGTTAATATTCTTAGTTTGCGCAGTAAACGCATGTTTCAATAACAACGGAACTTAAAACAACAAAATGCATAATACTCTTTTTCTTCCGAGGAATGAAGATGTTTCAAAACAGTTGGTCAACTTGTTACCGGGAGAATACATTTTTGTTAAAAATCCAACAATATACTCCAATACATTTTCTGAGGACCTTTCAATAGCACTTCAATGTATCCATTTTTGATATGTACTCAATATATCTGTAAGAACATAAATCTTGACCATGTCCCACACGAAATTTGCCCAAGTAAATAGGACACAGAAAAACGTGCTGCTAAGGAATTGAGGCATGAATATTAGAAATGGAAAAGTATACAAGGAGTATTGATTGAAAGTGAGAAAATGGAAGGATGCAGGAAAAAAGAACCTCATTGAAGATGTCACAGGACATTTGAAAGACATTCTTGCTACCGTTAGAAAATAAAATTAGTTACTTAAGAAAATGCACAGAAAAAATTAAGTTAGTTAATGTGAACATGCACATTTTAAACAGGAAATCGATCAGCTTCAATAATGATTCTATTGTTTGATAGTTAAAAGATCGTCTAATCGACGAATGTTAAGCCACGCCAAACTTTTCAACCTTTTTTTTTTTTTTTAGCAGATTTCCCTTAAGGGAAATCAGCTATTGAGGTTGTACTCATGACGGAATTTTCGAAATTTTTCTTCAAATGTCCATCGATCCTACCTAGGAGATGACGAAAATGAGGTCCGTTCAAAACTGTATATATATATATGTCTGATACCGCTCTAGCGGTCGTAATTTTTGTTTGATCGTTACCAAACTTGATATTTAGTCGTTTTATGTAAAAAGAAAGATCAAGTTCGTTAACGGCTGAAATCGGACCAGTGGGAGGGGGGGGGTTTAGAGGGGAGGCTTTTCGAAAATTCGAAATATTTCCGTTACTATTCGTCCGATCGAAACATTGTATAGACTCAATTTTATTGCAAATTAAATTTACTATAAATATTGTTATATACATTTCTTCTCTATCTTGAATACTAACCGAGATATTTGCATTTTTATTAATTTTGGGCCGATAACGGATGACTGAATTTCCCGCCAAAAGTTAGTTCGGCCATTTGCCGTAAATGTTCGGTTCTGGTATGGAGATTTCTCTATTGCATAACTTCACTTGGGAAATCTGCTTAGTTTACGCAGCCCCTGCGTGACGGAATTTTGTTTTAACGTAAGGAAGCTCGCGGGCGTAAACCTAGCGTCGAGGGTTCGATAGGATTTGAAGGTCAAATAGGCGTTTGTTTAGTGAGGAACTCGCTAAATACAACACAAAACCATAATTAAATTATTTATTAACGTCACTTTTTGCGACTAAGGCTAATTAGGACGGGTTATCTACAGGTTATCACCCCTTCCTAGCGATGGTGAGACTAAGGATTTTATTTAATGAATTCCGGCACTAAATAAAATTGTATTGCTCAGGCGAGAATCGAACTCTGTACTCCTGGTTTGTCAAATATAATTAAAAGAAACTTATTACACTTTATTATTATATTAAAATAACAGTTCTAGAATTTATAAATGGTTAACGTTAGGCCACCCATTATTTACAGACAAAATATTTAGGGATTCAAAACCGCTTGCCGCTATTATGTAGTGGTGGTAAATATGGTAGTCCAAACTAGACTAGGTTGTCTTAGTCATTATGTTTCTTTCTTTTAGTATTCTGTCAGGAAATGAGTGGTCGTTTATTATTACTTGGTCAGTTACCTTGCAGAGTTCATATGGCCGAAGACAGTCGGGGACTATCGCTTTATGCAGCTACTCTACAACAAAGTCGTTTTGGGCTAACTCTAATTTATAATTACATTTTGTCATTCAAATAAATTCTAGAAGTGTTATTTTAAATATTTTGTTTTTTTAATATGATTTAATAATCGTCTTTAAATGGGTGGCCTCTCATTAATCCATAAGCACCCAAAAATTTGCTACCTTGGACAGAAAAAGTTGGTTACTTGCTGATGACCCGTCCTGATTAGCCATATCAACATCAAATTGCCCTTAACAAATAACATAACAGCAATTATTTTATTTATCATTCTTTTTATTAAATTAAGATAAATATATGCAATGTGCCAAAGTTTATGGTCAACTGTTATTGGTATATTTGTGACCCTTTTTCTACACAGAAAGACTGCTTTTCCTGTTGTTAACCATATTATTTTTCAGTGAGATTGGATGTGAGACATTTAATTTAGTAAAAGCTTATGTCCCTATCTGTTGTCAGAAGTATCCATACTTTTTAGCTTAGAATGCCAAGGATATTAATTGTAGTGCATTTAATACCTTTTTGTTTAAATGGACAACAAAAAATGTAAAAATATGTTTTGTTATCACTAGACAGCGTATTGAATTTTTGAAGTTCTATGGACTGTTTTTCGTTGTTCTCTGGTTCATATTCGCCTCCTATGTTGCTTGAATACGAAGTGATTGATGCCTTTTTAGTATTTAATTCTTGTAACTTGAGTGGTTTTAAAATGAATGGCTTGAAAGATTTAGTGTGGCCACGTTACCAAACCGATCTTCACCAGTTGTCCTCATACAAATAATGTATTTTACTACGTAGAAATATTCAAGATCTCTTTCCCTTTAGAACTAATAATCAAGATATTTATGTAGTTCTCATATTTATTTGTTACATTTAAATTTATTCAGAAAAGATGATGAATGCAGGAAGCTTTAAGGAAATGTTTCCTACCAAGTGGTCCTTAATTTTATTTCTCCTGTACATTTTCCTATTTGTTAATCAGGGTATGATTTCTTTGTTTCAACAATTGTATCCAAGTAATTATCAATAAATAAATATTAATTGAATTTACTTGATATCCAGGTTGGTTGGTCACAATATCCCAGGATTCAGATAACAATTACAGCTATAATACTGAAATTGCTGTTCTTTTAACTGAGTTTATTAAACTCATGGTCTGTGTTATTGGCTATAGTGCACAGTAAGTAAATATTGAATTAATTATATAAGAGTTTGCGTATATTATGCTGCTGAGAGATATCAGATAAATTGGGTCTTATCTCAAAGATAGTATCATGGGATTTCTGTTGGTAAAACTGGTATATAATCTCTTAAATGGACATCCACAACATTTGTTATAGCATAAATGTCCTCTTCTTCAACCAAAGATTATAGTTTTAGGTTTTTTACAATTGTTTCAAGTGTTATGCTATTTCTATACATTTTCTCTATATTATATATATTCTCTATACATTCTGTTCTATGGGATTCATATATTTTTCTCCACAATCCTGCTAATTTATACATTCAATAATCATGTTTGTCCAAATACTGGTGTAATGTAATATTTTCCTTGGCTATTGATGATGGTTACTTTAAGGAAATTAATGTCATTAACATCCCAAGAAAAAAAAGCTCAAAACTATTGATACAAACTACTTTGAATCATTTATTCTATTATAAAATTCAGTTTTATTTTTTATTTGTTAAGTTAGTCTGTTACCAGGTGCATATGTAACTCTAAATAATGGGTAAGAATAGAAAGGAAACAAATAGAGATAACTGTTATTTAAAAAAGGATTATAATTAATCTTTATAACCAAAATAGCACTGACAGTGATGAACCGTATCACACATTTTGATGTTTTAATTTGAAATGTTGTGCAAGGTAGATTGAAATAGGTTATAATGTTTTGATTTTTATGTTACGAGTGGCATGGATGGAATACTGCTTGAAAAAGACAATTAGCATGGTTTATGGGCTTGTCTTTACTGCCATGGGCTCTCAGTCCCATATATAATACGTGGGATTTCATTGAGGTGCAGTAACATACCCACATTTTTAAAAGAGGAGTACTCATATAAGTTTCACTATTAAACCGTATAATACTTAACCAAATGAGTCTTAGTGATATAAAGTGGCGTTGGCTGGAAATCCAATAAACTGTCCTAGAAGATGGATGATTGTACACCAGGAGGGAGTGGCTAGGGAGATACAACCATGCGAAGGAACTTAATCACACTCAAATTACAGTTGTCTATGCCTTTGGATGAAACATTGACCCACATAAGCTCCGGCATATTTGGACATTCTGAGCAGTTTGTTGTTACTTATTTCTTTCTTTGAATTTCATAATGTCGATAGAAACAAACTATCTGACGAATACAAAGTACGTTAATTCCCATCTCAAGGCATTTAAAGTAAACGAGGGAAAGACTAGAAATTATTATACATTTACAATATTCTTAATTTACTACTGTTTAGTTCAACTTACTGTACAAATACCACATCCATAGTGCCCAATGTTTAGCTAGTGGTAGGGGCTTAGGTTAGCCATATGAGTTAAAGCGTTGACTTTAATCTCAAATGGTAAACCTAGAGTGGTGAGTTTGATTCTTGCCTGGGCAATAGGAATTTATTTTGTGACAAACTCATTAAATAAAATCCTTAGTCCCACCCTGGCTAGAAAAGGGTGGTAACCTGTCCCAATTAGCCATAGTAGCAAAAGGTAAATGTTAATAAATAATAATAAGCTAGAGGTTTATGTACTCCATGCACACTGGGGGTTAAAGGTAAGAGTCCTATAAGGGTGGGGAAGGTTGTTTTTAGGGTTGAGCTATTTCTTATGTAACAACGCATGCCAGTTGCTGTTTTTATACTAGCTTTTAATAATATAGTTTAATATAATAGCTAATGTATTAATAGTTATGTGTTATTCTAAACAATACATTTTTTCCCACAGGTACAATTTTTTTTCTATTTTTTCTGAAGTAAGGAGTCATATAAAAGGTAAACAAGCTCATTTAATTTATTATGGTGTATTCTTTTCTGTCTTAAATTATTGTTAAGATAGATATTCTCACTTAATTAGAGATTCTGTAAGTTTTCATTGTTTTATTGATTTTGTTAACTAACTTTTTTTTCAGCAAAATAAATACTATACTCTTTTATTGCCTTCTTGTCCAAGACTAAAAGTGGCTTAATCATAAACTCTACAATAGCGTACGAATGCAATTATGAGGACCAATTCTTAAAGGTCTACTTTAGGTTGCGAAGCCTGCTTTGTTTACACAATACCCAAATTTATTTATTAAGTCATCATACATGTTTACAGTATTATAAAGAAATATATATAAAGAGAAATTATTTAAGACAGCAATTATGACAATTCTCTTCAATTCAGTTGAAAACTTAATTGTACTTTTGATATATCAGATATTTTTCTGTTTTCATACATTTAATAAGGAAAATATGTAGCTAACAAAATGGTAGTTCTTATTTCATATTTAGCATCATTCTTGAAAAAAACAGAAGTGGGAATTTATAAAAATGATATCTGCCTCAGAAGCCACAAAAAGGATTGTATAAATCAGACTCGCATACACCTTTCCTGGAAGCAGTATTGACTTGGATTTGGGTACTGTACACCATGCTGGTTTACAGGACTGTTTTTATTGTATATGAACTGTATGTATTTTGCATGTAACTTTTTACGGAAGTTACGAACAGTTACTGAAATGGCTGAACTAGGTAGCTGGACACTCACAACTGCAACCGTAGTTAGCCAATCTCATCATGTCCGTTCAATAAAATGCAATTATTTATTGAGAAATAACTCGGTTAATATTAAAGATAAGAATAAATGTATATAACAATATTTATTGTAAATTTAATTTGCAATAAGATTGGTTCTATACAATTTTTCTATCCGACATATAATAACAGCGATATTTTGAAAATCCCCCCTCAACCCCCCCCCCTCCCATTTGTCCGATTTCAGCCATTACCGAACTTGATCTGTCTTTTTACATAAAAACGTTTAAATATAGAGTTTGGTAACAATCAAACAAAAATTGCGACCGCTAGAGCGACAACAGACAAATATATATATATATATATATATATATATATATATGTATATATAATTTTGAACGGACCTCATTTTTGTCATCTACTGGGTAGGATCAATGGACATGTGAAGAAATTTTTCGAAAATCGTGTCATGAGTACAACCTCAATAGAAGATTTCCCTTAAGGAAAATCTGCTAATAATACAGCAGGAGAATAAAAACTTATGATTATCAGCCTTAATCAATGTGGTAATTTGTCAAGAATAGCTAATATAAAATCCGGTCCTGGTTATATAATACAATATTTAAAATTATATAAAAATAATTAAATTAATTAGAAATAGTTTGATTTTATCAACTTTGAATTAATGATAGGTTGAAATAATTCTGGTGCATTTTTGACCATGTAAAAGCATTTTGCTTGTTTTACAATTTGAGATTCATAAATAACTTAACTTTGAAAACTGCTACATCTCTTGAGTGGTGCAATAAATTATTTTTTATATTTGATTGCTGTTTTCTATTAATGTGATTGAGAGATTTTCTATAATTTCTGTTTATAGTTGTGGGCCTGTACTTTGTACCTGCTAGCCTCTATTCTATATACAATAACTTGGCTTACGTTAACTTGTCGACTTTTGATGCTACCACATATTTTCTTGCACTTCAATTGAGAGTGGTTGCGACTGGTGTAGTTTTTCAAGTAATAAAATTTTCAGATTTACACTTATTTATAACTTAAAATTATGATTTACAATTTTTTGTTAATGACTGAATGTGTAGCATTAAGTAGAACCTCCTATTAATTTTTCTTGTCAATGCAACATGTTAAAGAAATGATATAAGCATGCGTCATAATATCAAAATATATTCATATATTATTTAAAATCACCTTCATCAGTAACTAATTTAAATATACTTTAACTGTAATAAAAATTATTACTACTGCTTTCCAGAATATTTTTAAAATGAAACCTTTGTTTTCATTCATAATTTTGAATAATAGTTCATACATAAGAGTTTTGGGGTGGCTGAATCACACATCAATTTGAGGAATATCAGTCAATCACTTATAACTAGGAGTTAGAAACTTTGAAAGACCTTTGTCTCAGCTACTAAGAAATTATTCATAGTCCAATAGTCCGATTTCCTATTCATATTCTAGTTGGAGAATATAAGTTGACCATATAGCTGCATTTCAGCTGGAGACATCACTTTATAGGGCTAAAAATAATTCAAGGGATCCCCTTTCCCAGAGTATCAAAATATCTTTTTTTATCGGCAAGAGTCCATTACATTAGTTCTGATGATTGTTTTATATTTTATTATTTGGCTTCCCTTGATATGGTTTCATAAAACCTGTAATACAGTTACTGAGGCCCTCATGGCCTTCACATTACTACTTTTCTCATTTAACATTCTTCCTATGAAACTTGAAATCATCACAGTAGGGATCATATGCTGTCCCAGTACCACAGAATTACTCATGTATTTGAATGTAAGGTAATTGGGAGGCCCAGAAAAATATATTTTTAAAGACATTGTATATATCATAAATTTTGGTGGGTAGAGTAGAGTAACATGAAAAGAATAAATTAAAATGGAACCCAATGGTTGCAATGACAAGTCTGTAGCCTTTAGATCTTTTTAATAGTGAGATAAAGCTAGCTTGTAATTGTTGTATTAAAATAGTATTGTACTACCTCTTATATTTATTTTAATTTATGCATTCATTACACTAAGGATTCTCTTTCTCCCAATTTCAGA
This sequence comes from Riptortus pedestris, assembly GCA_019009955.1. Taxonomy (NCBI): domain Eukaryota; kingdom Metazoa; phylum Arthropoda; class Insecta; order Hemiptera; family Alydidae; genus Riptortus; species Riptortus pedestris. The sequence continues at coordinate 139,079,879 of CM032230.1, forward strand.
TAATATTCAAGAAAAAACTTAGTGGGCGACAATGGTTCTCTTTGATTGTTCTAACATTGGGCTGCATGCTGAAGGAGATTAATTTTGGTGATGCCCCTCATTTGACCGCACACGAAGCTCAGGGCAAACAGCTTAGCTTGTCTCTTTCCGCTAGCACTCTTCTACTCCTCGCACAGGTATATGACCTCTTTTATTATTAGCGAGTATGAAAAAATTAATAAAATTTATGGTTTCCAGATAAAAGTATAGGGCTAGTTCACGTCCAATTCCTTTGCTATTGGTACAATTGACATCGAACCCTGCTTTCTGCCTTCTGCCATCCCCATTCTTAGCAATCTATTCTCCTCACCAAGTATCATGTACATATATGTATATTTAGTTTTCAGCAGAAATTATCATATTAACTGAAGTTATTTTTTGACTTTGTGAAGTATGCTATACAGCATATTTGTCTAGCCCAAAAGATTTGCTAGCAGTACTCATTGAAATTCCTTACTAAGTCTATCACGCATTTCAACTGAGTAAGTTGTCTTTGCACATAACTTCAGATCGTCCATATAAAGACTATGGCCTTTCAATGTATTCCATGGAATATTTCATTTCTGCCTGTAATGATCTGGCGGAGGCAATAGGCAATGGAAGCTTGAAAAAATGTAAAAATTCCCACAACCGAATCTCGAAGGGAATCGCCAACAAGCGACTCTTGATCTAATTTAATAAATGTAAATTAAAAAAAATCACCTATATTAAATATAGTCAAAATAAGAGAAAGGCACTTTTTAAAATAATATAATGGGGGCACTTATGTCTAATAAACTATGTTACAATGATATAGGACGTAGGTTGTAAATCGTAGTTTCCTTGAGTGCTGACTGTGCATGTTTACCAGCTGAGGGATTATTAAGATGTCACCGACCAGGGTCTTATCTCCAGGATGTCTGAGATCTAATCATAATAAGCCACGAATTCCCCCTTACATAGAGTAAACCCAAGGTGGAGTTCATACTGAGCGATCAAAAAGACTCAAATTTAATTTAATTATCATAATTCATCTCAGTATTGTTCATTGTATCAACTGCAAGAGATGTTAATATTATTATAAAAATATAATGACTTGAACTACTACAATGCCAGACCACATTGGTACTTAACCTTTAACTACTACCATTAAGGTTTCTCTGGTTTGTTGCTAGGAAGTGCTACCAGGAACCATGTATTCTCCCCATAGTAACAACTGTTACAGTTAACCTCTTCGTCTTGTTTCTGTCATTACCTGAGTCTGTCTAATTAATATTTTGGGGGCATTTTTGACCCGTCGTAGTAATTACGATATTAAAACATTGTTTAAAGTATTCATAGTGACTGATGGGTTTTTTTTTTGTGGATGGCAGACATTATAAGGATTGGTTGGCATATATGAACGAAGATGATGGAAATCAGAATCCTGTGTCTGATGATGAGAATCTAGTGAGTAATTACAGTGACAAATAGTCCATTCGTTCTGATCATGATACAGATTCAGAAATACAGCTAAATGAGAATGAATTGTGCAAAAAGTCTGACCAGAAACATTCAACAATATGCTATAAATATAATAACACAGGTTGCAAAAATTACTTTGAATCTAAATGCCTTTGCCGGAACTGTGAAGATAAAATTTTAATTTATTTGTTAATGTAGCAGAGAGCCCCTAACAGTTTTGTTATTATTTAATATATTGAATTGCTTTCTGTCTCAGAATTAGCAGATCATTCTTAAATATGATAAAAAGAAAGTTAGCCCTTTTAATTTCATTTTTGCATATTGATTTTTATACTATTTGAACACTTGGATTTTTCTTTTTCTAATTCAAATATGTTTTTTTGGAAAGTGTAAAAACAAGTTATTTTTATTGTATTTGTATTTTAAAATGTGTCACGTTTGTTATGTATTCCATTAAAAAATTATATTAAAAAAAATAAACTTTTTTTGTGTGGGTCATAAGAGATCCATAGTAGTACTTATGTAACTTCCATCCATCCATGGTATTTCTTATGTACGGTAGTAGCTGAAGGTTAACCTAAAATTGGATGAATATCTAAATTACAGGTACAAAACTCTATATTTAAATACACATACATTATATTCAAACTGAGCTTCGTCCTGGCATTACTCAAAATATAAAACGAAAGATCATTTATGACTGGTACATGTAATGCAATCTCCCATTTATTACTTGCCTATAGAAAATTGTTAATCATATTCACTCTTATATTATTTATTTGTTATTTTTGACAACTACATTACATTTTTTTTCTAGGTCACCTGTTCTTGTTTGGCTGGAGTTTACAATGAATATCTTCTTAAATCCAATAGTCAAGAATTGAACTTATATGTGCAAAACATATTTCAATATTTTGATTCAATTATATGTATTGTTGTTATTATAACTTTTGAAGGGGATCTGTTCTCTCTCTTTAGCCTGGAAACTTATGAGCCATTTATGAATGAAAAAGTGAGTATATCAATGAATAAGATTATAAATTTTCTCCTACAATATATAAATGAAACTCCATGATGCATTAATTCTCCATTAAAATTGTATAATGCTAAACCTTTTCCATGGGGTTATATTGCAGAATTCTGAAGATTTCAAGTTAAATTTATAATTTTCTAAAACAATTAAGCATTTTAGGAAATCAAATATTTTTGTTAACATAAAAATAAAATATTTTTTATATAAATGAACATGAATAATTCAAATTGCTAGATGAGATATTTAACACAGGTGAACACACTTCAGCCACTACAGTTTAACCCCAAGAATACTTTAAATCTTCTTTAATGAATGAAATAAGCTCTTCCTTAGTTATTTAACGCTTAGCTGTATTTTACTTAATTTTCCACTTGTAACATTATGTATATTCACTTTAGAATTGTTTGTGTTATGGTAATATAATATACTAGCTGTGATAATGTGTTGATAGAAATGGCTTCCAGTGAAATTATAAAGATTGGATTAACTCTAATCTAAACACAAAATCATTCCTTCGTAATCATCAGAACAGAAATGTCCTGTAAATATGAAATCACTTAGTTGCAATATCTGTGAAGTAAAAAGTGACAAATGGCCGAATTTGTGATTAGAATAGCTTTAATCGGTAAATTAGTTGAAATAATAATGATCTTCAATCAAAATATAAAGATTGGATTAACATATGAAATAAGTTATTATTTATTGTCATCAAATTACAGTAATATAGTTTTAAATGTGAACCATTGAAAGTCTTTAGAAGAACATTGATGGATTTATTATCTTTTATGTGTTTAAACAAATCTAATTTCCCTTCAAAATGACAACATCATCTTAGGATTCAGAGAAAAAATAAGGTAAAACTCCATAGAGGTGCTGTTCAGTCAGAACTTCATTATGCTTCTTTGTGGTTGAAAAAAAAAAAAAAAAAAAACTAGTTTACTGTGAAATTATAATTAAAGTTATTTCCAGTAAACCCTCACTTCCTCCTACCAATGGTATAAAAGCATAATTCAACCCATGTTAATGAAATTCATTCCCAAAATAAATATGAAATACATATTCATGTTTTATGAATATACATGAAATTTCACAATTACTTGAGGCATTCTCAGGGTACAAATTCAATTGTGACTGAAAAACGAGAGTCAAAATTTTGAAATTCATAGATCTAAATAATATTTAGGACCATAAAATGTATTGTAAACACAATTTGCTCTTTATATTTTTACAATGAAATAAATGTTAACAAAATTATTGATGAATATATTGTTACGTTTTATTACAAAACCAGTAATAAACCTTGTTGGATTGCAAAATTCAATACACACAAGCTTCACAGTTTTTATCACTGCACAATTTATTTAACAATGCACTATACACTCGGTTAATTATTTTTAATTACTACTCACAGTTGCACTGATAGCGTCACTGTTTTTCAAAGAGTTACAGTCCAATAATTCACTCACAGTCACTGAAGTTCACAGAAAACACGGCACTGCACTGTCCTTTACTTCGCTAAGTTAACGGCACTGCACTGTCTTAAACACGGCACTGAACCTGTTACTTACAGAGTAACAGAGAGAGAATAACTTGGCGGAAAAACATCAAAGGGAAGACTAAGAAGCTTCCACGTGGTCCATACAGGTCAGTCGTTGCCGAGAACATCTATCGGCCCCTTTAATCTACTTCGTATTTCCCAAATACGTGACTATCTCTGTTTAATTTTTCATGTATTTAATTTTCGCAACAATATGTTTTGAAGTCAAAATAACCCCCCCCCCACTCTTGAAGGTTTATAGTAAACTATCCTGGATTGACAATATTCATATCCTTGATATAACATACAAAAAATTCACAACCCTGTCTTGGGACTCTCATGGATTGAATACTAATAAATTCTATTTAGTGACAAGAATTGAAAGTCAAAAATTCAAATTACATAAATATGAACAAAATTCTAGAACCATAATCGTTATTCTAAAAACAATGTGTTATTGATAAAATCAATATTAATGAAGATATTGGTTAAAATGTGTTTTGATGTTGAAGTAAACCTTCCCTCCTAATTGAAATTCTCATTCAGCCTTTTTTGTAACTTGGGATAGTTGGTTCACAAATAGAAAAGTCTATAGAAATCCTCCAAGCTTTTGTTTGTAATTGATTAAGTACGGGCTTACAGGATTTTCAATTTTGATGTCATTATTCTTAGAAGGGTCTAAAATGTGAAAAATTTAATCCTTGCCATATTTAAATAGAAAATCAGACAAAACCATGGATGATAATTTGGTCTCAATTCTGAACATGGAATTGCTATTTTAGAGATTTTTTTTTTTTTTTTGTGATAAATATTCAAACTGTTAAAGAAATAATAATAATTTTGCCTTGTATTTTAGGTACTTCTGGTTGTATTCAACAATGCTGCTATAGGGATCGTCACAAGTTTCTTTTTGCGCTACTTGAATTCAATCTTGAAGACTTTCGCATCTGGTCTGGAATTGGTCTTCACAGCTATTCTTTCCAGGATATTATTTTCTATTCCAATTTATTTGAACACAATCGCATCAATATTTATCGTAACATTAGCGACAATCATATATAGTCAAAACCCAGTGCATAATGCGAAGCCAGTCCAAAAGCCTCACAAAGAGAAACTAATAGACAAATCAGAATTAGTTTAAGTTACATATGTTTGTAATACCTGCATAATCTCGTTACAAGAGCCATAAATTCTTAGTGAAATGCATACTCTTTTTTTTTTTTTTAATACATATTAGTTTTTATACAATTTTTTTCTTATAAAATATTCTAAGTATATTAATATTACTTAGGAGTATAAAAACAATGTATTTATGTTGCATCAATTATTACAATAACTTAATATTGAAGGGGATATTGTTGGGTGGAGGTTAAAAGAAACTTCAGTGCTTTAGCTTGAATGAGGATTAACTATACTAAATAGTATTCTTTATCAAAGCTATAGAAATAAAAGAAATATGACATACATGTGTTAGGTTACAAACAGAAATGGCTAAAAGTTGAAGAGCTTGGAAAGAGCGAAAATACGACTATATTTTCATGCAATTCAGATTTTAATCCTGTTATTGCATTGATTTTATATAGAAGCAAGCAATAAGGCAAATGGAATTTTTTACTGACACTTTTATAGACGACCTTATATAAACCTCGACTTTCACACTGTGGTTTGTCAGAATGAGTTGTTTAACTATAGTAATAGGATAATTTAAAACACACTGAATCCTTAGAAAAACACGTTACTTACTTCACAATAGAATTCAAACGAATTGGCCACTGATTATAAAAATCAATGACTGAATTAGATTTTGGGTCATATAGGAAGTGGAAAATTTTTAGGAACCTCCAGAATAATCTAGAAGGTCTAGAAGTTAGTACAATGAAACTGTCAATCTGAGTTATAAACTTCAATCAGTTAATATATAACCTTCCTGCAAAACTGTTTTCACCCTATCCTATCGGTTTATTTGAATAATTATGTATTTAAATATAAAAATGAAATATTATGAATCTATAATCCCACCACTTTGCAATAAAACATAAATATTTTCAAATATAAAATCCTCCTCTAACAAAGTTATTGATGAATATAATTTTTGACCTAGAATTAAACATCTGTTCCTGTCAGTGCTAGTAAAATCTAAGTAAATTGAGCATTTCTTTATTATATTAAGATGTCCTCATGCAACACGAATAAATTCTATTTGGCAGACCTGAAGTCTGAAGTCAAATATTTTTGAAAATCATGAATTTAAAAAATATTTTAAGACTGAAAAATATATTCTAAACACAATTTAATTTTTCTGATAAAAAATATTGGTGAATATATGTTTTGAACTCAAAGTAAACATCCACTCCTAGTTGAAAAATCAAATCCTTATACAACCTTTATTACACCTTGCGTTGGTTGACTCACAAATATAAAAGTTCATTGACGGCCTTTAAGAGACTAAGTAACAAATGGAGAGAAATACCGACAAGAATTTAAATTTGTATACTGTTGTTCTTAGAGTGACCAAAATAAATTTATTCCTGCCAAATTGAAATAGAAATCCAGAGAAACCTTTTGAGTTGTATCCATAGAGAAGATTAGATGATGTTTACTTTAATATGTGTATCAGTCACAGAAGGAAAGTAACTGAAGTTGCAGTGTATTCAATGTTTTGGAATATGAATTCCCCTTTTTAAGACACACTATAAACATAAATGGTGGAATACTAATCCATACCCCTGAATTTCATATAAGAAAACATCGGGGGGTGCAATACTAAAGATGATAGATCTTCAATTTTCGAAAGACTAGTGTGAGTCTTTTGCTAGTTTTCATATAGGACTTTTATCATTTATCTGTTTATTATTTTTCTCATTTGACATTCAGGAGCATGTTTTAGTAATCCTTCATTTATGTTTATAGTGTGCCTTGAAAAAGGAAATATATTTTCTGAATCTTCAACTAGACTGTTACAGTTACTTTCTTTTTGTGACCAGTGACCACATTAAAGTATATATCATATATACGATTTTTCATTTGTAGAATTTTCTCTATGACAACATTTTGCCTGAAGAAGTATCTTAGGTCAGTGTTTGGTTCTACTATGAAATTTGGCATTTTTCACTAGTGAAATTGCTGCTTCATTCTCCATGTTAAGGGACAGTTTTTCTAGAAGACCCTCGAGTTCAACTAGAAGCCATCTTAAGCTGAACAAGTTTGCTAGCAGTGTCCACCTCAGCCTTTATAATATTTATTCTACACTAGTCCGTTATGTTTTTTTTAGTTATTTATTTACATCCACTTTATGCTACTTTGGCTAATTTTCCAGCCAGGGTGGGACTAAGGAATTTATTTAGTGAGCCCATCACCAAATAAATGTCTACTGCCTAGGACGGGAATCAAACCCACCACTCAGGGTTTATCATATAAGTTATTGACTCATCCAAGACATTGTTCCAATGACATATTGGCATACTGAGTCAGTTGTTGACCTTCCATTGTTTGTCACTACCCTTGTCAGTTATCACTAAATCCTTTCAGTGTGTTTATTTCTTTGACATCATCAGCAGATGGGTCAAACTATTCCTACCACCTTTATTTGACACAGGTATCTTGAAGTCATTAGGCAGTTCGTAGGCAAATGGGGGGGGGGTCAAAGAAAATTAAACTTATTCTTCTGTTGCCTTTTGTGATTTGTTAGTTATCAATAGCTAAGTCACTGCCTAAAAATTCTCCATATCTCCAGTAATCAGAGAGTTAATACGTTCGCTCATTTTGAATCGAGTGATCATTCTGTGATATTTCTAGTCATAATAATTATGATAGAGGTTTTAAAGTTACCTTAAAAGTATATTCTAATGAATGTAAAACATTAACTTATTTTGGTCAGTCGATCTAACTATGCCATAATCTACATAAAGTGCAATAACTGTTTTGTATTTTCCTCTTCTCACAAAAAGAGTGATCGCAACTTTGGGAATAAAATCAAACCGTTTAAAAAAAAAATACTCAAAACATTCATAACAACAGCGATCGGTCAGTTTTAATTAGTATCTCTTTCAGTCTGCACATATGTGTTCATTTCCAACATTATAACCTTTGGATTGTTACATGTAAACTTTGTCTATCTCATTGCCAGACTGAATTGATACTGATCCATACTTCTGTTCTGTGAATGACACCTTCATGATATTGGGGAAGCCAAAAGAAATGAACCAATGTGTGCCTAATGGTCTGAATGATTACCAGAAAAAAACATTGCATCATTTGCTGTTTGTTTGCAATGTGTTTTATTGACACCATAAAATTAAATTTTAAATGATGTTCAATGCAGTCAACCAGTATTATCTACATGATATCACAAGTCCAATCAACTTAACTTCAATTATTTGATCAATTGATTGAATTTTTGTGTCTTGTAAATTATTGATAGTTTTGAAATAAACTTCAATGTAAAAAAAGTCTGCCAGACCGAGTAAACTGAACAGATTTTCCACATCTGGAATGACACACTGGTGATTTTATTTTTCCTGTATTAAGAAGCTCATGTAAACTGCAATTGAAATGTAATCCGGACATGAGTGGTTCAGCAACTCAGTTATTCAAAGTAAAAATCCGATGAATAGAAATAGGGATTTATAGAAGGCTGAAAACTAAAATGCATTACTTTGCTTAATATTTGATTTATGAAAAATTGAATAGAACAACAATCGTTGAGGATTACATGCATTTATTCTATAAGATTTTTGACCCGACTCATAATAACTGTGATATTTTGAATTTTCCGCTTCCTATTTCTGCTCCATTTTCAAACTTTAACGCACATGATTTTTAGTGTTGGATGAAATGTTGAACATGGTAATGATATAGCATATATTTTTGAGCCAGGAAAGGGAACTATGTTGTAATCGAACCCGTGAATAAAAGTTTTCCAAGGGTAAAATTCAAGGCAATTAATGCCTCAACACTAAACTCAGCCCTGAAAATAATAAACGATTAGTTAATAATAATTATGTTTACTATTTATTTAAACTAAATGAAGTGACCATTCATTATTAGTTATTATTATTATTTGTCACTATATGACTTCCTTGCTTTTAAGGCAATCGGGAAGTATAAACCATATACCAATAATACAATGTGCAAAATTACATAAAAATCTATTTATTTAAATTTATAAATATTCTTCGGTCTAATAGTTAAAGTAAAAGTTCAAACATTATTTAATCGTAGCTTTGTGTAAATGTTTATTTCTTTGAGATATTCATTACTTTTGGGATCTGGTAGCATTTCCTGTAAATCATAAGGGATTAAAGGACGGTTACGTTTTCTGGTGTTAATAGTGTTTAAAGGATATATCTCTGTTGTGCCTACTACAGGTAGGGTTGTCTGTTTTGGTTATTTGGTGTCCACGTGTTATTGTTGTGTGTCCTATCCTTACACTTCCTAGAACTATTTCCTCACACCTTGAATTTCTATAGCTTAAAGACCAAAGTTGTGTAGTTGGTTTTATTATTCTTAATTTAATTTCTGTTACATTACTCCATTTATATTGCCATGTTAAATCATACTTGTATTTTACATAACATGTTAAGTGCAGAACTCATCAGTCATGTTTAGTCCTACAATTTATGTCCTGACAACTATTCAATTATAACTTCATTACTAATCTATTGAAATATACTCAAACCTGGTTTCTATAGCTAACACCCAACAATATCCTAAACAGTACTGAAGAACAAGTTGACAAATTTAACTTATTCAGACAAATCAATTGTTGTATCTAAGTTCATGTCCTGGCCATATTTAAAAAAATAATATCAAATGAGTTCATACAAGTGATATATTTGTGAACTACTAAACCCCTAGGATCAATATAACTTCCAGGAATGGAGTACAAACATTAGGATTGAATGATAATGAGAACTTAAAGGAAATTGAATTTTTAAACAATTTAATTTATGGAACTTTTTTTATTTAGTGTTCCATTTGTTATTACCATAAAGTGCACTAAATTCAAAAAGTTTGGAGTAAGACATTTCAATTTCCTGTTAAAATTACTGTTAGATTGGTCTGTTCCTGGCTGTTGAATTAAAAATGGACTCTGGTTATTTATGTTAATATTTTCCCAAGAGGTGTGAGGTGTGGTAGCATCTTAAAATGTATCTAATAATCAAAAACATTGAGTTTTTTGTATATAGCTTCTTTCTCAACACAAGTAGAGTTTTACTTGGCAAAATGTGGGAGATGAACCACGTTTTGCTTTGGAGAATGATAGAGACAAATGGAGTTTTGATTGGGAAAATCTGGGAGATAAATGGAGTTTTGCTGGGGGAAAAGTGGGAGATAAATGGAGTTTTGCTTGGGGAAAAGTGGGAGATAAATGGAGTTTTGATTGGGAAAATCTGGGAGATAAATGGAGTTTTGCTTGGAAAAATTTGGGAGATAGATGGAGTTTAGCTTGGGGAAAAATGGGAGATAAATGGAGTTTTGCTTTGGAAAATTTGGAGGCATTTTATGCCCAAACGACACATTTTATGAAAAAATGCCCCAATACAATGTTATCTTATAATTTCATTCCCTCCCCATGTCATAAAATATACACTTTTCCTTTTTGATTTTGAGAGTTAGATGCGGCAGTGAAGATCTAGGTTATTATTACTACTATTATTTATTAACGTCCACTTTTTTGCAACTAAGGCTAATTGGGACGGGTTATCTACAGGTTACCACCTTTTTCTAGCCAGGGTGGGGCTTTATTTGAAGCTTAAATACCAAATATTGTTCTCATTGAACTTTTAAATTCTGAAATAAATGCAAATACAATTCAAGTGGGAAATCTGCTTAGTTAACACAGCCCCTGCATGACGGACTTTATTTGAAAATAAGGCTAGTTGGGGCGACTTATCTACTGGCTACGACCCTTTTTCTAGCTGGGGTTGGTCTAGGGATGTTATTTAATGAATTTCGTCACTAAATAATTTCCCTTGCCCATGCGAGAATCGAACTCCCCATTCAAGGTTTACCATGTGAAATTAAGGCTAACGCTTTAACTCACATGGCTGACCTGAAATCTGGGTTAGATGCACCAAAAGAAACTTCATAATCCTTTGCTAATACATATAAAGTTTTATTATCCAATTTTCTAAATTTTGAAAATAGGGTTGGTGAATCCCTGTTCCCCTGTTTAATAAATTGTGGTTAATTTTTCAATAATGCTATTGCTAAATGTGTATAAATAAAATTAAAAGAACTATTACACTGAGAGAGTGAAATGTGTTGAACAGTGTAAACATATATGTTTGTGAATTTTATTAATTTCCTACTGGGCTTCCTCACTCCTGTATTATTTTAATTTTATACCTAGTAAGCAAAGTAGTTGCAACACGCCAACCTCTCAATCAAAACAAAATGTAATGGTATTTGTTATTAACCATTTTATCAGCTACATCATTTATATTAATTATAGTGTTCAGGAATGTAGGAATTACCTCACTGTTAAAAATTTGGTTCGGTCTTTTATATTGACTCCTCATCAAACACTGCTTTACACAGTCAATATTACTGGCATTACCTTTTCATGCTGATTATGATATTGTTCAATTTAGGGATTTGTTTTCCCTTGGTTTATTTAATTTTTTCATCCTTGTTCAAAATAAAGAAAGAATTATTCGTTTCGAACTTTTCTGAATCCATCTTGAGTAGTTTCAGCTTGATGTATCCAAAAATACACATATAGTGTATTTTTGGATACGTCTCACATAACTCCTTAACAACTAGGAGAGTTTTAAGATATTTGTTTGCCTCCCATTTTGATGGGATTAAATTTGACGTAGACTTAGGGAGGGGGTGGGGTGATTTAGAGGAGAGTAAAATAAAAAAAGTTAAAATTTCTCTGTAGCTATTAGTAATGCAGAAGATTTGGTAAATCTCTTTTTTTTAAAAAAAAAATGAACTGTAATTTCGAAGTACATTTGTATTTTAGGCCTCAAAAAATGTAATAAAAATTACTGAAACGTTGGCAAACCATTTTTTTTTTTATTTTTATCACAAAAAAAGAAGCATAGAGTATTTACAAAAAAGAAGGCGACTAAGATTTTTTTATTTATTTATTTTTTCAAAATAAGATCTGTAAATTATACGATGTATAGGAACAGAGTTACCATGTATTACTTCGAAATGAAATAATTTAAAATGAAGTGCATCAAAACATTTTGAATATTTATTTTAATAATACAAGGAAGTCATGTGGTGTTGGCATCAATTTTTTTATATAAGTCCATTTTAGGCCCCTTGGACTTAATTTTAACCTTGTAGCTACAGTTTGCCATCCTATTCCAAGCATCTGAGCAGATAGTAATTTTTTCAGAGATTTTTTATTTTGTGCGGGGGAGAAGGAAATTGAACCACACCACACCCCCAACTTTGAGAAAATAAATTGTTATTCTGATGTACCGAGAAGCTCTGGGGTGAAAGTCAGAATGAGTATTGTCACTAATATTGGAAACATAAGTATGGACCATAATATTGATTGTGCGCAGCTTGTCTGGAGTTCGTATTATTTTTCAGAATTATTGTTCAATAATTATAAGCCATTATGTTCACTGTGCAATGTGTGCTCTTAGTTTTAAAGATTATTTCATAGTCTTCTTGACTTCTATTCACGGTAGATAGTTATCTGATGAGTCTGTGATGCTAGTTAATTAATTATTGGTAATTTTGAGGTCTGTTAAACTTTGCTTAAGTTCTGTGATATGAGCCAAACTCAAACTCTTCAAAACTTAGCTTTACTGTAAAATTTGGTTTTAGTTGGCATCGGTTACGTGATAACTCACTGATATATCAAACCTTGAAATACTCAATATTTTACCTGTAAAGCCCATTTCCAAAAAGTAATTGAAGTGTCTATGAAATTGAGTTGAAATTAGTTTGAGATATATTTATTTTTATCTTCTTTAAAAATGCATTTTTAACGTATTGCTTCTAGTCATTGATATTAATATATCATACCCTTGAGGAAAGAGAGGCTCAAAAAATGTCCGGTGTTTATTAATAGTTTAGAAATCTGCTTTTAATTCAAGATTCTAAATAATAGTTAAACAAAAAAAAAAGACTATGTTTTTTGACTTCTTTAGGCTTAATTATTAAGTATTAAATGTTATTTGTTTGCCTGATTAATTTGTAAATCTTTGTCATGCACCAATTTTTTAGTGGTCAAATAATAAAAAATATATTTGGATATTGGTGCGTATGGAAAGTTCCATAGAGAATGTAGTATTGTGCAATTGAAATCAAAATGTATTCCCTTTGAAGTATCAACTTAAGAATTATTAAATAATATAATAAATTATTCTTCCTTTTAGACAATGATTGCTCCTATTAATATTTGTGTATAGTCTGTCATTCTTTAGCTTAAATCTAACTTATTAATTTTATCTTAGATTGTGTTTAGGATATAGCGGGAAAACAACACACATTTGTTTTTTGGCAATTGGTTGGTTATGTTCGCTAACCTCTTACAAAGCATTGCTTGTAAAAAGTTGTTTCCTTTACACGTGTAATATATTTTGTGTTATGTTTAAACATTATGTTTATTGTTTAATGAAGAACATTAAAAGTGAATCTGTGAAAAACTAAAGTATTTGGGTAATTGTATTATTATTTGAAATCATCATTTCATTTTGTCAAGCTAAATGGAAGGAAAATTTCTGATAGCATTTGTTTTTTATGTTAGCTGTGAAGACTTGCATCTAATTAAATTTTGTACAAGGTTCTTTTATAAAGTCCTTAAATTTTATATTCAAGTTAATTTCGGATTTTAATAATCATCAAAGTTATCATCAATTTAGATCTGCTATATTCTCAATAGATTAAATGCCCTATATCAAAACTTCAACTTCATTTAAGCTTGTAGATGGAAAGTAACGATTTGAACAAAATATAGTGGTTAGATTTTCATGGCGGACAAAATTTTTTAAATTGTCCTCACTTGTTTCTGTAAAATTCTGTTAGATTCTCTATTTCTTGGCCCTTCCTGGACTTTTTTTTGTCAGGGTTTACCATTTATACAAATGCTTACCTTTATTATATTATAAGGGAACACAATCTGAAAAGGAAACATTTGTTAACAAGGTTAAGATCAGTCGCAATCATAGGTGTTCACCCAACATTGTAAAAACGGTTGAGGAGCTACTTGAACAAAAAAGTAATGAACTCTGGTCATTTACATCTTAGACTAACTTGGCAAAGCTGGCCTCAGTCCTTTTCAATGGTCTGATGTGCAGAGTTTGAATGAATTTATTTATTTTAAATTATCTTCTATTTACTTTATGTATTATACAATTTCTGTGATTAATTTTTTCTTATATTTTATACATTTTTTTGTGGTGCTATGTTTTTTGTTTGCATTTGTATTATTTATATATTGATGATATTTTTGTTTAGCATAAGTTTTAATTATGCTCTTTTAGAAGTTTAGTTTTCTTCCTCAAGACTAATGAATTTCATTAATTTAAATGTTGTTTTGAATTGATATTTTATTTATTCTTTTCTCTTATTTAAAATATTAGAAAGATATTTCAAATAAAAAATATCTTCAATTTTATAACATATTTGTGTGTATGTATAATCCTTTTATTTATATTAAATTGTGGATCAAATATTTTACTTTAGGCCTGAGCATGCCTAAAGCAAAATGGGCTTGTGCAAATTATTTTATAAATATGATAGCAATAAAAATTGAGTTTGGGAAACAACAGCACAAATAATTTATTACCAAAAAATTAATGTAAAAACAAAGAATTCTGTTCTTCAAAATACATCGCTGGGGAAAGGTCAATATTTTCTTTTCCTGGCTGTCTTCTCCAGCGATTGTCTCTCCTTCTTCATTGCATATTTTAAATGGTGCTTTATTTTCCTTTTTTTTGCTCTGTTAATTTTGGGAAGCTGGAAAAAAAAAAACTATTGGCAAACTTGAAAAATGTTGGTATTGGGTACCAACATTTTTCAATTTTGCCAGTGGGTGATTTAATATACTCAGCATTGTGTCCTAGAATTTCGAATAAACTACTTTGTATTCAACACATTCTGTTTTCAGGTTCAAGATTCTACTCTTCTACCAAGTACTTTTGTTCATGCATCAGTCATATATTTTTTATTTTTCTGAAGAAGAATAGAAATGCCAAAGATTGGTTACTAAATCTTAAATTATATTAATATGATTCAGTAATTTATTTCTTAATTGGTGGAAATGTGATAAACCCCTTTTAAACAATTCTATGCACCCATTCATATGCCTCCCTGTAGTCATTGTAGAAATGTTGTTCACTGACTGAATTATTATTTAAAAGTCAATTATGGTATTTACCTAAGGTGCTGAGTTGTTATAGAAACATATTAAGCACATATATAAAATAAATAATACAGTGATGACTATTTAAATTTGTTTATATTGTATACATGATTAGTATTTTTTACTGTGTGATAGTTGTTATTGAATAGAAATTTCTCCATGTTTTTTTGTATTTATTTTCTACTACTTTTCCTCTTCCCCTACCTTTAGTTGGAACAAGCACAAGGAAAAATTTGAGATTATTTTATTAAATGTAAAATAGAAATCACCCAGATGCTCTGACAGCTAAACTGATTTACCAGGAGTCGGAATGACTCATTCTGTCACTTCAAATTTCTATTTCTCCATGAATTAGAAATCTTTGTAAAGGCGACTTAAAATTTAAGTTGGACAAAATAATACTACTCAGTTAATACTCAAGTTAGTGATATTGAGTATAAATCAACAATTGTAGAACATTCAACTTTTAGCAAGATTAATTTTAAAAGATTTTTTGATCAACTCAAAATAAATACTTTGAATGTTTTATTTCAGCTTCTAAATCCCCCTTCCTTCTGGTTTCATTACATCTCTAGTTTTACATGAATCAGTTAAATATTGAGTGTGGTATTGATCAATTAAAACTTTTTAAGTCTCTAAAACTAAGAATGGTTATTGATAACTCGAGAACAAACATATTTACCAGTATATCTGATAGTAAAATTCCGACATTAACAATAATTGATACGAAACCTTGAGACGATTTTTCATGATGTTCTGGTCTATTGTAAATGTGAGGGTTTACTGGAGGCTGAAATATGGCAAGTGACAAATTTTTTACTTTGTTAGTCATATATTCCCTCAATGGAGAAATAATGTATTGTTCTGTAAGTTTCTTGGTAAAATGTCATAATTTTAAAATGCTGGTAAGCAATGGACAGAAATAAAAGTTAGGTATAAAATTGAGCATAACAGCTGTGTAAAATTCACTATCTAATAGCAATAGTTGCATTATTCATTAGTTGAACGTCTAAAACTTCCAAACATAATATTATTCAAGAACAATTCCCACGTACATGTGTTTCTGGCTCAGGAAGAATATTATTTTTATCTCAATTTAATCAGATTCATTGGGGAACACTATCATTCTGTAAAAAGTATGTCATGCAGGGGCTGCAGAAACTAAGCAGATTTCCCATGTGCTGGTACAACACACAATTAATCTCATTACGCCCTGAATTCTCTATACCTACTTCTGTTAAATTTTTTGATCCGACTTATAAAGCAGGTATTTTGAAATTTCAAAACCCGTACCCTCTAACTCCCTTCATATTTTTGGGGCGATTCCTGCCATTAACGCTTATTTGAATTGAATTACACCGTTAAATATTAAATATGGCATAGATCAAATAAACAGTTTCGAATCAGAACATAAAAATCTTAATTAATGATTTGTATTTATCGTAAACTAAGCAGATTTCTAATCTGTAATAACTCATTATTGATCTCATCTAAGCATATATTATCTATTTCCTAAAAATTCCATGAGTAGGAGTGGATGGTCAATAAAATCTTAATTGGTGATTTCATCAAACTATTTGAATGTACATATCTCTCATAATAAAGGTCCATTAGATGATCATGATATATTCTATTATTTTTAAAGTGCTATGACTAAACGTGCAGGTTAACTGAATGCTCAAAACTAAAAAAATACCAATTTCTCAGTTAACATTGAAGATAAAGAAAACATGTATATGACAACATTTATAGAACATTACATTTAGAATAATATTGGTTCTATGAAATTTTGTAATATGACTATAATAACGCAGATATTTTGATTTTTCGAAATTCCTCTCCTCTAAACCCCCTCCTCCCGGTGGCCTAATTTCAGCCTTTGACGACTTAATTTTAAGGCTAGGCCTCCACTAGCGATTTCTTGTCGCGGCGACAAAAAAATCACTGTTGCGGAAATTTTGGAAGGTCAATCCACTGCGATAAAATAATTGCTAATTTATATCAGTTTCCCAATGGATGTCCTTGAAACTGTGTGGCCGCTCTTTTGCTTCGAACGTGAAATATGCGTCCAGCCAATTCGTCGGTAAAAATTTTAGGCAAGGTACGTATAATATAAGATTTGAGGAAACTAAACAGCGGGAAGAAAACCCTGATGTGTTGACAGCCGTTTGCAAATAGTGACTAAACTCTTGCAAATCGATGCACGTCCATGCCTGCCCATGTGGTCTATTACTTGGAGCGACTGTCCGTCACGCAGCGGCTGCGTAAACTAAGCAGATTTCCCACGTGATGTTATACAATTGAGAAATTTCACGAGAGCCGAGCAGTTAATGAAACAGCAGAACTAGCTTTTGGCGGGAAAGTGACTTCGTCCGTAGCCGCCCAGATTTAATAAAAATGCAAATATCTCGGTTAATATTCAAGATACAGAATAAATGTATATAACAATATTTATAGTAAATTTAATTTTCAATAAGATTGATGCTGTACAATTGTTCGATCCGACCTATAGTAACGGAGATATTTCGAATTTTCGAAAATCCTCCCCTCCCTCTGGTCCGATTTCAGCCGTTAACGAACTTGATCTTTCTTTTTACATGAAACAACTAAATATCGAGTTTTGTAACGATCAAACAAAAATTGCGACCACTAGAGCGGTAACAAACAAATATATATATATATATATATATATATATATATATATATATATATATATATATATATATATATACAGTTTTGAACGGACCTCATTTTCGTCATCTAGTAGGTAGGATCAATGGTCATTTGAAGAAAAATTTCCGTCATGAGTACAACCTCAATAGATGATTTCCCTTGAGGGAAATCTGCTAATAGGACCTGTTGCAATTTTTTTCTGCTAAGACGTAATATGAAAAAAAAATGTATTAACGTCCACCTTTCTCACATTAAGGCTAATTGGGACGGGTTATCTAGAAGTTACCACCCTCTTCTAGCCAGGGCGGGACTAAGGATTTTATTTAATGAATTCCGCCACTAAATAAATTCCTCTGCCCAGGCGGGAATCGAACTCGCCCATCTAGGCTTATCATATGAGATTTAGGTGAACACTTTAACTCACATGGTTAACCTGAGCGTTTAAACTAAAGCTAAAACGTGAGATATGAGCGTAAATAAATGGTTTAGTGCTTTGGGAAGTCTGCTTAGGACACGCATCTCATACGCCATGAACTTTTATTTCATTATGACTAAATTTGTTAACAATCAGAGAAATAGTTTGAATTATCAAATATTTTATTAGCAGATTTCCCTTAACTCTAGAACGGTAGTGATATTATTTCCCGCTTAATGGTATTGATACGTAAATTTTGCGTGTGCAACTGATAATTGGTGAAATTATTCAAAATTTGTTAATGTTTGGGACTATTTTTTTTATTTTATTAAAAAATACACTTTTCTTTAACTTATATCTAAGTTAATATCTACTAATGTGCACGGCAATCCTTTCAGGTGCTTGGTTCGAAACACGTTCCGGAGGTTGTGTGCTCCATTCATATCCATTCTTACCAAGGACTACCCCACCTTCTACATTTATTGTAACTGGTCTGTCAATATTGTGTGGTTGAGAGGTTTTAGGTTTTTTTGCCTCTGTATTTCTTCTCTTTCTACGATTGCCTTGATGTTTTCTAAAATTTGCTGACTCTCATCGCTATCTAGCCCACTCTATGTTGCAATCATTTCCGAAGGCTCAACCTCCTCATCACTTGGAGAATACTCCGGATTATCAATATCCATCTATTTCATAATTGTCATTTTTCCCATCTGACCCATCGGAGAGTTCTTTCAACAAATTTCTTCGTCCGTTGAATATTTTTTCTCCATTTTTCAGAGACTATAAACAGATTATTATTATTATTATTTATATTCTCTCTATACATCTTTGTCTTTTTTATATTAAAAAATAAAAGTTAAAAATATTAAATGAAATAAATTAGAATATAAAAATAAATTGGAAGAAAATAAATTGAGAATAATATTAACTAAGTTATAGCATAAAAACCGGTTATTAGTAGCGATACGTAAATTTTACGTGCCAAAAAGTTGCGGTTAATAGTATTGATACGTAAATATTAAGTGTCGTTTTTATTTCAAAAAATAGTGTTGGACGAGTGAGAAGGTTCACTTAGCTGCATTTGGCGGAGGTTAAGGCCGAACCAAGGGCCGAACTGTCTGGAGGGCTCATAGCTGAGGGGTGGGGGTGGTGGGGTTGTTAAAGGCCCTTTGATAACAGTTCTAACCAGATCATACGTAATTTTTACGTTCACTACCATTCTAGGGTTAAGAGAAGCCTGCTATTAAGGTCGTACTCATGAAGCGATTTTCGAAATTTTTCATCAAATGTTCATCGATCCTACCCAGGAGATGCCGAAAATGAGGTCCGTTCAAAACTTTATATATCTATCTGTTACCGCTCTAGCTGCCGCAATTTTTGTCTTATCATTACCAAACTTGATATATAATCGTTTTATACAAAAAGAAAGATAACGGCTGGAATCGAACCAGGAAGAGGGGGGGTTTAGAGGAGAGGAATTTCGAAAAGTTTTCATATCTCCGTTATTATGCGTCGGATCGAAAAATTGTATAGAACCAATCTTATTGCAAATGGAATGTTCTATAAATGTTGTTATGTACATTTTTTTCAATATTTTGATTATTAACTGAGATATTTGCATTTTTTAGTTTTGGGTCTTCAGTAAAGCCCCACTCCTACTCATCTCATATTAAAAATATTCTAAATTTGTATGTTGCTGAAAAAATATTTTATTATGTTATGAAGCACATTATCTGAAGCTTAAATACCTAATACTGTTTTCATTGAACTTTTGAGTTTTGAGATAAATGCGAATACGAGGGAAATCTGCTTAGGTAACGCAGCCCTTGCGTGACGGACTTTTATTATATTATTTTGAATTTGGCGGGAGTTATATCACAATTACCTCCCAAACGACGTCTCTGTCCAAACAAACAGTTATTAACGAGGAAATATGTGTGTACAACATATGTACATAAATAAACTAAGAGTAAATTATAATTTGATGACAAACTATTGAGATTTAAACCCTTTGAGTAAATTAAATTTGTTTGTTTTTATTTGTATGTCTAATTACCCCCCCCCCCACCCACCGTGACTCTTATCAATAATATTTATATAATTTTCTATTACAATATTTGAATGATATATAGGAACGTAGCAGTTTATTTTTTATAAGTTGATAATATATTTGTACGCTTTGTTAATTATTATCCTTTTATCGAAAAGGCGTTTTGTTTATTTGTGGTCCTCCATGCTGTTAAGTGCCCTCTCTGAGGGAGGTTGAATGTTCGTTCGTGATATGGACTTCTATGGATAATGGTCCGAAAAAGATGACTATGGTTATTAGAAGACAACAATTGTTTTCTCTGTAATGCTATATACTTCTAAAGTCATCGAATATTAATAATGGTAAGTTTTTATCACTTTACTTTCTCTCCCTTGACGGATAAATAATAAAATGTTTTTTCCACCCCTTATTTTATCTTAGGTTTCAAATTTACATTGTTTACTTTCTATTACTTCGGTATTAGCTAATATACAATTGAATTGTTTATAATTTCCTTCTGGAACCTTAAAATAAAGTAAACAAATCAACTACTTGTCACTTGGATTTTTGTTTATGTCTGGTATTCACATGTATTGCTTTATGATTCTGTGTCATGAAGTTATAAATAATTTGTGCTTTTTAAAGTTAATGGATATATTATTATTTCCTAGTTTATAGTTCTTCTGCATTATTGAGAGTGATAAGATAATGATACTGTTTAATTTTTGTTTTTAATGATGCGAAGATATTTTTTTATCCTTTAATCACTGAATGAGTGTATTTTCTTGTCGATAAAGTTCAAAGTAAAAGTCCATTTTTCATTCCCCTTCACAGGATAGCTCTTAAATTTGTTAGATTTTTGGTTTCAAGGTTAATTGCTATTGCGAAATAAAATCTGTTTTATTAGAGCTGTTTGTTCTTTCTCCATTGTTTTATTTTGATACTATGGTCCGAATCCTTCCTGTTTTCCACATATTTATTGAAGACCATTTCGGTATTTTATACAAATAGTTTATTGTCAGTATTTATATAATTTCTAAAATTATCCAGAATTTATTTAATTAACCCATTTATGTTACACACACCAAACCCTTTAGAACTAATGTTCTGCTACATTACTAATGTAAATGCCCTTCACAATATTTCCTCGGTAAATGTTGAAAAATCCCAAGAAATTCTTGATTTTTCTGCAATGCTAATTAAAGCCCTTCCAGAAAAACTATTTAAAATGATGTATACTTCATATGAGCCTGCCCGTGTGAAATCAACCAATGGCCTTGTTTTGATATCTTGTATTTGGGTATTTATTTTGTTCAGTGTTTGTAATAATTTTTGTGTAACAAATCCCGAATTATTTTTTATTGGCACTTTCACTCTTCATCTATTATTTTTTAAAAGTTTCAAAATTTGTATATTTTCCAACATTGAAATAATCGAATCTGAACAACTATTTTACTTACAGACTTCCAAATTGTACCATTGTATTCATTTTCTGAAAAGCTTTAAAATGTTTATTACTATCTAAACAAAAATTCTGAATTTTTCTCAAATCAAAAATTTTGTTAAACATATCGAGATTGAGAATATATGCTTTGAAAAAATATATAAAATGTTTATCAGCCTGAGCTAATTTCATGTTGGTGTTCGAACGGGGACACCTCAAGATTAATGTTATTTTAATGATAAATTGTCTATTTGTTATGTTTTTCCTTTTATTTGCTGACAATTTATTGCATTATTATAATGTTTAATTTTAAATTTGGATTTGTCTTTCCTATGTTTGCTGTTAAAATATCTCTGCATATTTTTTTTAACACCTCTTTGGGAACTTTTTTAGTATAGAAGATGCTTAGAAATTAAAATATAAATATCGGAAACACCATAATTGGAAAAGTTAATAGTTTTGATTGCTGTGAAGGATTATCTTTGATGATAATGATAGTAGACCTGAAATTTATAGAGGAGTAACGTTGAGTATATACGTTTTCAGAAACAAAAGGAAGGAATGTACTAAGTTGTTCATGATAGGAACAGAAGTTATTCTCTCCACAGAAGAGTATATTGTCTAGTACATTGGGAGTTGTGGAAATATTGGTTTTGTGCAGAATTGTGAGAAAATGTTGGACTCAGAATTAATCAAATGTGGATAAGGGAATGTAGAAACTAAGTAAATTCATGAAGTAGAGGTAATTAGGCTTTCTTAAGTCATATTGATTTCTACAAAAAAGTATTAGAAGGCAAGATTTGGGCAAGGTAAGGGGAGGACCAGAAAAACAATCATCAAACCCATTAAACATCTTGGATTTTTGTGGGGACAGTAAGAATGTTCTGCTGTTTGACAGGACTAAGTGATTGTAACTACATGAACTTGCTTTTAGAACAAGACAGTGATGTATTGAATGTGATTTTAAATGTATTATTTTATTTTTTACCATGGTTTACATTATCAATATTTTTTTCAGCCTATCATGTGTGCCCAGCCAAGTCCTCCACTTCAACAACAGACTGTTGACCGTGAAAGCATTTATCAATGGGTTTCAGAACTATCTAATTCTTCAACCCGAGAAAATGCTCTCTTACAGTTGAGGTATATTATATTTTCTTCTTAATTTAATAATACTTATCTAATTATATCGTTAGGGAATTTTATATTTGTTGGTTGAAATGATAAAAGAATTGGGTGTCTTTAGCTCTTCATTCTATTTTCAAAAGTTCATTTTTCCAGACCGATTCAGAAGTTTAGTTTTAGAAATTACATTACTTAAAGTTTCCAGTTTTATGTATGAACAGTTTCTATTAGTTTAAGAATTTTTTATTTCTTTTTTCTTATTTTCAAAACGTAATATGAACGATTTTGACTATTTTTGTCTGCATGAATTGCTTTTTTTACATAATTATCATCTGAAGCTAAACCCTGCACTAGGAGTTGCAAAGTATTTGGTAACAGAGCATTTAAAACTGAAATAATAACATTATTTTTTCATTAATGCTTTGGAATGTACATTGAAGCCAAAAATAAGCTTGTAAATTTCAATGAAGTAATGAAGTAATGGAAGGTTATAAAAGAGAGATCGATTACTTATTTTTAATGAAATTTTATTTTCAACATCATTTTAGGAGTTTTTGTTCAGTGTCCTAATATATGATCACCTCTCAAAGTTGACAATAAGGACCGCAATTAATTATTTCCCTTGTAAAGGCAGCTCAGTGACCGAATGTCACAATGCTGGAGGTACATTTTTAATAGACATTTTCTGTCTAATGTCTGTCATGCCAGTATTAGTTTAATCGTTACTTATCGGTAATTGGAGGCGACCCAGTGAAAGACGGTTATTAAACCATAATCACAATAAAGTCACCTTATTATTTAAATTAATCCTTCTATAATTTATAAATGACAAATTGGTTAATGAGAGGCAACTCATTATTTACAAATAAAATATTGATTGGCTCAAAACCGTGCATCACTATTCGTTGTTATTGCTATTGCTTTAGTCTGTTCATACTTGACTAGGTTATCTTAGTCATTCTGTTTCTTTATGAAATATATTCACATACACATTCTGTAATAATTCATTCTTTACATAGTCAAACAATACAACAATTCATTCTTTTGTTTTTCACATGTGTCTTTTTATCATATGTTAAATACAATGTATTGATATACCATACTTTCATTATCAGAAAATGAATGATCGTTTATTATCACCACTTGGTGATCGTTTATTATTACACCACTTGAACAGCTACCTTACAGAGTTCATGTGGCGGATGACGGCTGGGGACCACCACTTTATGCAACTACTCTGGGACATCGTCCAGTTTTGGGATAACTCTAATTTATAACTACGTTTTGTCATTTAAGTAACTTCTAGAAGTTTTATTTTAAATAATAAAGTGTTGTTTTTTTTAAAAAAAATGATTTAATAATCATATTTAAGTGGGTGGCCTCCGGATAACTGATAAGTACTATTTAATCATCTTTTTGGTGTTGAGTACTTCTATTCAACTTGCCTGAAGGCAGAGAGAAACCTGGCCCCTATGCTTAGGTATTGTGTCTTCATGAATGTAGAGACCTGTTACTAAAAGAATCTGATGTGGTCACTGCATGTCTTCCTTTTATCCCTATTAAATTAAATAAATCAAATTTTTTTGCTGTAGTTCATTTGAAATTGATATACTATATCTCCATTCCAACGCATAGAATCAACCAGATATCAATGAAAATAATTTATAGATCGTATTATGAAAATCTTCTATATTTCTAATAGGTATGGAGAAATTTGCAATTTTATATTTCATCTTCCTTTATACGCTCCCTCTCCTTAGTTAAATTTTATTAAAAGTCCGTCACGCAGGGGTTGTGTAAACTAAGCAGATTTCCCACACAAAGGTTTACAATAGATAAATATACATACATGTAATACAACCGTGAACGCTCAGTAAATGTACAAGGCTGAATTGTCAACAAACAGACAAGCCAACCTTGTAGCGCTGCATAGATAGATAGGAAAGACAAACAATTACTGAAATATATCTGAACATAACGTATTAATTTTATTGAAATCAATTTACTAAAGCTAGTGGTGTAATTTGTAATGAATCAGAATAAGTTTTATCTCAATCACTCAAATTTTAGTAATCTAAAAATAAAAGAAGGGAGGGGGGGGGCAACAGAACGTATTTGCATATATCTCACAAAGTAAAAGTTCAATGAAAGCAATATTTGGTATTTAGGTTTCAATTAATATCTTTTATTATATAACCGAGCATTGTTTATGGAACACTAGTAGAAGTGGGGGTTTACTGAAGGCTGAAAACTGAAAAATGCAAATATCTCGGTTAATATTCAAGATAGAGAATAAATGTATATACCATTATTTATAGTGCATTTAATTTCCAATAAGATTGATTCTATACACTTTTTCGATCCGACTTATAGTAACAGAGATATTTCGAATCGACTAAATATCGAGTTTGGTAACGATTAAACCAAAATTGCGACCGCTAGAGCGGTAACAGACAAATATATATATATATATATATATATATATATATAGATAGATTGATATAGAGATAGATTGATATATATATATATATATATATATATATATATATATATATACACAGTTTTGAACGGACCTCATTTTTGTCATCTCCTAGGTAGGATCAATGGACATTTGAAGAAAAAATTTGAAAATTCCGTCATGAGTACAACCTCAATAGCTGAGTTCCCTGAAGGGAAATCTGCTAAAAGGGGACATGCACAACTAGATTTTGATAGCAGTCCTAATTAGGAAATTTCAACATTTCAAATCTAGTTGATTTTGAGCTATGCGAGTTGCATAGAAACTAGTTGTGCTAGTTACATACCAATGCGAGCGATGCCAAAACTGGTTATAATGTACTCGGGGAACTTTGTGATGGATAATTCCATTGAAATCTGGAAATTACTTTCAAATATTATATTTTTTTTTTACATTCACATTCATATCTAAGATGAGCGAGTTCTCGTTTTAGCTTTTGTTTTCATTTTTCAGCAAGAAGAGAGAAGTGGTGCCGGACTTGGCCCCAATGTTATGGCATTCATTCGGAACAACGGTCGCTCTCCTCCAGGAGATAATCAACATCTACCCCGTGATTAATCCTGCAACTCTCACAGCGCATCAGTCTAACAGAGTTTGTAATGCACTTGCTCTTCTGCAATGCGTTGCATCTCACCCGGACACCAGGAGCGCTTTCCTTCAGGCTCATATCCCGCTCTTCCTCTATCCTTTCCTCCATACTGTCTCCAAAACCAGACCTTTTGAATATCTTAGGCTTACATCGTTGGGTGTCATTGGAGCTCTTGTCAAGGTAATAATATACTTTATTTCCTATTACTACATTCTATCAAATAAAGAGTGACAAAAAAAAAAAAAACAAAAAAAAAACAGATATTTTTAAAATCCATTTTGTCGGACATGAGCAAGTGGCAACACTGCGAGAGAGTGATAGAGCTTGTAAAAAATTGCATAATTTTTTCTTAAATGACATGTTTCAAGGTCTAAATTTACAATGAATAAAATATTTATCTTACATCACTCTTGGTTTTACTGGATTGTTAGAAAGTTCCCATTTTTTAGTGTCACTGTATTTCCCCCCATTTTTTGTGTCACTCTCTACTTACTTAACACACTCAAGAGACCTGTCTTATGATGACCTGGCAGGTGATCATAAGATGTAGTCAGGTATATCCCATTCTAATATACTCAGAAATCTTTCTTAACCCTTCAGTGGTAACATGAAAAGAAGTCCTGCCTGTGGTAACGTTGGGTCCAAGAGACCCATGCCATAAAAAATCTTCTAAGTAGGAAATGGTTGTAAATAATTAAAAAAAACTTGATGTAATTCATTAACCATTTTAATATGCTAAGTTCTGTTCTCAGAAGGAAAAATTAAAAATAAACAAAAGATATAACATTTATATAAATGTTTTATTTTACAAATAATATACTCAAACATTTAATTAATTAATTATCTTTATTACAATCAGGGCAAATCATATCTGCATATTTTAGGCATATATATACATAACATTTGGAACAATAATATCTGCTTTTGATGTCATTGCAATAAGCACATCGCCCACGCTTGTTTGGTTCAGGAGGCTGCAATTTCGGCGCTGTAGAGCCGCTATACTTTTGAGCAAGGGCCCTGGTACTTTTAATGCCTATTATTTAAAAATTACAATTTAACAATAGTATTACTGTAACAATCACTTTTGTTTGGTGGCTAACTGAGGATTATAAATGCAAATAAATATAATACTTACATGATACTCTTCTTCACTCTCCGAATCGTGATCAGAAACTTCACAATAATTAGGATCAGTATCCTCATCATCACTTGATAATAAAATTTCATTCAATGCCATTTCTTCTTCTTCTATCATTTTATGAAGTTTAGTAACACCTCCTTCTTTATTTAGATCGAAAATTTCCAGTTTTGATGATGAAGCCATTTTGAAAATAAGTCACCTTAGTGGTAACGTCGGGTCTGTGGGACCCTAGACACACTTCAATGGACGATTGCTGATAACTGATTGGGGGTAAACAATAAATGAAATCATGCCAGGTTTTGACTGGAGTTCTAAAGAGGCTATATGAGAGATTATAACAATAAGACAATTTTTAAGGGTGTAATTATGACGAAAAAGGAAATTATGGGTCTGTGGGACCCAACGTTACCACTGGAAGGTTAAGCCAGGAACACACTTGCATGCTAGCACCTGAATCCATGAAATATTGCCACTTTATTTAAAATGAATATAGAGTTTTATTATGAAGTATTTTGATTAAATCATTAAAAATGTCAGGGTGTTAATATCGGTTGAAGTATCAGTTGTATAATTATCAAAGGTATAATATAATTTATTTATTGTATCGTTTTATTGGCTTTTCAGCATACTAAAAAATTATGTGAGTATTAAAGTCAGAAGTAATCATAATACATAATACATTGATAAAACATTTGAACAAAGTATAAATATTTATATATAATAAGGGACATATATTCAATATTCTTGGGGTATGAATGATATATATGACTCAGAGTATGACAATAAAAATCACTTTTTGGTAATACTTAAAAAAAAAAAAAAAATACGTTATAAGATTTATGTATTATATTTCAGTGTTGTTTTTATTTTAGAAAAAAAAAAAAAAAAAAAAACTAAATAAATAATAAAACAGTACTACTTCCTTGAATCAATTAAAGAAAATAAGGGTATCTCGAAAATCGTCTTTCAAAATCTGCATTCATTTTTTAAATATTTGGTTTACTATCAATGGATTTATACAGATAAAACAAAATTATATATAATGAGTAATATATATATATAAATGGCTTTCTGAAAGAGAAACAATACTGATGTGCAGTTCAGCAACAATTTTTAGAAACAGATAAACATTTTTTTTTTTAATTTTCCTTTTTTTTAAGTAGAAATTTCCATTTGTCTCTTGCTTCTTCTTGGCCGCATCTTTTAGAAATAAAACAAACTGAAACAAAAAAATAAAACTTCAAAATTTTGTCCAGTCTTCTAATTGTCCCACTGGACTACAGGTTAGAACAATCACAAATTGCAGGATATTCTAACTGCTGCAATAAAACCTGGCTCATTGGCCTAAGTCGTGAGAGCAGGTAGATTGCGACATTACTCCTTAAGATGTACCGAGGCCCCATGGCTAGGTGGGCACCACATCTTAAGATATAATCAGTCTTGAACATGCTGATAGGATAAAATAAATATTGTATCTTTTTATTTAAAAGTTTTATCATTTACTTCCTTCAATTTTTATATCTTTTTTATCTTAAGAAGTAGTCAGGCGCCACAGCAGAGCAGTCACTACATCTTATGATGTAGTCAGTCTTGATTGTGTTAATACAAGAGGATATGAATTGTATCATATTTAAAATGTTTTATCATTCACTTCATTCAATTTTTATATTATTAGTTTAAAATGAGCTTTAATCTAATTGCAGACAGATGAACAGGAGGTTATTACTTTCCTCTTGACAACAGAAATCATCCCGCTTTGCTTACGTATAATGGAATCTGGCTCGGAATTATCTAAGACAGTTGCCACCTTCATTCTCCAGAAGATTCTCCTTGACGATTCAGGCTTGTCTTATATCTGCCACACCTACGATAGATTTTCTCACGTTGCGATGATCCTTGTAAGTATTAAGTTTGTTAATAACTTATAACTTTGTAAGAGAAATATTAGGAACTAAATATGCTGTAGATAAACAGTTTTTTTAACAGATTTCTTTTGATTCTTATCTATTAGGAAGCAATAATGAAGTCCATTAAAATTTATGTTTGTATAATGTATTTCATTATAATGACAAAAAATGAATTTTTTGATAATCCCATCATGATTACACCCTCAATAGCTGATGTCCAATAAGGGAAGTCAGATAAAAATCTGTAATTCGTTTCCTGTGCGAATTAAGGAGATTTTTACATGCATTATGATGGTGGGCTGATGATATCATATCCCATATACTGTCCTGTATTTCTCCCGTAATAAGAAGCATAGTGTTGCGAAATATTTTAAGAAGTACGAAGTAGATGAAAGGAGCCAAATGATAGGACTATTGGTGTCGCAAGTGCCTAGACTAAGGATCTAGCCCATTCTAGGCGTTCTCCTTTGATGTCGCTGCTTGTCTAGGTTGTGGACCAGCTCGACCCGAGAGTTTTAGTTTGTTGTCACCTCTCTTCAAGTGGCCAACAGTGCGTTCAGTGCAGCTTTAGTGAACAGTGTGTTTTAGTTGCAAGTGCGGTAAAGTGTTTTATATGAAGAACTGTGTTGTGCCGTTTTATGTAAAGAACAGTATAGTACCATGTTTATCTAAAGGACAGTGCAGTGCCATTATCTTTGCGAAGATCAGTTTAGTGCCATGTTTTTGTGAACTTCAGTGATGATGAGTGTTGAAGAACATTGAAGCTATCAGTGCGTACTGTGAGTAGTTGTTAAGAATAATTAAGCAAGTGTGTAGTACATTGTTAAATAAATTGTGCAGTGATAAAAACTCTAAATCTTGTGTGTTTAATTTTGCAATCCAAAAGAACTCTAATAAACAACATTTATTACTGATTTTGTAATAAATGTAAAAATATGTTATCAGAACTTGAGATTCAAGCTAAGTGAAGTGTTTAGTGATGATCAGAGATCATTTCAGTCATGAGTCCAATTCCAGCTTGATGTTTGTACTTCTAATTGACCATTGTATGTGGTGGCTGTGTAACTATTACAAATTTTGGAAATCATCAATAACAGTAATATTATGCTCGTTTTAATGAATTGTCATTAGTAATTATGTTGAATAATTTTTTTTTTTTTTACTGATTTTTAACTTTATAACTGTATAAATTCATTGATTATTATTTGCAGGGGAAAATGGTGTTGTCACTGGTAAAGGATCCTTCAGCACGATTACTTAAACACGTTGTTCGCTGTTATCTCAGACTGTCCGATAATCCAAGGTGAGTCGGTCATGGGATTTTTTTTGTCTCTATTGACTCATCATTATGTCAAATTATGGTAAACATAACAGATTGCAATGGAATATCTGATCCCAAATGCTGATCCATCTAAGAATGTGGAAATAGTTTTCTCTTGAAGTCATACGAAGTTTGGACTTACTCACTCAGGCACATATTCTTGCTATATATTTTTTTATCAGCAGTCAATCTAAACAGTTATTCCTAATAATTTGATCAATAAGTTGCCAGTCATTACACACCTATTGGGTTGTAACATACAAGATGTCAGTTCCTAGGTATGTTTCTCTTCAGTTCCAAGTGAATCAAATTGCCTCCCATCAAATTAATTTTGACAGAGGAGAATAAGTAGAAATCTGATGAGAATGAGTGGGGGACTATATCTCAGTCAACTTATAATCATTAATTTCATCTTTTATATTGAGGTCATACTCATGATGCAATTTTCGAAATTTTTCTTCAAATGTCCATCGATCCTATCTAGGAGATGACGAAAATGAGGTCCGTTCAAAACTGTGTGTGTGCGTGCGTGTGTGTATATTTGTCTTACCGCTCTAGTGGTCGCAGTTATTGTTTAATCGTTACCAAACTCGATATTTAGTAGTTTTATGTAAAAAGGATGATCAGTTTGTTAAATGCTGAAATCAGACCAGGGGGTTTAGAGGGGAGGAATTTCGAAATATCTCTGTTACTATACGTCAGATCAAAAAATTGTATAGAAACAATCTTATTGCAAATTAAATTTACTATAAATATTGTTCTATACATATTTTCTATATAATGAGTATTAACCAAGATATTTGGATTTTATAGTTTTCCTCAATGAGAGGACCATAAATCTTTTAGAAGGTTGCATTCAAAGACTTTTAGGTGATTTTTCACTGCAGCAGCCGGTTCTCTCCTCTACTCCATAAGTTTGGACTAGTCTAATTTAAGTCCTTTACAGTTGCATCTTAGAGCTTCTTGACATTATTGTACTTCTGAAGAACTTTATATTAGCAAAATATGCCCGATTGGCTACTATTCTTCTTCTATTCACTTAAACTATTATAGCTAAGAGTGTTCATAAATAATGTAATATTTTAAAAATGGCATGATCATATTTTCAAACAAAATGTAACAGCATTTGGTTGGTAAAGATTTTTTTTTCTTGAAGCAAAATATTTTTAATTATTAAATGTGTGTTTTAGAGCGAGAGAAGCCCTTAGGCAGTGCCTCCCAGATCAGCTGCGGGATTCGACATTCTCGAGCTGCTTGCAAGAAGACAAATCGACAAAGCACTGGCTCGCACAATTGCTCAAGAACCTTGAAACGAGTGTTGTTATGTCACCTCTAGTTCCTCCTTAACGAAACAACAGCAATTTGACCGTTTTAGGACAATTTTATGCTACTATGTATATTTATATGTAGTTATTTTCATAACAAGACAAAATAATGAATTTTAAATCTGATTAGGTTATTATTATTGCAAAGTTTTACTAATGAACTGATTTCACTTTTGAAAGTTTTAAATTGACATTTATCTGTCTGCCATATTTGCTTCTTTGTAAAATAATGAGTTATCTACATACTAATATTTTGAGTTTCCATTAATTTGATTCCAAGTTTTAGTTAAAAGTTGAAATTAGAAAAAAAATTCATGAAAAGCATATAGATGTAATCTAAAATTTCAATATTTTATTGGAAGTAAGATTGTCATGTACTACCAGGAGAAGATTATATTTAATTTCTTATTTCTTCATAGTTATAATGCTTGAGCTTAGCTTTTATTATTGTTTTAATTATCTTGCTGCTCTGAAGATTAAGCAATTTCATATTATTAAGCCTTTAGAGTTTAGATTCTTTCATTTTTATTTAAATGGATTTACTTTTATGCAATGTGATAGTGACCTAACAATAACTTCAATGTGCATCGTTAGTAGGGAAAGGGTCTAATTTTCTAAAAAAAACACTCAATAAACATTTTGTTCCAAGTGTTTTGTTTTATACCTCTTCTGGAACCAAATCTTGAACTAAAAACCAAATTGAGACGAGGAAATGGTTCCTGGAAGCTGGTCCGCCTTCTTCATGGGCTGGGCAAAACGTCAGACATCTAGAACATTATGTTTAATAAAGTGCAATGACATTATTGTGCTTTAGGCCCGTTCCCTCATAGCGATGCTTACTTTTATATGTATACATTCTTAACTTGTGTTTTAGTCTTGCTTTAATTATAAAAAAAAAAAAAAACAAGAAAAAATGAAGGAATTTTGGATGATTTTATTTTTTGGTGTTTCTTGGTTAGGAATGATATTTTCCTTAATTTACTGTAGTATGCCATTGATTTTCTTTTAAGTTAAGAGGACGTTAGTCGGCCATACACTTAATACTTTCCTTAAATTACGGAAGGACTGGCCTCATACCTACAATATCTAATCTTTTCTTCCTTATTCCACGTTGATATATGTGCTATCTGTCAGATGTGTTGAAAAGAGGGAAGGGAAAACAAAAGTCAGTATTTTAGTATGGTTTTGATATATTTAATTCAGTCATCAAGGTCTTTATTCACAAAAAATATAGAAAATAGTCAAAATGTATATAGTTATACTTAAAAATAATTTTTGACCTGACTTAGAGGTTACCAGAATGTCTTCAAATAAAATGTACAAGATTCAATAGTAATACCGAAGCGTAATATTAATAATAATAATTGTACATTTTAAGAATATAATAATAATTGAATTTTTAATTACAATTAAATTGTATTTTATAAGAATACTAATGAAGTCAAACTTACTGGTTTACTTTAAGTCAGGTTTTATTTGACTTTTTTGATTTGCGAGTTACAAACCTTGATAAAGTATTAAATATATCAAAATACTGGGAGTAATATTTCAGATCTCTTTCAACTCCTTTTCTAGATGGTAGCCATGATTTAATCAACCAGTGATTTGTTCACTCTTTCCTTTATCATTGTAAAATTATGAACTGTTTAAATAGTTAAATGTTATAATTTATTGTAGTTCATGGGTTAGCCTTAATACATATTATTATAGTAGCAATATGTTCTCGCCTTATTTATTTGACTCTTAGTTCATGGTACTTTTTTATAACCGTTGTTATGATTTACAATGGAAAACACCTAATGAAATTTACAGATTCTTTATGATTGTTAAATAATTGGATTTTGGGGTACATTATTCTTTATATTTTTTATATAGTAGGCAAATGGTAGTATTAATGGGTCAAAAGGAATGGGGGGGGGGGTTAAGATATTTATTTATTTTGATGTAAATTCATAATTAAACTGTCACTAATTTCTACATTTGAAATTTATAAAATATTAATAATATCAAATCAATTAAACAAAAATATAAATAATTCCAGTGATATTCTTTGTAAATGATATTTAAGTACCAAAATGAGCTTTTAAATTATTTATAGTATAAAACATTTGCTACTATACAATAATTTTTTACTGGAATGAGTGCTATATGAAGTACTTCTTGTTATTGCTTAAAACTGATATAAATAATACATAGCTGATTCGTGCTAAAAATTTAATACCTCTTATTCCATGAGCCCAAAAACAATGGAAATAAATACAAAATGATGGATATGCTTGGTGTTGGGACTATGAATCCATTTTGATCTGCAGAATGACTATTTTTAAAGCTACAAATAATCTTTTGTGTTAAAAAAATGTTAATACTATTGGATTGTGTTTCCGGATAAAAAGGTGCTTCCATCATATATACAAGCTTTTATCAGATAAAGGTTTTTTATGATTGTAAGAACAAATATAATTTATTGTAAAATAATTAAAAACAACAATTATGTTAAATAGTTAAATGAATTTGTATATAAAACCAATTTAGTATGTAATATATTGTGTGATAAAATTACGACTGATATACATATTGGTTATTTGTCCATTAATTGAGATTCCTTGTACTAAATATTGTAAGATTAATTGTAAAATAATATGTAAATTTTTATTTATATTACGGATCTCAAGTTTGACCATGTGAATTTGTAGTAAATTATCAAATTAAATTGTACTTATTACATTTTACTTGTATTTTAATTTCCTTAACAATTTTAAAGGTCTTCATCTTGGATCAGGGTATTGGTTTACAGCCATCTCTTGGGGTAATAGGAGGATTTGTAGCACAGATGCAGTGGCAATGGGAAACCACTGACCAAATTTCCTCCCTTCCTAGCATCATGGAAGTTACATAAAATAATTCTTTGCTTACTGTACCTGTGATGCCAATTTCAAGATCCTAGTACTGGTAAAGGTTAGCCTTCATCTTGCAAAATCTCTGCAATGGTGCTAGAACCTGGAATGTAATGGGTAAAGTTAGAAGCAGTAAAACATTAGATGAATGTGCATAGTACCGACATTTTAGATTTACGTAAAACCCCTAGCAACTTCCAACTAGTAACCTATGAGCTGCATGTGATAAAGGTAAGTAGTAACCCTGTCAATGTAGCTATATTGCAAATGTATAATCACCAACTCCGAATACTAGTCTGAAATAAAAAAGTCTCTCGT
Source organism: Riptortus pedestris (assembly GCA_019009955.1). NCBI lineage: Eukaryota > Metazoa > Arthropoda > Insecta > Hemiptera > Alydidae > Riptortus > Riptortus pedestris. The sequence continues at coordinate 139,114,971 of CM032230.1, forward strand.
TCTGCCAGGGGTGCGTAAATAAGCAAATTTCCCACATGGTGCTATAACACTTATGTGATCTAATCTCACCACATATTCTTTTTTTTTGTATGAAAAAGACTGATGAGTAGAAGGGGAGAGGGTTACTGAAGACAGAAAAGAAGAAAGTAGGAGGAATAACTCGCCAAATACATGAGTTATGAAAAAATGCATAGAACATCAATAGTTTAACAAGCTTGGCTCATAGCTGATTCATAATAACAGAGATATTTTAAATTCCCCTCTCCCACCATTCCAAGTCCGATTTTCGCTGATAGCAAATATCTTTTGTCTGGATTGAAACAGTTAAATATTGAGTATTGTAGAGATCAAATAGACATTTTCGATTAAAGAAGGGAAAATCTTAATTGATGACATCTTCATCACATAACATTTGCATGTATCTCACAATGTAATTTTTCAATGAAAACCATACTTGGTATTTAACCTTGGAATAATGTGCTTCATGTTATAATACCTTATTGTTAACATGACGAGTAGGAGTGGGGGCTTACTCAAGGCTGAAAACTAAAATATGGAAATATCTCGATTAACATTCAATATAAAGTAAATATGTATACCAGAACATTCATAGAACATTAAACTTCCAATAAGATTAATTCTGTACACTATTTTGATCTGACGTATAATAACAGAGATATATCACCTTTTTGAAATTCCACAGGTTTGATTTCAGATTTTAACGACCTTAATTTTTCTTTTTAAATAAAACGTTTAAATATAGAGTTTGGTAGCGATCAAACAAAAATTACAACCGCTAGAGCTTTAACAGACACCTATATATATATATATATATATATATATATATATATATATATATATCTATTAAGGGATATGTTCATATTCGTTAATGGCTGATATCGGACCAGGAGTAGGGCGGTTTAAAGAGCAGGTTCAAAATTTCAAGATCTTTCCTTTATGGTGAGGTGGAAGGAAAAATTTTATAGAACCAATGCTGTTAAATTCTTGATGCTCTACAATTGTCACTTTAGAGATTTATTTGTACCTCATATATTAAGAAAGTTATTTCTTGTTTTCAGCCTAGAGAACCCCTTAGGAATTGAGAATATAAGGTGAGGTGAGATTAGTAGCATGTCATACCAGCGCCAGGGAAATCTGCTTAGTTTATGCAGACCCTGTGTGACGGGTTTTTAGCAGATTTCCCTTCAGGGAAATCAGCTATTCAGGTCGTACTCATGACGCGATTTTTGAAAAATTCCTTCAAATGTCCATCAATCCTACTGAGGAGATGATGAAAATGAGGTCCGTTCAAAATTATATATACATATATATATATATATATATATATATATATATATATACATATATATATACATATATATACATAACTATATACATATATATTTGTCTATATATATGTATATAGTTGAAAACTCTAGCGGTCGCAATTTTTGTTTGATCGTTATCAAACTTCATATTTAATCGTTTTATGTAAAAAGAAAGATCAAGTTCGTTAATGGCTGAAATCGGACCAGAGGGAGGGGGGGTTTAGAGGGGTCGGATTTTCGAGAATTCAAAACATCTCCGTAATTATGCGTCCGATCAAAACATTGTATAGAATCAATCTTATTGCAAATTAAATTTACTTAAATATTGTTATATACATTTATTCTGTATCTTGAATAGTAATCCAGATATTTGCATTTGTTGAGACTTTCCGCCGAGAGCTAGGGCCGCCGTTTCCGAAACTGTTCGTCCCTCATGAATAGGTTTAGAGATTCCTTACTACCACTGTTGTTATTAGGTAGATTTCTCTACTGTAAAACTTCACGTGGGAAATCTGCTTAGTTTACGCAGCCCCTGCGTTACGGTTTTTTTTTCTTATTCGATGCAAAGGAACTAGCAAACTCTATATTCAAACGTTTTATGTAAAAATAAAGATCAAGTTCGTTAATGGCTGAATTCGGACCAGTGGGTGGGGTGGTTTTGAGAAGGGATTTTCGAAAATTCAAATTATCTTCGTAACAATACGTTGGATCGAAAAATTGTATAAACCAATCTTATTGTAAATTAAATTTACTATTAATATTGTTATATACATTTATTCTCTATTTTGAATATTAACCGAGATATTTGCATTTAGCAGACGCGTCTGTGCACGTAACGGACAGAAATGAGATCGGCTTCGGTCCTAGTCGTGGGTTTCCGGCAAAAGCTAGTTCGGCCGTTTCCGTAACTGTATGGCTCCTGTGAAATTTCTCTATTGTAAAACTTCACGTGGGGATTCTGCTTAGTTTACGCTGCCCCTGCGTGACGGGCTTTTTTTTATTCGCAGAAATCTGACCGGGAAGATGGGTTTGCAAGAGGGGATTCGAAAATTCGAAATATCTCTGTAATTGTGAGTCGGATCGTAAAATCCTAGAGAACCAATGTTGTTAAACTATTGCTGCTCTACAGTTGTTCTTCTATGATATTTTTTCGTAACTCAAATATCAAGCAAGTAATTCTTATTTTCTTGTTTTCAGTCATAATACGCAGTAAGAGATCACTACTGTGCTTTACCAGCACTTGGGAAATCTGCTTACTTCACGCAGCCCCTGCGTTACGGACTTTTTTTTTGTTTTTAACCTACCTTCAACAAATACTCCTAGTCAAACGATATTAACTTAAAACATTTCTAAATATATGCCACTTCCTGCTTAAAGTTGAAGTTGGTTTAAATGGGCTAATTACTAAGGGAGAAATAGAGATCAGAATGTAGGGTGACGTCATAGGGTTATTAAATTTTTTTTGCATTGCCAAGGAGTTTCATTGTTTGTTGCGATCTGGCTGTGGCGATAAGCAGTGGAAGCTGTAATATATGAAACATCCCACAACCAAATCACTAACAAGAATTTAGGAAGGGCCACCAACAATCGACTCAAGTCAAAATTCAAATATATATAAATTTATTTGTAATAAAAATATTCTCCAATAATATATTAATTATTAAAATGAAAAGGCACCTTTATAAATATAATAGGGGACACTTAATAATACTTAGTCTATATTACAGTAGAAAGACTTAGCTGTGTAATAGAAGTGCTGACTTAGCCGTGATAGATAGAATAGGCTAGGCAGGCCGGAACAAGCTGAAGGATTAACTCTCGCTCGTGAACCAGGGTCTCCCCTCCAGAGGATGCCGAATATGACTGACCTTAATCCGCCGTGAGAGGGTCCTTTTATAGGGCTAATCCGGGAGTGAACTTTGAACTGCCGATCGAAATACGCTCAAAAAGAGCATTTAACGTGAATTAATTATCGAAATTCATCCGTATTATTACTTAGTGTACCGACGTTAAGAGCTGTGAATGTTATTATCAAAATCCATCGGCTTTATCTATGAAAATGCTAGAGCACATGGTGACTTCACTCTAAATTGGATATAATTCTTATTTAAAGGTAAAAACAATACATTTAAGCATTCATACATAATAATCTTAATGTGCTCTGTGCTGGGAATACTCAGAATATAAATGTGTAGCCATTTATAATGGGCTTATGTAATGCAATGTCAATTTCATTACATGTTGACGCCTTAGTTTGAAGAAGAAGAGCATTACTTCTGCACTCTGAATGTAAGTAGGAATTCTGGCCAGCTCTTCTATTTACATGGTTTGACAAATGGCAGCTGAGCAGCTTTTGAGCAATTAAAAGGCAATTTAACTCGTAATAACTGGGCAGTTTGCGCAAAAAAAGAGGCAGAATTTAACAGAGGCTTAGTGCTTCTGAAACTAGCAGCTATAATACTCCTTAAAGGAATATTAATTAAAGCTGAGGGCTTGAGTAAAATACTCTAATGGGCGCTTGTAGAAGGCGGCTACGCCATCATAATAACAGCGCACTCCATAAGCTGACAAAGTAAGGTCTCATAATAACACCGCCGCATAAGGGACAATAATTGGATAAACCTCTCGCGGGCCTCCCTCCAGCCTAAATTGGCTTCCAATTATTTAGAGGTAAATTTTGACCAAATTAAATGATACCCCTTAGCTCCGCGTGTTTCTGCCCCACTGTAATTAGCAGTTTCAAAATTTTGAAGAAAATTCGCTAGATAGTTAACCCTCCGTTAGGCGAGTGGCTACGGGTGTAGCCATGACAAAGTTTAAATGTTCATAGCAAGTGCATGGGTGGTAGGGATGGGTATCGATTAATCGTAATAATCGATTAATACTACAAATAATCGGTGTATTTTTAATCGATGTTTACGATGCATGATTAATCTGGTAATCGATGTTTTAATAACGATTACTTAATTTTTTTTCTTCTTTTCTTTTTCTTAAGTGAGAGTTGAGACTAATTTTTCATGTTTTGAAGCTAATTGTTCAACTTTTCCACAATCGATTTTTTTTCAATACTAGCTACATTTCAATCAGTAAAAATTTGTTTTTTATTGTTATTGAGGATTAAGTAACCTCTTTCAATTATCTTTTAACAATTAAAATTAAAAAACTATATAAATTACATTTCAAAAATTAAAATTAAAAACCTTAATTCGTGGATGATCCACGAAACATGTACCCTGCTGAATAAATATTTTTAATGCAAACAAATATTTTTTTTAACAATATTTAGAATATGTTTTTTAATTTTAAATTTTAAGTTTTGAAATGTAATTTATATTTTTTAAAATTTTGTTTTATTTTTTAAATGTGCTAGTAAGCTCAAACAAAAAAGAGGTGTAAAACCTTCGATTGTCTGGTAACTGCAATTGTTAAAAGATAATTGAAAGAGGTTAGTTAATCCTCAATAACAATATAAACACAACTAGCAATTAACATATATATAAATATTGAAATTTGTTTTTTCTTGGTTTTATCGATTAATCGATTTTTTTGACGTCGATTAATCGACGTATCGATTAATTAGTGCAAATATTAATCGGTTGTCAATAATCGATGTTTTGTAGTTCGATACCCATCCCTAATGGGTGGGCTGGGAACTTTTGGCGAACTAATAACTTCCTATGCAGGATATGTCTATTAGTCAGTATGCAAGTGACCTTGACCCTCCTTACAGCAGATCTTTAATTCCCAATGTGTTATAAGTGTAGCCAACGCGCCCAACGGTGTGCCCAGCTACGAGAATTGGCAATTTCAGTTTATCGTTTTGTTTTGTTGTATTTAAAAAGTGATCATGACAAATAAAGTTATAAACGCACCAGTGATCCAGATATTCTTTTTCAATGGTTGCGAGAAGTTTCATCGGGTGAGGAGTCTGAGGTGGAAGATCTACCAACAAATTTGAAGCAACGAGCGAAGGAACTCGCATGGAAAAAGAAAACATCCAGAAACGTGTGCAAAATGTAAAAAATTTATATGTAAATATCATATGTGGCAAATTTGTCCTGACTGTTTATAAAAGCGGCTGTATATGTATTTACTATATTTTGTACATAGTATTTTATTTTCCATTAATAAGTTTTAATAAAATAAAGTTCCATTACGTTTTTTTGCTTATAGAAAGTATATTAATGTGTTTTCATTAAAAAAAAAAAAAAAAAATGTTATTCACTTCAATAAAAACTAACTTCGAATTGTTCAACGTTATAATTGCTTAAAAATTGTATACATTAAACTATTTTATAATAAAAATTAATTACATTTGATTTTTTTTTTTTTTTTATGTAAATCATTTTTAAGTAATGGCTACACCTGTAGACAACGCGCCCAAATGTGTCATTAACTAGGACGCGCCTGTCGGAGAGTTAACACCTAAAATATTGCATTGTGAATGGCGGCATTTCACATATTTTGAAGAAGTAGTACTCTCAAGTGTTTCTGCTAGCCATTTGTGGCTGTCAGTTCCTTTGCAAGAAAAAAAAAGACCGTCACGCAGGGACTGCGTAAACTAAGCAGATTTCCCACGTGAAGTTATACAATAGAGAAATCTCCATACGAGAGCCGAACAGTTACGGCAAAGGGCCGAACTAGCTTTTGGCGGGAAACTCAATCGTCCGTTACGGCCCAAATTTAATAAAAATGCAAATCTCTCGGTTAATATTCAAGATAGAGAATAAATGTATAGAACAATATTTATAGTAAATTTAATTTGCAATAAGATTGATTCTATACAATGTTTCGATCGGACGCATAATTACGGAGATATTTTGAATTTTCGAAAATCCCCCTAACCCCCCCCCCCTGCCCCTGGTCCGATTTCAACCATTAAAGAACTTGATCTTTATTTTTGCATAAAACGTTTAAATATGGAGTTTGGTAACGATCAAACAAAAATTGTGACCGCTAGAGCGTTAACAGACATATATATATATATATATATATATATATATATATATATATATATATATATTATTTTTATCTCAACACATTGTCGTCATCTCCTGTGTAGTATCGATGGACATTTTGAAGAAATTTTTCAAAAATCGCGTCATGAGTACGGACCTCAATAGCTGATTTCCCTGAAGGGAAATCTGCTAAAACCCGTCACGAAGAGGCTGCGTAAATCTAAGCAGATTTCCCTGACGCTGGTATGACTCACTACTAATCTCACCACACCTTATATTCTCAATTCCTAAGTAGGTTTCCCATTTCCTAAGGGGTTCTCTAGGCTGAAAACAAGAAATAACTTTCTTAATATATGAGTTACGAATAAATCTCTAGAGTGACAATTGTAGAGCATCAAGAATTTAACAGCATTGGTTCTATAATAACATTTTTCCGGTTCCAACTCACAATAAAGGAAAGATTTTGAAATTTCGAACCTGCTCTTTAACCGTCCTATTCCTTGTCCGATATCAGCCATTAACTAATATGAACATTAGAGTTGAATTAAATGTTTAAATATTGACTAAGGTATAGATCAGGTATGGACAACCTTTGACATGTTGTGGGCCAAACTCAAGTATGCAATTACGTTCGCGGGACGCTTTAAAAGTAGTGCATTTTAAAGCAGTGTTCATAATTTTTAACGATAGATATCAAACGTGAAATTATACGACAATTTAATTATAATACTATTTATTAAAATAACAAAATGAAATGAAAAAATAGGTACAACATTATAATTAAATCGTAAAATTTGGAATTATTACAAACGACGAATGTCAAATAGCTACGCCGAAATCAATGAGACACTTAAACATGAATTTGGGAAACTAATCCATCCATGTTTGGATTAATTCCACTGATACGAAGACGTAAAGAATTTTCCAAATTATAGTCAGTCGGCCTTGTACGATGTTTTAGCAGATTTCCCTTAAGGGAAATCAGCTATTGAGGTTGTACTCACGACGCGATTTTCGAAGTTTTTTTTCAAATGTCCATCGATCCTACCCAGGAGACTACGAAAATGAGGTCCGTTCAAAACTGTATATAATATATATATATAATATATATATATATATATATAAATATATATATATAATTATATATTTTATATATCTATATATCTATCTATCTATCTATATCTTTGTCTGTTACCGCTCTAGCGGTCGCAATTATTGTTTAATCGTTACCAAACTCGATATTTAGTCGTTATATGTAAAAAAAAAAAAGACCAAGTTCGTTAACGGCGGAAATCGGGGCCAGGGGGAGGGGGGGGTTTAGAGGGGAGGATCTTCGAAATTTGAAATATCCCGATTATATTCCGATATAGTCGGAATCGAAAAAATGTATAGAATTGCAACCTTATTGAAAATTAACATTTAACTATAAATATTGTTATATACTTTTATTCATATCTGAATATTAACCGAGTATTTGCATTTTATGTTTTCAAGCCACCAGCAAACCGCCACTTCTACTCATGTTTGCATAAACATATACTCTGTCTACAAATATAAATATACATATATATCGATATATATAAATACCAAAAAATTGTATTGAAGAGACCTTATTATACGTCAGATACTGCAAATATTTTATCACATAGTATGCAGTTTATCCCCCCCCCCCCCCGTCTTAAGGTTTTGACTACTAAATAGGGGATTTCGAATTGAATTGAGATAAAAATTATTCTGACTCATTATTAAGATCTCCACAGTAGAGTGCTAGATATAGTAAATTAGTTCTCAATAAAATTAATATGTTATATTCTGATATATTTTCAGTAATTGTTTTAGTAGATTTCCCTTAGGGAAATCAGCTATTGAGGTTGTGCTCATGACGGACTTTACGAATTTTTTCTTCAAATGTCCATCGATCCTACCTAGTAGATGACAAAAATGAGGTTCGTTCAAAACTGTGTATATATGTATATATCGATTTGTATATAAAATTGTAACATCTGTCGGTACATTGATTTTTTTTCGCGAAATTTCACGATAACTTTTCGTTTCACATGTCATAGACACCATAACTGCATTTTGTTTCTTTCGTGTCTGTTTGTTTGTTTATTTGTTTGTTTGTTTGTTACCTTTTCACGCATAAACGGCTGAACCGAATTTTATGAAACTTGGTATGTATATTACTACTAGCCCAACTTAGACTTTAGGCTATATTAATATTCTATTGTTCTCTAAGACGAACAGGAGTGGGGGTTATAAGGGAGACCTAAAATTAAAAATAGCGATATTTCGTTTCCTGTTGCTATTTCAGCAAATATGCACATAACAAAAGTTGTTTATTTTGTAATTTAAAGTAACTTTTGTTATATGCACTTTTGCCGTATACGGAAGTATAAATGAGTTATACGCTAAAAACTACAGCGGGAGTCACAATTTTATTTGGCACAAAAGACTCAACCGATCTAAACCAAACTCGCTATGTGAATTAGTACTAACGATTTCCTTGTAATAAGCCATACTAACTTTACTAGGGACGGGCAGGAGTGGGGGTGTTAAGGGAGGCCTGAAATTAAAAATAGCGATATTTCGTTTTCTATTTTTTTTCAGCAAATATGCACATAACAAAAGTTGTTTATTTTGTTATTTTAGAGTAACTTTTGTTATATACACTTTTTTCGTATACCGAATTATAAACGAGATATACGCTAAAACCTATAGCGTAAGTGAAAAATTTTATTTGGGACAAAAGACCCAACCGAAATAAATAAAACTCGGTTTGTGTAATAGCACTAACGCTTTCATTATAAGAAGCCATACCAACATTTCTAGGGACGGGCAGGAGTGGGGGTTATAAGGGAGGCCTGAAATTAATAATAATAATTTCCTATTGGGGTTTTGGCAAATATGCACGTAAAAAAAGTTGTTTATTTTGGTCTTTAGAGAAATTTGCTCAACACTTCTTTTCAATATGAACTACCAGGTACCTCACCTGAAAAAATTAATTCAAATGTATGTCAATATTTTCTCCTTAATAATTCAAATCTATGCATAATGCACAGGATACGGGAAAGATGACAATATGCAGGACAGTGAAGTCTTAGATCAAAAAATAATTTTATTATTAACAAATGCTAACAACGGGTATTAACCCTAAACACTGGAACGGGTAAATGTCAAAATATTGTGCAAAGTAAAGCCTTGCAAAAAATATACCATCACCATCCAGCCTCAAATGAATTCCCGAGCGAAGCCGGGTATCTGAGCTATATCTATATATATATATATATATATATATATTTAAAATTACATTTACTATAAATATTAATTGTATAAAAATTAAATTTGTTCTATAGATATTTTCCGTATAATGAGTATTAACCGAGATATTTGTATTTTTTGTAATGAGTTCCGCTTTCAGTAAACCCCCACTCCTACTAGGGACATATTAATAATAAGCTGATATTTCATGAACCACCTCATTATTAGGTTAAATACAAAATATTGTTTTCAACAAAGCTTTATTTTACAAGGTACAAACAAATACGTTCTGTTGAACCCCCCCCCTTTTTTTTTGTAGGACTAAAAAATCCGCGTGTTGGGGATAGTGGTTGTTTTGATTCATTTAAAATTACTCCACTAACTATAGTAAATAGTTTCCAATAAAATGAATATTTTATATTAATATATATTTATTTAATTGATTGTTAAAGTTTTCTAACCTGTTTGTTTACAATCCAGCCGTATTACGTTGTAGGGACTATTTCTTTAATTGATTGTTTTTCCGGTCTATCTATCGATACTGCGCTACAAGGTTGGCTAACCTGTTTGTTTACAATCCAGCCGTATTACGTAGTAGGGACTATTAACTTATATTGTAAATTCTCTGAAAGATTTCTCATTGCCGTTTGTAATTATTCACTAATATTCACGGAAGTGTTACCTGTATGTATATTTATCTATTGTAAACCTTCGCTAACCTGCTTGTTCCTTAATCATGTGAAAATCTCATAACCGTCTGAATCGTATTTTGCCCCCCCCCTTTCTATTTTCTTCCCGGATTCCTAAATTTGGAATGGTTGTGATTAAAATTATTCTGGTTTATTATTAATTACAGTACTAGATATAATAAATAGTTATGAATAAAATTTATAACTTATAGTCAAATATATTTCCGCAATTGCTTTTATTTCCGGTAAAAGCTGGCTAACCTGATTGTTTACAACTCAGACTGTTTGCTATCAGGAAGGTTCTTACCATTTGACTTGCCCTTTATTTATTTACTTAATATTCACAGCAGTATTAAATCTTACAAATAATAGATATTCTGTGGCACTATTTAGTGTTGGTGTAATAAGTGTTCAGAGCGCTGCTATCATTAAAAATAAGTCCATCTTTTGTGTTCTTGTTGTTATTTTTTGAGATTGAATTGTTTTTAATTTAATCTCGGAGCCTAACGGACGAGAGTTACTTTCCCGCCAAAAGCTAGTTCGGCCGTTTCCTTGACTGGCTCGGCTCTCGTGAAATTTCTCTATTGTAAAACTTCACGTGGGAAATCTGCTTAGTTTACGCAGCCCCTGCGTGACGGACTTTTTCTTTCCGGTGTGAGGCGGGCAGACCCGTTTGTTTACATTTCTAACCTAACGCTTCCTGTCGGCAGTTTATTGAAATTGGATGAAACATTTCTTATTTCCGTTTGTATTTATTCATGGTGGTGTTGTGTTACCAGTATGTATATTTATCTATTACTAAACTTCACGTGGGAAATCTGCTTAGTTTACGCAGCCACTGCGTGACGGACTTTTAATTTATTAACATTCATCATTGAAAAGAACTGTACCCATTTATAAGTACTGCCAAACGCACAAATCTCTCCTCATCTTCCTCATTTGGAGGAAGTAGGGGAATATTTTTGATTAATTGGGGTTTTCAAAATGTCTCGCGGACCGGATTAAACCTTACAGCGGGCCGGATGTTGCCCACATATGGTCTAGAGCGAGGTTCCCAAACCTTTTTGTGTCGTAGACCCCTTGCCATGTTTTTCGGTTTTGAGTAGACCCCTACTTACCTGATATTGATTTTTTGTAAATTTCTAACAGTAGTGAAGTTTAGTGTTAAAAACGTAAAGTAAAAACACATGTTAAGTTTTATACATTCATTAATTGAATTTAAATTAAAACTACTCAAAATAAAATGTTGTGTCTGTTATATAAAATATACGTAACATAAAATAAACTATGCAATAAGTAAATGCTTTAGTGAGAAGGATAAACCTGATGCTTTAATAATAAATTATCAAAATTTGGCGTCAATTTTGTAAGGTTTAATCTTAAATCTCCTCGGCTAATGATGTCCAGTCTGTTCTTTTTTTCGTTAGGAGATTGGTAACAGCGCTGAACCCCCTTTCCACTAGGTATGACGCTGGAAAGGAAATTAAATATTTCCTCGCTATATTCCATAATACGGGATAAGTCTCTGGTATGTTGTTTTGTAGCCAGAATTGCTGATATCCGTTTTTAAACTGAACCTTAAGTTCTTCGTTTGTACTTAGTTCAGTCAGTTCCTCTTCTATTGTGACATTCGTTTCTTCTATGTGACCATATGGGTTAATTATCCACGGTGGTATTACCATAGTCAATACATCCTCAAACCTAGTTTCAAAATCCGATTAGAGCGCATTTAAATGTTGAACGTAGGTTGAAACGTCGTCTTCCTGGTAGTTTGTCTGTGACAATTTGGGGAACTGGGAAAATTCGCCCCGTCCAATATTTTGCTTCATTAGTTTAATTCTGGCAAGAAACGCTGATAAGGTGGACTTTGTTTTAATCAAATTTAGACTGAGAAGGGAAATGTTATGAATGTTACTTACGGTTTTGACGTGATGGAACTTCAAGGAAATTTGAAAGTAACATGACAAAAAATGTTAAAATGAAATATTACACAACGAATAGTAATAACAAATTGAATGAATGTACAATATGTTGATTGTACATAATTATAATACCGATTGCTAAAACTTTGAAAAAGGAGTACTCGTGTAATGAATAATAAACTACTAATAACTGAAGTCATGATTGGCGTAATTTATCTATCTTTGCTAACTACGAGTATAAAACTAAAATTTAACAAAAAATAATGTACTTACTTTTCTCCGGCACACTCAAATAAAATAACACTGATTCACTATAATTTGTGTGATAAACTACCAGTTTATGTTTTTTTTTTTTTTAAATATTTTCTTAGCACTTTCCTTTTCAAGATTCAGGAAACTAATAAACGTATTTGTCTCACATTCGTATTTATAGAGTGACGAATTGAACAAGTCAGTGCAAGTTCACGAAGCTCTGAGACTGCACGTTTGCTTGTAACAAGATGATACTGGTATATCATTATGTGCAGGTTTTCACAAGTTCCAAATGTATTGCGACCACAAAGCGAATGCCTACATACTACAACTTACACAATTTTAAAAACATATATAATACATTTTTTACTTCATAGCTAATTTTATGAATAATGTATATGTCTTTATATTAAAAGATAGTATAATGTAAGTAAATAGGTACTATCAGTATATGTTGAGATCCACTATCGTAGACCCCTATTGTCATTTCATGGACCCCCAAATTTTTTTTTCGCTGACGTAGACCCCTCGCAGGTTGTCATAGACCCCTGGGGGTCTATATAGACCACTTTGGGAATCATAGGTCTAGAGCGACAATTCTAGAGCATCAACAGCATTTTAACAGCATTGGTTCTGTAACATTTTTCGATCCGACACACAATAAAGGAAATATTTTGAAATTTCTAACCTCCCCTTTCCTGGTCGGATTTCAGGCAATAACGAATATGAACATTAGAGTATACTCGTAGACTTCCACGGTCCTGGTCATTAATACTATTAAGGTCTTCGGGTCTTGACCGTGTCTTCATATTGGTTGCCAACGTCTCAGAGATAGCCCTGAGGAAGCTAGAAGCATGTCTAGCGAAACTTTGGCAACCAATATGAAGACACGGTCAAGACCCGAAGACCTTAATAGTATTAATGAACATTAGAGTTGAATTAAAAGTTTAAATATTGACTATGGTATAGATCAGGGATGAGCAACTGCGGCCCATCGATATGTTTGTGCGGCCCGCCAATATATATATATATATATATACTAGCTCAGATACCCGGCTTCGCTCGGGAATTCATTTGAGGCTGAATGGTGATGGTATTTTTTTGGCAAGGCTTTACTTTGCACAATATTTTGACATTTACCCGTCCCAGTGTTTAGTTTAAATACCCGTCGTTTCTGTGGATTTGTTAATAATAAAATTATTTTTTTATGTAAGAATTAACTTTTATACATATTTTAATATTTCCCGTTTCCTGTGCATTATGCTAATATTTGAATTATTAGGCACAAAATATTAACATCCATTTGAATTAGTTTTTCCCGGTGAGGTACCTTGTAGTTCCAAAGAATTGTTGAGCAAATTTCACTAAATAATAAAATAAACAACTTTGTTATGTGCATATTTGCCGAAACCCCAATAGGAGACGAAATATCACTATTTTTAATTTCAGGCCTTCCTTATAACCCCCACTCCTGCCCGTCCCTAGAAATGTTAGTATGGCTTATTATAAGGAAGACGTTAGTGCTAATTCACATACCGAGTTTGGTTTAGTTCGGTTGAGTCTTTTGTGCCAAATAAAATTGTTGACTTCCGCTATCATTTTTAGCGTATAACGCCTTTATACTTAGGTATACGACAAAAGTGTAAACAACAAAAGTTACTCTATATAACAAAATAAACAACTTTTGTTATGTGCATATTTGCTGAAAAAGCAATAGGAAACGAAAAATCGCTATTTTTAATTTCAGGCCTCCCTTTTAACCCCTACTCCTGCCCTTCCCTAGGAATGTTGGTATGTCTTATGAAAATCAAGGCGTCAACACTAATAAACATACCGAGTTTTATTTAGTTCGGTTGAGTCTTTTGAGCCCAATAAAATTAATGACTCCCGCTATAGTTTTTAGTTTATAACTCATTAATACTTTGGTAAACGACAAAAGTGTATATAACAAAAGTTACTCTAAATATCAAAATAAACAACTTTTGTTATGTTCATATCTGCCGAAAAACCAATAGGAAACGAAATATCGCTATTTTTAATTTCAGGCCTCCCTTATAACCCCCACTCCTGTTTGTCTTAGAGAATATTCATATAGCCTAAAGTCTAAGTTGGGCTAGTAGTAATATACATACCAAGTTTCATAAAATTCGGTTCAGCCGTTTATGCGTGAAAAGGTAACAAACAAACAAACAAACAAACATACACGAAAGAAACAAAATGCAGTTATGGTGTCTATGACATGTGAAACGAAAAGTTATCGTGAAATTTCGCGAAAAAAATCAATGTACAGACAGAGGTTACAATTTTATATATATATATATATATATATATATATATATATCTATCTATCTATCTATATATATATACTAGCCCAGATACCCGGCTTCGCCCGGGAATTGATTGAGGCTGAATGGTCATGGTATTTTTTTGGCAAGGCTTTACTTTGCACACTATTTTGACATTTACCCGTTCCAGTGTTTAGGGTTAATACCCGTCGTTTATGTGGATTTGTTAATAATAAAATTTGTAATTTCAGGGCTCCCTTATAACCTCCACTCCTGCCGTCCCTAGAAATGTTAGTATGGCTTATTATAAGGATGGCGTTAGTGCTAGTACACATACCTAGTGTTTTATTTAGTACGGTTGAGTCCTTTGTGCCAAATAAAATTGTTGACTCCCGCTATAATTTTTAGCGTATAACGCCTTTATACTTCCGTATACGACGATATTTTATATAACAAAAGTTTCTCTAAATAACAAAATAAACAACTTTTGATATGTGCATCTTTGCCAAAAAAACAATAGGAAACGAAATATCTCTATTTTTAATTTCAGGCCTCCCTTATAACCCCCACTCCTGCCCGTCCCTAGAAATGTTAGAATGGCTTATTATAATGAAGGCCTCACTGCTAATACACATACCGAGTTTTATTTAGTTCGGTTGAGTCTTTTTTGGCAAATAATATTGTTGACTCCCGCTATAATTTTTAGCGTATAACGCATTTAAACTTCGGTATACGACAAAAGTGTATATAACAAAAGTTACTCTAAATAACAAAATAAACAACTTTTTTTATGTTCATATTTGCCGAAAAAAACCAATAGGAAAAGAAATATCGCTATTTTTAATTTCAGGCTTCCCTTATAACCCCCACTTCTGTTCGTCTCAGAGAAAATTAATATAGCCTAAAGTCTAAGTTGAGTTAGTAGTAATATAACTACCAAGTTTAATAAAATTCGGTTCAGCCGTTTATGCGGGAAAAGGTGACAAACAAGCAAACAGACAAATAAACAAACAAACAGACACCAAAGAAACAAAATGCAGTTTGGTGTCTATGACATGTGAAACGAAAAGTTATCGTGAAATTTCGCTAAAAAATTCAATGTACAGACAGAGGTTACAATTTTATATATATATATATATATATATATATATATATATATATATATATATATATATATATTTAATTGATGAATATAAAATATTTCTATAATCTGGGTGGGCTAGAAAATAATCTGCGTACCGTCTGTTTAGAATAACCTCAAGCTGTTTTCGGAATCAGTTCTTTAATCCATTCATTGAATAAACCACGACATGTGCTTTCTGGCTCAGAATGTATGCGAGTCGGGATTTATTTCCATAGCAATAAGTAAACCAATAGAACACCATGAAATTTATGGTTGCTTATGACGTCCATATTTGAAGTGTGGAGAGTAATTCTTGGTCGATATGAAAATAAAACGAGAAGTGATAACATCTGACCTTCTTTACAAGTCATGGAGAATAATTCTCCAGTGCTTTCAAACATTTTATTGAATATTCTCTCCAATAGTCATCAGATTAGTGACATCCACAGTTGGGACTACATAGTATGCAGGTCCTGGACCTCTTCTGCACCAAGAACTTCAACACTTCAGCACGGTTTCCCTTTGGACTTCCTTGTGCGAAGTGAAGGGAGTATTGCAGTCGCAAATATTTTCGGTTTCTAGATTACAAGGGAATTATTTCTTTTGACCCTAGATGATCCCCCGTTTTGACTAGTTTCGTTGTGACGTTTGTATGCATGTCGCTTAACGTTGTATGCAACGTCCGTCACTCAGGGGCTGCGTTTAATAAGCAGATTTCCCACGTGCGCCACTTATTTGCATTTATCTCAAAAAATAAAAGTTCAATCAGAAAAATATTTGGTATTTAAGATTCAAATAAAGTGCTTCATGTTATAATAGCTTATAATATGAGATGAGTAGGCGTGGGGGTTTACTGAAGGCCGAAAACTAAAAAAATCAAATACCTCAGTTCATAATCATGATAATGAAAAAAACGCATATTAAACATTTATAGAAAATTTAATTTAAAATAAGATTTGTTCTAGACCCTTTTTTGATTCGACATATAATAAGGGAGATATTTCGAAATTTTCTCTTCTAAACCCCTCCTCCCCCTATACGATTTCAGCGGTTAACGAAATTGATCTTTATTTTTACATAAAACTTTTAAATATCCAGTTTGGTAATGATGAAATAAAAAACGACCGCTAGAGCGTTAACAGACCAATATAAAAAAATGTGTATATGCGACCTCATTTTGGTCATCTCCTACGTAAGATCGATGGACATTTGAGGAAAATTTTTGAATGAGTACGACCTCAATAGCTGATTTCCCATGATAGAAATCCCTTAAAATTTTATAGTTACCCCTATGAATGGGAAGACATATCTTGTAAACACAAAAACTTTAAAATGAAACAATTTAATTTCTTTGTAGTAGAAGGCCAGCAAAAAAGAAATACTTCAAATGGGTATTATAATAATTTGTATTTCCCTTTTTGTTTCGTGGTCACATGACGCCTCAACAGGAGGAAATAAAACACTAAAAAGTAATACAAACCACTGCATCGTTATATAGGGCCTACTACCACCTGTATATTTCTTGAGAATGTCTTACAATGTAAACAGAAGAAATGATTTAAATAATTAGAAGTGGAGCAAAACATTTTGTATTTTTCATTTAATAGGATTACACGAATGTTTTGTTCACATCTGTCTTTAGCAGACTTCCCTTATGGTAAATCAGCTATTGAGGTGATAAAAACATGATTTTCGAAAATTTTCATCAAATGTCCTAAAGAAAGAGGTGTCGAAAATAAGGTTCATTGAAAATTAGACACATACACTCTCGCACGCACTGGTCATCACATAACTTATTTGCATGTATCTCACATACTGAAGGTTCTTTGAAAACAATATTTGGTATTTATGTTAGGAGGAATACGTTTCACGATTTATTGGTTCATCGTCAACTTCCGATGCCTAGAAATGGAAGTTTACTTAAGGCTGATAATTCAACAAGGCAAGTTAATAGGTTAAAATTCGTGATAGAGAAAAAGTGTATAGAACAATATTTATAGAATCCTAAATTTGCTACAAGAACGGTTATACAGAATTTTCAACTTATGAGAACGGAGATATTTCGTGTTTTCTTTAACTTCAGCCCCCCCCCCCCAGTCTGATTACTGGCATTAAAGAACTTATTATATAGTGTCAAATTAAACTCGATCTTTAGTTTCACACTAAAATTGGTCTTTAGTTTTAAATTAAACTTGATCATTAGTTTTACATTAAACTAGGTGTTTAGTTTCACATTAATCTTGGTCTTTAGTTTTACACTATACTTGGTCTTTAGTTTTATATTTAAATTGGTCTTATGTTTTACACTAAACTTGATCTTTAGTTTCACATTAAACTAGGTCTTTAGTTTTACATTAAACTTGGTCTTTGGTTTTACATTAAACTTGGTCTTTAGTTTTACATTAAACTCGGTGTTTAGTTTTACATTAAACTTGGTCTTTAGTTTTACATTAAACTTGGTCTTTAGTTTCACATTAAACTTGATATATAATTTCATATTAAACTCGGTGTTAGGTTTTACATTAAACTTGGTCTTTAGTTTTACATTAAACTTGGTCTTTAGTTTTACACTATACTTGGTCTTTAGTTTTACATTAAACTTGATGTTTAGTTTTACATTTAACTCAGTGATTAGTTTTACATTAAACTTGGTCTTTAGTTTTACATTAAACTTGGTCTTTAGTTTTACATTAAACTTGATCTTTAGTTTTACACCTTACTCGGTGTTTAGTTTCACATTAAACTTGGTCTTTAGTTTAACATTAAACTTGGTCTTTAGTTTCACATTAAACTAGGTGTTTAGTTTCACATTAAACTTGGTCTTTAGTTTTACACTAAACTTGGTCTTTAGTTTTACATTAAAGTTGATCTTTAGTTTTACATTAAACTCGGTGTTTAGTTTTACATTAAACTTGGTCTTTAGTTTTACATTAAACTCGGTGTTTAGTTTTACATTAAACTTGATCTTTAGTTTCACATTAAACTTGATCTTAAGATTTACATTAAACTCGGTGTTTAGTTTTACATTAATCTTGGTCTTTAGTTTTACATTAAACTTGATCTTAAGTTTTACATTAAACTTGATCTTAAGTTTTACATTAAACTTGGTTTTTAGTTTATATTAAACGCTTGGCAACGATAGAAAAAATTTCAACCTCTTGAATTTTTCCATCTTTTTATGAAACATAATTTAATTCTTTCTGTTCATTTTTCACGGATAAGCTTCAGCCAGCCTCGTGATATCGTCCGACCTCGATTCGCCCTTCAAGCCATAGGTATGAATGCCATATGACTAATGCAGCCGGTGGTAGGCAATTACCAGCTGGCTAGTCCAAGTAGCCAAATGCCACTTGGCCCAGCTTTACATTACATCAGGTTTCGGCTGACTCACGGGTCATTTTCATTTTCTCCCGCTCATAATATCGATCTTGAAATACTGTTTTAATGACAAGTTCAAAAAGCATTACATCAGTCCTGAACGGAGGTGTTCCTCATGAATCATAACGGGGGGAATTGAATTCCCACCCTGGCCTATATTCCATGGTTTCTCAATACCTACTGCATAGGAAAATCTTCAGTAACTGCTATGTTTACAGATAAATTATTTGTAATAGAATAGACATTTTCTACTTTTAACAATAAACCTTTTATTAACGTCATGTTTTGCTTTCTCCTCAGCTGATCCGCGTGTTCCTTCATGTGCCTTCCTTCTACTTCAACCAGCCAAGTGTTCTGTCCGAGTATCTTCTGGATCACCCCGGCCTTCCAGACGCCTTCCCTTGCCTGTAGTCTAGCTCGTAGACTAACTCCTTCAATCTGAAATATTTTACGCCATTTGGTCTTCCTTCGTCCACCGATTTCCTCTTGTTCTCTTTCATATTCTTGTATGGTTCTTTTTGCTCCGGACATAGAAAATCCATCTGACCCCTGAGTCTCTTCCCCATAAATATTTAAGCTGGAGGAAGACCCGTGGACAAATGAGGTGCTACCGGGCATTTAAAGAGAAGTCCGTCACGCAGGGGCCGCGTAAACTAAGCAGATTTCCCACGTGAAGTTTTACAATAGAGAAATTTCATGAGAGCCGAGCAGTCAAGGAAACGGCTGAACTAGCTTTTGGCGGGAAAGTCACTCTCGTCCGTTAGCCGCCCAGATTTAATAAAAGTGCAAATATCTCGGTTATTATTCAAAATAGAGAATACATGTGAATAACAATATTTATAGTAAATTTAATTTGCAATAAGATTGATTCTGTACAATTTTTCGATCCGACGTATAGTAACGGAGATATTTCGAATTTTCGAAAATTCTCCCCTCTACCCCCCCCCCCCCCACTCCCACTGGTCCGATTTCAGCCGTTAACGAAAATGATATTTCTTTTTACATAAAACGACTAAATATCGAGCTTGGTAACGATCAAACAAAAATTGCGGCCGCTAGAGCAGTAACAGACATATATATAGTTTTGAACGGACCTCATTTTCGTCATCTACTAGGTAGGATTAATGGACATTTGATGAAAAATTTCGAAAATTCCGTCATGAGTACGACCTCAATAGGTGATTTCCCTTAAGGGAAATCTGCTAATATTATGTAAGCTGCCCTCAAGGAAGACCAAATTCTGTAAATTATTCTCAAAACTCGTAGGTGATTCTGATCTTTCTTTAATTGAGAAAAATTTTACTCTTTCGGCTACTGCTGCTTTTTTAACTGTGTAATTGGTTAATAGAACTTTATACAGTTTATCCTTCGAAAATCCTTCTAAAGACTTTAGTTTCCATAAGTTTAACTGATTCCCAACTCCCAAATATTCAATGAACCAAGACTTTTTAGTATCCTCCGATTTTACGTTGGCCAATTTCAAACTATTACAGAACTTGAATTACCTTTGATTTGAACCTCGAGCATAACCTCTCTTCTGCCACCACGTGCTCATCTTCTTCCTCAAGGCTAACTTTAGTTTTACCTTGACCTTTCCTCGTCGCCACAGTTATGTTTGCAAATAACCTATTTGTAATAGAATAGTCACTTTCTACTTTTAACAACAACCGTTATATTGACATCGTGTGCTGTCATATATCTCTCAATCTACAACACATCTGATCTCCTCAAACATCTGAAATACTAAACATCTAATCTACAAAAAAAAAACGTATGTGGAAACCTTTTTCAGAATGATAATTTATCTGCTGCAGCTGAATTAATGTAACAAAACATTGAAAAATCACAAAAATCGATTTTTCTCCAATAATATAAGGATTAGGAACATATATCATACTAGGGGGCCCTACAGACGTTATCCTGCAAGATATTTCAAGCGATTAGGATATTAAATTTAATAATATTATGTTTAAAACAAAAGTTACTTTTAATAACACAAAAAACAACTTTTGTTATGTGCACTTTTGCCTTAAAACAAGTAGAAAATGAAATATCGCGAATATTTTATTTAGGCCTCCCTTTTAACCCCCACTCCGGTTCGAACCTAAATAATTTAACATAGCTTATAATCATGGAAGAATTAATGATAATTTACAAAGAGAGTTTTGTTAAGTTCTGTTCAATCATTAGCTCCCACTTTAATGTTTTAGTGTATATATCGTTTATACTTTGTTAGACGACAAAAGTGAATTTAAGAAAAGTTATATTACATAACATAAGAAACAACTTTTTTACCGAAAAACCAATAGGAAACGAAATATCGCTATTTTTTTATTTTAGGCCTCCCTTACAACTCCCACTCCTGCTCCATCTGGCGGGCTGATTTGTAAATCTAAACCAACCAGGGCGTCGCCCAAACGCATACAAAAAAATTCATTCAAATCGGTGAAGCCGTTTAGGAGGAGTTCATTGACATGCACACGTACAGTAGAATTATATCCATAAATATGGTCAAAATTCAAATGTGTTGAAGAAATAATTTTTCTGAATGGCTCAAAAAGCCTTGAAAAAATAATAGGATGCCAGTTTATAAACTGCATGTGTGTGTGTGAATGTGTGTGTGTGTGTGTGTGTGTGTGTGTGTGTGTGTGTGTGTGTGTGTGTGATATGGGCGCCTGGAAGAGAGGTGCTAACGCTATACGTCACTGAGTCGCTATCATATGCAATTAAGCACTTAGAACGTGTTGCTGATGAATGAAGTCTCCTTGGAAGGTTTCTAAATCGATTCCGGTTCCTTATCTCCTTGTCGATCGCTTCACCCATTGAAGCTTATCCAGATAATTATATCCTTATTAAGACCAAGTGAGAGAGATGGAGCTTATTATTAGCGGATGTGCTTTATTGAATGCTATCTAAACGAAAGCTCCGTCACCTGGATATTTCCTCCCGATAGAAAGTTTGCCCGGGGAAGACAATCGATCGTTAAGGAGTATGATCCAGGTAGATATGAAGGGCCATCGAGGAATGGCAAGGCAATATAACCTTTATACAGGCTCTTACAAGACGTTTCTCTGCAAATTGTAAACTCCAATGGATACAAACGGAAAGAATCTATACTTAGATATATCTCTTTCGACACAGTTTTTCCGAATTTACTTCAGTAAATACGATAACATTAATCGTTGGTGGCTATGGCAAATTTTCTATAAAAGTCGTCACATCTTCTTTCATTTCCTACAGTAGAGTATCTACTTCAGATGCGTAGAAATTGGCAATCCAAATCTTTACAATTCTTTGTAAATGTGTCCAAAGACAAGATGTTTGTCATACCTCTCGGTGGGGACCGTCGTCACTGGCTGATGGTTGAGTACCGTTGGCAAGCGCTTTCGATGCGATGGCATCATCTTCAAGCCTGTTAATAGTTGTACTGAGTTGGTTGTCCGTCATTCAGTGGGTTTTATGCGCTTGCCACCGGTCCTCACCCATCAGCAATTGACGACGGTCTCCACCGAGAGGCATGCCAATAGTATCATTTATATTGGCGGTTCTAACCCTTTATTTGAATTACAAGATGTTTATTTATTAAACGAGTACAGATATGCGTAATGCGTAACCACGTTCCCTGGTGTATTTTAGCTGGTTTCTACTAGGGGTATCAACTATTGAGGTCTTACTCATGACGCGATTTTTGAAAAATTTCTTCAAATGTTCATCGATCCTATTCAGGAGAACGACGAAAATGAGGTCCGTTCAAAATTATATATATTCTATATATTATAATATATATATATTATATATTATATATATATATATATTTCTGTTAATGCTCTAGCGGTCGTTATTTTTGTCTGATCGTTATCAAACTTCATATTTAAACATTTTATGTAAAAATAAAGATTGTTGTTTTGCATAGGATCGAAAAATTGTATAGAGTCAATCTTATTGCAAATTTGATGATCCATAGTGAATGTTGTTGTATACATGTTTTCTCTAAATTTAATACTGACCGAAATATTTTTATATTTTAGTTTTCAGACATCAGTAACCCTCAGTCCTACTGATGACATTAAAAAAAAGTTGTTATATTATGAAGCCCTTTATTTGAAGCCTAAACTCCAAATATTTTTCTCATTGAACTGTTACGTTTTGAGATAAATACAAATATGTAAGTGGGGAATCTGCTTAGTTAACCCAGCCCCTGCGTGATGGACGTTTATATATATGGAAACCAGATTACACTACCCTTTTGAAATGGTATACTTCCTTCTAGAGTTCTTATTTATGTGTCACTGTGTTTTCCCTTTAAGTTCCCTCCTATCACTTGTCAACTTCAGTATCATCAAGATTTAATTTTTACAATTGGGATATTGAATGGATTAGGGTTCCTAGAATTCATTCCGCCAGATTGTGAGGAACCAATAGATCGCTTCGGGAAACACATCCTGCTGGTTCAAAATGACTTAATGGAATATTGTTGCATTATATATACCTCCATCAATTTTCAACTAAAGATTTGGGAAATACATTTTTTTTTGTTACTGAAATAACTGTATTATGACCACATACAATATTCTTTTTCATGAATTTCGAAGCACCGTAATAAAATTGGTAAATCCACAATTAGTATAAAAATAATGGAATTTGAAAGCGAGTACAAGGTTGTAGTAATGTATGCTTTTAGCATATTTCCCTTGAGGGAAATAAGCTATTGAGTTTGTACTCATGACCCGATTTTTGAAAAATGTCCATTGATACTACCTAGTAGATGACGAAAATGAGGTCAGAGATGAAATAGATGACGAGGAAAAAATGGGCCTGCATCGTCAACGGAAACGAAAGATGGTTCCTACAGAACAATCGAAACAAGACGGACGGGGCACTGAGGAAACACAGTGGGAGACTGACTTCTCACAACCAAAGTTTGCAGAAGAATGAACGGTTAAGGGCCGTAGAAGTTGGCTCTTAGGTCGCAAAATCAGCACATGAGTGAAATTTAAATTACAGACGCGTAGTAGGGAATCCATTTGATTGCCTCTCACAAATAATTATCCCGCATAATTATAAAAATATTTCATTTAGCAAAATATAACGAACAGATTTGTATTCAATAGGTCAACGCAAAACATTCAATATTCATTCCATTTTCCTCTCGCTAAGATGAATATAAAATTGGTAAATGTGTTGAATGACATTTTTAGCTTATCCCTCGTAAGAGACTGTTGACGCAATTTTTAAAATATTTCTTACAGATATTGGAAAATGGCAGTCCTGTGTAACGGATATTTAATGTAGAATATTGTTCAAAATAAATCGTCTTGAAAAACAATGATAACACAAAAGTTAATTATTCTGCCAAGCTCCGTTTCCGCTTGTAGTGATCAGATGTCCTTCATATCGGACTCGAGAATTCGTTAGTAAAATCGTTGATACAATTAAACTGTCTGGAACATTTTGTTTATTCTTGGGAAATCCACTCATCCCGATAAGATCGGCTCTATGAATAAACCTTTCGTCTCGGGTTGATAATAACAGACCTATAATAAAGTTTTCAAGGGTGAATAGGAACTGGAAATGAGATGCCTCGTAATAACAGGTGTTATCAGTGAGACATGATAGCGAAGTGAGGTAGCAAAGGTAGAGTGATATTCCATATTAAGAGAACTCGTCGGAGTTGAGGCCTAGCTGAGCTGATGTAGTTAGCGATAAGGCTGCCGGTAATTGGAACGGGGTGATCCGGAAGAGGAAATTCGTCAGAACCACCTGATGGAATGCCTGCCAGCTTATAGAAATAGGCTCAAGATGAATAGTAGACGCAGGTGATGTGGGGATCAAGCAGATTTCTCACCTGTAAAACTGTTGATGTTAGTTCAAAAGCATAAAGGTTATGCACTGAGCATAGAGGATGAAGCACAAGGATGTGTTCGACCTATAGGAAAACTGACAAAGAACCATAATCCTTTAAAATTAAAGCAATTTATACAAGTCACTACGCTTCTGATTTCTGACCGTTGCTGCGGTCTACTCAACTCCAAGACGATTACTTCTTGCCATCTCTTCGTCTCCATTCTACAGGTTGAACATCTTCCTCCTGTCTGCCACTCATCTTGTTCCTGTTGGTTCAAAGTCTTGAGACTAGTATCAATGTAATTGATTGATTTTTAATCCTTGGACTAAAGGAATAAGTCGAAAACCTCCCGAAAATTATGTCTTTCCGCATAAGTCTAAGTCTTGCAGCATTGTGTCCAACAATGAATTTAATGAAACCATATAGCTGATTACGTTCTAAAATAAGACAAGTTTAAATAAGATAAATAGTTACTCACCTTATTTGTATGTCTCGAATGTCTTTGTAGGACAATGCACCATACATGTACTAAATTATACCAAAATGTACATTTCCACCAAAGTTACAAGACGTATTCAATTAGTTATTCTGACCAATGTCTGGTAATGAATAGTATGACAGCTACTTGAGAATAATATTCTACCTTTATGATTTCTATTTATTTACTTTTTTTTTATTTCTATTTAAACCGGCTTTTGGCAACTCATTGATCCTGGGTGGAAAAAGATTTCCTGTAAAATACCTGCAGTACATAATTGTAGCATGCAGTTGCGTTAGCATAAATAAAGATATGGCATATGAAGCATGGGCTGTTTAATCTAAGCTGAAGTCTTGTTCGCTAAAAGTACAAATGACATGCAATACTCTATTTCCTCCGGTGTTAACAAGACTTAAAACATCAGCTGGATATGAGGTACTATCTAAGAAAACAGTATAATGAATATCGTATGAAATAAAAAAAGTCCGTCACGCAGGGGCTGCGTAAACTAAGCAGATTTCCCACATGATGGTATGACACTCTAATGACCTCATCTCGCCAAATATTCTTTATCTATATATATATAAAAGAAAGTCGTGTTAGTTACACTATTTATAACTCAAGAACGGCTTTACCGATATGGCTGAAAATTGGTGGGGAGGTAGCTTAGAGCCAGGAGACGGACATAGGCTATATTAATTTTCTCTGAGTGGGGGTTATAAGGGAGGCCTGAAATTAAAAATAGCGATATTTCGTTCCCTATTGGTTTTTTTGTCAAAAATGCACATAACAAAAGTTGTTTATTTTGTTATTTAGAGTAACATTTGACATAAACACTTTCGTCGTATACCGAAGTGTAAATGCGTTATACGCTAAAAATTATAGCGGGAGTCAACAATATTATTTGGCACAAAAGACTCAACCGAACTAAATAAAACTCGGTATGTGTATTAGCACTGACGCCTTCATTATAATAAGCCATACCAACATTTCTAGGGACGGGCAGGAGTGGGGGTTGTAAGGGAGGCCTGAATTTAAAAATAGCGATATTTCGTTTCCTATTGGTTTTTCGGCAAATATGAACATGACAAAAGTTGTTTACTTTGTTATTTAGAGTAACTTTTGTTATATACACTTTTTTGGTATGCCGAATAATAAACGAGATATACGCTAAAACCTTTAGCGGAGGTGAACAATTTTATTTGGCACAAAAGTCTAAATAATACTCGGTATGTGTTTAAATTATTTAATTCAAATCTATGTTAGTATTTTGATCTTAATAATACAAAGCTATGCATAATGCACAGGAGACGGGAAATATGACAATATGGAGAACAGTGATGTCTTACATAAAAAATTAATTTTATTATTTAAAAAAATCACAGCAAACGACATTTGATTTTTGGTGTTAGAGAGTACAGTTTTTGGGTAAGAAGGTTAACTTTTATTTTGGTTAATTGGTTTTCATTGGCTACTTGTAGCCAGGGTCATGACACTGGGGCGCACCGGACCTTCCCACAGCAAACGACAGTATAGGTATACAGGTATAACCCCTAAACACAGGGACGGGTAAATGTCAAAATATTGTGCAAAGTAGAGCCTTGCCAAAAAAATACCATCACCGTTCGCCTCAAATAAATTCCCGGGCGTAGCCGGGTATCGGAGCTAGTTTCTTTATAAAACACCGGCGAGTAGAAGGAGCGAAGGGGTGGAGGGTTGTATATGGACTGAAAACAAGGAAGTACGAATAGAACATGTATTGAAATGCATAGATAAACAATAGCGGAGCAACAATAGTATAACAAGATTGGTTCTATAACATTTGACGATTCCACTCATAATAACGGAGATATTTTGAATTTTCGAATTCTCTTCCCACTTCTACACCCCCAATATTCAAGGTCCGATTCCAGCCAATAACAAATATGATCTTTAGTGTTGAGTAGAACAGTTCAATATCGAGTATGGAATAGATCAAATGAACATTTTAGAGCTAAGAACGTAAAATCTTAACTGAGGACGTGATCATGCAACGAATTTGCTTGTATCTCGCATAAAAAGGGTCTCTTGGAAACAATATTTCGAATATAAGCTTAGAATAAAGCGATTCATGATATGACAGCTTATTGTTTGTATGACATTAGTAGAAGTGTGTGTTTACTGAAGGCAGAAAATTAAGAAATCCAAACATCTCCGTTAATATTTTTGACAGAAAAAATACCTATATAACAACTTCTATGTATCATTAAGCTGTCATAAAGATTGCTTCTATAAAATTTTTCGATCGGACGGATAAATACACAGATGCTTCAAATTTTCGAAATTCCCCCCCCCTCTGGTCCGATTTCAACCGGTAACGAACTTGAATTTCATTTTTACATAACACGTTTAATGTATGGAGGATCGAAAAATTGTTGGCTACGCTTCCACTAAAATACCACCTGCCGGAATACCAACTCAGAATAACACGTTTAAATATAGACTTTGGTAACGATCAGACAAAAATTGTGACTGCTTGAGCGTTAATAAACAAATATTTATATAAAATTTTGTAGAAACATTTGTTGGTTGGGTGGCGGTTTGTTAGAAACATTTATCTAAAATACATGTATGAGCATTACAGAGATAATGACAGAAAGAAAAGAATCAATTTGAGGCTGTATTAAAGTGTGTAGTTAGTTTAATGTAATTCATTAAAATCTTATGTTACTACGACTAATGAAAGCAGGTTATGTACAGATTACCATCCTTGTAGAGGCCAAGTGTGACTAAAGATTTTATTTAGTAAGCTTGTCACTAAATAAATTCCAATTCGTCATGCGAGAATGAAACCTACTACTCTAGGTCTATCAAGTGTATAGTTAGTTATGAAGCCACTTCAAAAACTCCAAGTTTTCAATAAAAGGCCAGTCTCTCCAATATAATTTTTTTATAATGGAGGGACTGGCCTTTTATTGAAGCCTTCATGAAGAGGCCTCACCATCAGCCAAAAAAGATATTCAAAATTATAAAGAGCATACATTTCATATTATCAATTGTTTTATTCTTCATAACCTATATCAACATTCAAATATAATTTGAATGTGCCTCATTTTTGTCATTTCCTGGATAAGATCGATGGACATTCAAAGAATTTTTTCGTAAATCGCTTCATGAGTACAACCCCAATAAAAAGTGTATAGAACGATGATATTGGTTCATTACTTTTTCTCATCTTCATATATAAATTGTAAATATTCACAGGGAAACTCATTTGTATTCTTAAAGATTTATCTTCTAATTATAATTCTTGACCTTCGATATGTGCATATATTTCTTATTTTTAATTAAATAGCATATTCGACGTTTTTAATGGCAAATGTTTGCTGATGATGAAACGTATTCTCTGAAAGCGCTCTGTATCAGAGAATAAATAACTGTGAAGAAATGAGGCCTTTCTTTTCTTACCTGTGATAATAATTCCTTCGACATCCAGCACGTTCTGCCTTAATGAATTCTAGAAATTTAGTTTTGTTAAATCGCTCGCTAAGACATATATTTGTTTCTCAAAGAATGAAGTTCTTACTCGTAGTATAGTATAGTGTTACTCTGCAGCTGGTGTTTGACAGTTCTGGCATTCACGGCTACCGAAGGAGAATGTCAACAGGATGAAAGAAACAATTGCTTGTTTAAATGTGACATCTGTTTTGCCTAAGCAGGCTGCCAAGAACAATGGTACACGGCCACCATATCAAACACACGGAGGGCGAACAGTAAGGGCTGGAGTTACTAACGAATGGATCGCTTACCGGGGGGAACCGAATTCTTGGGAACATCTGTCAAAGGAAGTCGTGGCGTGAATATTTTAAAATTCATTAAATCAATCACGCGTGTAACTGGATACTCGACATGAAGACTTCGTCAGTTAATATGAGTGAGAAAAATCTCCCAATGTGCGTCAAGACAAGAAACGCTTCTTACAATAAAAGTCCGTCACACAGGGGCTGCGTAAACTAAGCAGATTTCCCTCGTGAAGTTTAGTAATAGATAAATCTACGTACTAATACAACACCACCGTGAATATTAAGTGAATAAATACAAACGGAAATAAGAAATGTTTCAGCCAATTTCAATAACCTGCCGACAGGAAGCGTTAGAAATTTAAACAAACAGGTCTGCCCGCCTCACACCAGAAAGAAAAACCATTACTGAAATAATTCGGAGTATAACATATTAATTTTATTGAGAAATATTTACTAAATCTGGTACTGTAATTAATAATGAGTCAGAATAATTGTAATCCCAATCAATCAACTTTTTAGTCGAAACCTTATGACGGGGGGGGGGGGGAGTCACCAGGACATATTTGCATGTATCCCGTATAATAAAGGTCTCTTGAATACAATATTTGATATTTAAGGTTCGATTATGTGATTTATTATGTAGCAGAGTATTGTTTATGTAGCACGAGTAGAAGTGGCGGCTTGCTGAAGGCTGAAAAATGAAAAATGAAAATATCTCGGTTAATATCCAAGATAGTGAATAAATGTATATAACAACAATTATAGTACATTTAATTTTCAATAAGAATGGTTTTATACAATTTTTCGATCCGACGTATGGTAACGGAGATATTTCGGATTTTCGAAAATCCTCTCCTCTACTCCCCCCCCCCTCTCTCTGGCCCGATTTCAGCCGTTAATGAACTTCATCTTTCTTTTTACATAAAACGACTAAATATCGAGTTAGGTAACGATTAAATAATAATTGCGACCGCTAGAGTGGTAACCGACAAATGTATATATATATATATATATATATATATATATATATATATATATATATATATATACATTTTTTGAACGGACCTCATATTCGTTATCTTCTAGGTAGGATCGATGGACATTTGAAGAGCAATATCGAAAATCGCGTCATGAGTACGATCTCAATAGCTGATTATAGAGAAATCTACTAAAACGTTAGTCGCGCAGGGGCTACGTAAACGAAGCATATTTCCCATATGTTGGAATTACACACTACTGACCTCATCTCAGTATATATTCTCTAGTTCCAATAAAAAAAGTCCAATGAGCAGAAGTATGCGGTCAATAAAATCATAATTATGACGTCAGACTACCTATTTATTTCTACCTCACATAATAAAGGTCAGTTGAAAACAATATTTTGTGTTTATGCTAGGAATAAAACGTTTCATGATATATTAGCTCCTTTTCAAAGTGGGATGCCTAAGAGAAGGTGGCTGAATCTAAGAAATGCCAATATCTCGGTTATTATTAAAGATAAAGAAAACATTTATATAATAATGTTTATAGGAAATTAAAATTCCATTAAGATTGCTTCTATACATATTTTCGATACAACGTATAATAACGGAGATATTTTCAATTTTCGAATTCTCCTCTTCCACTGGTCAGATTTCAGCCATCAACGAATTTGATCTTTAATTCTACGTAGCACGTTTGGTACCGATCGAAACAAAAATCTGCTAATATCACGTCACGCAGAGGGTGCGTAATCTAATTAAATTTCTCGCCTGCTGGAATGAAGAAACAAGAAAATAGCCTTTGCAAACAGGAATTGAGATATAAGCTGAACATGAGATATTTAGTGACTCAGTTACTCAAAATGGAAATCGGATGAGATGAAGCTGTGGTGTTTACTGAATGTTGAATACAAAATATATCAATGAGTGGATTATTTTTTGAGCCACATTAAACGTGTAAAAGACGGTGGGACACAATTTATTTCGTAAAATTTTTCGATCTCATTTATAGTTTTCTGTTCAATTCCCCTGTAGACCCCCTCTCTTCCTGGTCAGTAACGATCACTGAAATCGGATCAGGGGGAGGGGAAAGCATATAAGGGGAGAATTTTGAAAATTCAGAGTTTAGGGTGTTTAGAGAGAGAAATTCCAAAATTTGAAACATCTCCTTGATTATAAGTCGGATCAAAAAATTAAGCAAATTAAGTTACCTCTACATTGTGTTATATACATATTTTTTCTATCATGAATATTAATTGAGTTATAAGGATTTTTTACTTTTCAGCCTTCAGTAAACCCCCACTCCTACTAATGACATAATAGCAATAAGCTGATATATCGTAAACGACTTTATTCTAAGCACAAAAAAAATTTATTTGCAAGAGACCTTTATTATGTACGTGGCATGTAAATTAATTTTTTGGTGACTTCATGAATTAAGATTTTACGTTCTTGTCTCGAAAATATTTATTTCATCTATAGGTTACTCGACATTTAACCGTTTCATTCAACACTAAAGATCATAATTGGGCTCAGGTTGGCCGTGCGAGTTAGGCGTTGGTCCTAATCTCGCGTGGTAGACCTAGAGTGGCGGGTTCGATTCCCGCCCTGGGCAGTTAGAAATTTATTTACTGACGAACTCACTAAATAAACTTCTTGAGCCCAGATTGGCTAGAAAAGGGTGGTAAGCCTGTAGATGACCCGTTACGATTAGCCTAGTAGCATAAAGTGGACGGAAATAATAATAAATAAAAAAAAAAAAAAGATCATAATTCAAAAATTCTTAATAGTTTTGCAGCTTCTGCAAGACGTACTTTTATGTAAATTATATGATTACGTTATATGTCATACTTGATTTTGTTAGTAAGACGAGGAGAATATACAAACTATACAAAAGTTTAACCACTTAAACCACCAAACTTTTTATTTCTCAATGTAAAAAATAAATATTAATTATCTAATGCATATAACTATTTTTAAATTCTATTATAATATCCCATTTTTATTATGTAAAGTATTTAATATTATTAAATACATCCTTTTTATCAAATTTATTCCTTACTTTTTTTTAAATAATCAACTATTTATACATTTAAGGTTTTCATTTCTATTTTTTGGTTCCTACTTTTTTGTTTCATATTCAACTACACATTAAATTTTTTTTGCTCTCAGATCATATATTTTCTCCTAAAGTTATTATTCAATTTGTTTTCTTGTTACTGTTGAGATTTTTCTTATTATCATTCATTTATTATATATTTATTATTGTTATTGGATTTTTTTTTTATCAGTTTTGTTTATTGCTATTATTGTTAACGTTTCTGGTTTATTGACGTTCTAGTTTTTTTCTCTTTTGTTATCTGAGCAATAGCGCGAATGCTCCAAAATAATAAAAAAATATTATGGAAAGCGGCTAGAATTGTAAGGCAAATGGAAGGACTGACAAATTGCACTCAGTTTCAAAATAAGGATCCACGTTGTACAATAAGAAGAGAAAACATGGTTGAGCATTGGTAGCCACTATTAGCCAAGCCAATGGGAATGCAGTTATAATGTGACCTATCTTTGCCAACATGGAGATATAATATCTGTCCTATTGTTCCTTTAAAGGTGCATTCCATTCTCCATTCGAACAGCAGATACCGGGCTCAAATTTCAACTTTCAAAAAGCTGCAACTGTTCACTTTTGCATAATTTGTTCGTGTTGCCAAACCATATGGTAAGGGTATGACATGTAATAAAAGTCCGTCACGAAGGGGTTGCGTAAACTAAGCAGATTTCCCTCGTGAAGCTTAGTAATAAATAGATGGATAGATAAATATGCTAACACAACACCGTGAATAAATACAAACGGAAATAAATGTTTCATCCAATTTCAATAACCTGCCGACAGGAAGTGTTAGGTTAGAAATGTAAACAAACGGGTCGGCCTGCCTCAGACCGGAAAGAAAAACAATTACTGAAATATATCTGAATATAACACATTCATTTTATTGAGAACTATTTACTATATCTACTGGTGTAATTTATAATGAGTCAGAATAATTGTTATCTCAATCAATAAAATTTTAGTAGTCCAAAGCTTTAAAATGGGGGAGGGTCATCAGGGCATATTTGCATGTATCTCGTATAATAAAGGTCTCTTGAATACAATTTTTGGTATTTAAACTTCCATTAATGTGATTTATTATGTAGCAGAGTATTGTTTACGTAACATTAGCAGAAGTGGCGGTTTGCTGAAAACTAAAACATGCAAATATCTCGGTTAATATTCAAGATAGAGAAAAAACGTATATAACAATATTTATAGTAAATTTAATTTGCAATAAGATTGGTTATATAAATAAATATCGAGTTTCGTAACGATCAAACAAAAATTTCGACCGCTAGAGCGTTAACAGACAAATATATATATATATATATATATATATATATATATATATATAATTTTGAACGGACCTCATTTTCGTCATCTCCTGGGTAGGATCGATGGACATTTGAAGAAATTTTTCGAAAATCGCGTCATGAGTACGACCTCAACTGCTGATTTCACTCAAGGGAAATCTGTTAAAAGATAAAGTATATCAAAATATCGAGAATGTTTAAAGAAGTATCAACCAGTGGTGATCAATTTGTGTTGGATTTATGTTTCTAAATATATATTAATGATGGTAAAATCAGTGTATTACGTTTAGTCATTAGGTCACTATTGCCATAGTGTTTGGCACCATTTTTAAGCCTGTCGAAAGTTGTACTGGGTACATATCCGGATTTTTACCAGATTTCCCTTGAGATTCACTCATTCCTCTGGCAAATATGGACGTGGAGTATGCTACTAATCTCTGGTCTGTCATTGTCTTAATAACGTGCAGATTGGTGTAGATTGGAATAGACCTATTGATATCCCGACATTTGATTATACTTGTGTTACTTCTATAATATGAAATACTAGTTAATGTTATTAGAAAATATTATTTTAGGATTGCGAACAAGATCATTTGATTCTTGCTTTTTGAGTTCTTTCTTGAAGTGTTTATAGGCTATTGAAAAATTACCTCAGTTCAAATACGAAAATATTATTTTTTGTATTAATAATAAATAAATAACTTTATGAACTGATGTACTTTATTATCTCTAGTGTAATTTACAAACTTGAAAATTGGAGGTGAAAGGGCCTCATAAGTGGAATTTAGTTTTTCATGAGAGGTGTGTGTATGTATATATATATATATATATATATATATATGAGCCGTTTATTTTGAAAGTGACCTAACTCCGTTTTTCAATTTTTTGCCGGTTACCATGGTTACATGTACAACTTCATGTTATTAGCAGATTTCCCTTAAGGGAAATCAGCTATTGAGGTCGTACTCATGACGCGAGTTTCGAAAAATTTCTTCAAATATCCATCGATCCTACCCAGGAGATGACGAGAATGAGGTCCGTTCAAAATTATATATATATATATATATATATATATATATATATATATATATATATATATATATATAGATATATATATTTGTCTGTTAACGCTCTAGCGGTCGCAATTTTTGTTTGATCGTTACCAAACTCGGAATTTGATCGTTTTATGTAAAAAGGAAGATCAAGTTCGTTAATGGCTAAAATCGAACCAGTGGGAGGGGGGGTTTAGAGGGGGGATTTTCGAAAATTCGAAATATCTCCGTTACCATACGTCGGATCAAAAAAGTTTATAGAACCAATCTTATTGCAAATTAAATTTACTATAAATATTGTTCTATACATTTTTTCTGTATCTTTAATATTAACCGAGATATTTGGATTTGTATTGTGAGTGTGGTTGGCTATGTTTGGGAGTTTCCGCCGAGCGCACTAGCGCTAGTGTGGCCGTTTCACTAACTATTCGTCCTCGTGAGAATAGGTTATTACTAGACAGATTTCTCTATTGTAAAACATCACGTGGGAAATCTGCTTAGTTTACGCAGCCCCTGCGTGACGGACTTTTATTTATCAGTGAAGCACTTCAGATTGCTTATATTCAGAGAAAATACGATAAATTTTTTACACATAAGTTTTCCGAATTAATTGAATAACTGAGCCGTGTAGTTTGAAAGTGGCCCAACTCCATTTATAGTTACATCAAGATATTTACTATTGATAATGTCGGAAAGCAGTGATGAAGGTAATTTCAATTAATTAGTATTTACAAGTTAAGCTCATTTTTGGGACAATTGCGTTAGTTCATTAACCTGTACGTTTAATTAATATAAAACTTTAAATTTAATATTAAATTATAGAAATTATTTCACCCATGAGGAAGAACAGAATAAGACCACTTAGTTCAGATAGTGAAGAAGAAATAGTAATTAATAATTTAAAAAAAATCGAATAAGAAAAAGGAAATACTTCTTCTTTTTGGATACTTTTAAAGTGAGCGAAGGACGCTTGAAACAAGTACTGAACTCTGCAAATGTGGGCAATGATATGCGTGGGAGGATGGCTGGATCATCAAGACAATTACCTCAAGAAGCGAAAAAGCAAGTTCAAAACCATATTAAAAGTTTCCCTAATTTTGAATCCCATTATACCAGATCTCATAATCCTAATAGAAGATATCTACATCCAGATCTAACTATCAGGAAAATGTTTAATTTATACGAGCTTTACTGCGAGGAAAATGGAATAAAAGCCGTTAACGAGTGGACTTATAGGAGAATATTTAAAAAAGATTTTGATTTACATTTTCACCAACCGCGCAAAGATACATGCCAAAAATGCGACTTATTAAACATTAAAATTAAAGCATCGAATAATGAAGAAGAAAAGAATAAACTCACCGAAGAATACGATGTCCATTTAAGACTAGCAGAATCAGCTAGAAATTCACTAAAACAAGCTCAGGAGCAAGTATCACGTAATTCGGATTATTATTTTGCTTTCTCGTTTGACTTACAAAAAGCATTACCGTATCCCAAGCTGACTACCTCAGTAGCTTATTACAAACGCAATATGTATATTCTAAATTTTGGTATACACAATTTTCATAACAATAATGTTGACATGTACGTTTGGGATGAAACTATTGCATCCAGAGGTGCTCAAGAAGTTGTTTCATGCATCTTAAAACATATTAAAAAATTAAGAAGTGAAAAACACATCATAGCTTACAGTGACATGTGCACCGGGCAAAATAGAAACATTAAAGTAGCTTTAATGTAGTTGAAAATTGTCCAAGCTTTGGATAATAATGTAGAAATTATAGATCATAAATTTTTAATATCAGGACATTCGTTTTTACCAAATGCTAGAGATTTTGCCGTGGTAGAAATGGCATTAAAAAAAAATAATTTACTGTACGTTCCCCAAGATTATTAAAAAGTGTCGGAAGGGTAATAATTTTATTCTAAATGAAATGAGACAGGAAGATTTTGTATCGAAAAAATTATTAGAAGACGCAATTTTTAAAATAGTAAAAAATTCTGATGG
This sequence comes from Riptortus pedestris, assembly GCA_019009955.1. NCBI lineage: Eukaryota > Metazoa > Arthropoda > Insecta > Hemiptera > Alydidae > Riptortus > Riptortus pedestris. The sequence goes on from CM032230.1 coordinate 139,151,720, forward strand.
AGAATCAGTAAACTGGTTAAGAATATGTTGGATGCGGTTTGTCAGAAATGAACCATATACAATTTTTTATAAGACATCCATGAATGAAAATGAAAATTTTAAAGTTCTGAATTTATTACCACGTCGGGGTAGACCAAAAAGGTTCGAAAATATTGTATTGGCACCATTGTATAAAAATATTAGGCAAGTTACAACAGCAAAATTTAAGGACATTATTGACCTATTACGATACATACCACCAGAACATTATGATTTTTTCAAATCCCTTCCACACGCACAAAATGTAGATGAATAGTAAATTGTTTTGGAATAAATTTATGTTTGTAATTTTCTATGTTCTGTAATTAAAAAATGTTTTGAATCGCATAAATTATGTTTCCGAAGTGTTTTCAACATATGCAAAACAAATTCCGTATTCTTTTTTTTCAATTTGAAACATCTTAAATTATGTTGAATTGACTTGGGCACCTTTAAATTTTATAATGAATCTGGCTGTTAATTTTGAAAGTGGCCCAACTCCATTCTTGATAAGAAAACGCACGTTATTTACTATTTAAACGTTATTTGAATCTTTTGTTTGAATATGGGCTGAAAAGATTCTTCAGGAATCACAATTATTGCACACCAAGTCTCAAACATATATCTTTATTTATTATTTATTAATGTCCAATTTTTGCAACTCAGGCTAATTGGGACGGATTATCTACAGGTTACCACACTTTTCTAGCCAGGGTGGGATTCTAGGATGTTATTTAATGAATTTCGTCACTAAATAATTTCCTTTGCCCGGGTGAGAATCGAACTCGCCACTCTAGGTTAAACATATATCTATACATTTACAAGTTAGGATCGAAGAACATTTTAAGTCATTTTTTTGAAAATTATGTTATGAATACATGTTCAACACTAGTAACACAATTCCACCGTGATTAGATAATGAGAAATCTTTCAGTTAATTAAAATAAATTCCCAACTGAAACGGCTTCTGAATTGTAAGAATAATTTATATTTTAATAACTCAAATTTTAGTAGTCCAAAAACTAAAAAAGGGAGGGGGCGGATGAACAGAACGTATTTGCATAAATCTCACAAAGTAAAGAAGGTAAGGCATATTTCGTTTAATAAAGGTTTCTTGAATACAATTTTTGGTATTCAAACTTCGAATAATGTGATTTATTATGTAGCAGAGTATTGTTTACGTAACATGAGTAGAAGTGGCGGTTTGCTGAAAACTGAAAATGCAAATATCTCGGTAAATATTCAAGATAGAGAATAAACGTATATAACAATATTTATAGTAAATTTAATTTGCAATAAGATTGGTTATGTACAATTTTTCGATCCGACGTATAGTAACGGAAATATTTCAAATTTTAGAAAAACCTCCCCTCTAAACTCCCCCTCCCACTGGTCCGATTTCAGCCATTAACGAACATCATCTTTCTTTTTACATAAAACGACTATATGTCGAGTTTGGTAACGATCAAACCAAAATTGCGACTGCTAGAGCGGTAACAGACATATATATATATATATATATATATATATGTACAGTTTTGAACGGACCTCATTTTCGTCATCTACTAGGTAGGATCGATGGACATTTGAAGAAAAATGTCGAAAATCCGTCATGAGTACAACCTCAATAGCTGATTTCCCTTAAGGGAAATCTGCTAATATATATTTGTCTGTTAACGTTCTAGCGGTCGCAATTTTTGTTTGATCGTTACCAAACTTCATATTTAAGCGTTTTACGTAAAAAGAGAGATCAAGTTCGTTAATGGCTGAAATCGGACCAGTGGGAGGGGGGGTTTAGAGGGGGGATTTTTGAAAATTCAAAATATCTCCGTTATTATGCGTCGGATCGAAAAATTGTATAGAATCAATCTTATTGTAAATTAAATTTACTATAAATATTGTTATATACATTTATTCTGTATCTTGAATATTAACCGAGATATTTGCATTTGTATTGTGTGTATGGTCGACGGAACCCCGCCATGTTCCGGACTCTCCGCTGAGAGCTCTGGTGGCCGTTTCCAGAACTATTCGTCCCTTGTGAATAGGTTTAGAGATCCCTTCCTACTACAGCTGTTAGTAGGCGGATTTCTCTATTGTAAAACTTCACGTGGGGAATCTGCTTAGTTTACGCAGCCCCTGCGTGACGGACTTTTATTATTTATTTAAGATGCCGCTACAATGGTGATTGATCTTTTAACATGTTTGAGTATAGTTTTACAAAATTAAATAAATATTAAAATCTTTACACAGCTAAATTTTAAAAATGTACTAAATAAATAGAATGGACAAATCTAAATATAAATTGTTAGTATATTGACAACATGAGGAAAAAAAAGTAAAAATAAAAAAATGAAAATAAACAATAAAAAAAATATTAAAAGAAAAGCTAAAAGAAATAGTTAAACTGGGAGGAGGCAAAACGTATAATCCTCGTACAGTGCTTGCTACATACAACTTTCATAATCGTAAATAATAGCTTTTATTTTTCATCAAATAACACAATATTTCTTAAATATTTAAAAACATCTTCTATAAATTGGCAACTGTCAGCCAGTAGTTCACATATATTTGTGGGCCATGGGTACGTTTGAACTTGTGTGAAGTCAGTCAGTATGTTTTACAGTCAGCGTTCTGTTGCAGTAGCGACATATAGGTTCATCTTGTCTGCTCATTAGATATGAATGTGTTAGTCTAGTGAGTCCTGTGCGTTGGCGTGCAAGTACAATTTCTTCTCTTCTAGAGTGTCTATTACTTGAAGTCCAGTTGAGCGGGTTTGATTTTATGTCTCTACGTTTACTGTCAGTGTTATACCATAAATTATTCCAGTCATTAAATATTGAGTTTTCTTATTTGAGAGAAAGTGTCTTGGTGAATTATGTCCAAAAAATCTATTTGTTTAAGTTGAGTTGATTGTTTGGCTGCTTTGTCTACTATATTACTTTGAGATATGCCCACATGGCCGGGTAACCAATAAATAGTTGTGTTTTTTTAGTCTATGTATATTGTTAAAAATTTCAATAAGGGGATTAGTGGAGCATATGTCTTCAAATGACTTTATTGAACTTAATGAGTCTGTACAAATGATGTCTGTACAAATGAGTCTCTTTTAGCAGATTTCCCTTAAGGGAAATCAGCTATTGAGGTCGTACTCATGACACGAGTTTCGAAAAATTTCTTCAAATGTCCATCGATCCTACCCAGGAGATGACGAAAATGAGGTCCGTTCAAAATTATATATATATATATATATATTTGTCTGTTAACGCTCTAGCGGTCGCAATTTTCGTTTGATCGTTACCAAACTCGATATTTAAACGTTTTATGCAAAAATAAAGATCAAGTTCGTTAATGGCTGAAATAGGATCAGTGGGAGGGGGGGTTTCGAGGTGAGGATTTTCGAAAATTCGAAATATCTCCGTTACTATACATCGGATCGAAAAATTATATAGAACCAATCTTATTACAAATTTAATTTACTATAAATAATGTTATATACATTTATTCTGTATCTTGAATATTAACCGAGATATTCGCATTTTTTTTGTTTTCAGCTTCTGAGATGAGATCGGCTAACTTCGGGTCAAGTCGCGAGCTTCCGTCAAGAGGTAGTTCGGGCCGTTCCCTTAATTGTTTGACTCTCTATTCTGAAATTTCTTTATTCTAAAACTTCACGTGGGAAATCTGCTTAGTTTACGCAGCCCCTGCGTGACGGACTTTTAGTAGTTGTGATGTTCGTTAGTCCTAAGAGTATAGCCTGTAATTCTGCCGTGTATATTGTATTGTAGTCATGTAGTTTTTTGTGCACAATATTGTCTCCTACCATTGCAGCAATTCCAGTCATATAGTCTGTTTTGGATGCGTCTGTGTTTATAAAATATGACTCTCTCCAGTCTAATGTGTATGCGTGGAATTTTTGATTATACATGGTAGTAGAAATTTTTTTTTTAGAGTATTTAGAAAGGGAAATATTTATATCTAGTTAATTACTGAGTGTCCAAAGGGGGATAGTCATTATGTCTGTAGTTTGAAATGTTAATTTGAGGTATGTCAGTAAATGTTCTGTAGGTACAGCAACAAATCATTAACAGCCATATTTATATCTACAAATTTACAAGGTACGATCGATGTAAAATTGAAGGATTTTTATTTTTAAATTCATAAGTATAAGCTCAACAGCTATCATTGTAGCCGGTACACACAACAACAACAGATCATAAACAGTTTATATATATATATATATATATATATATATATATATATATATATATATATATACCTATGTACAAGGTAGGATCGATGGAAATTTGAACACGTTTTTTTGAAAATTGCCTTAGTGATAACATCCTCAACGAGTGGCTTCCCCTTAACAGAGCCTGCTAGAAGTTATATATAATAGACATATATAATAGACATATATATTTACCCATTTACAAGGTAGGATCGATGAAAATTTGAATACATTTTAAAATTGTTTTAATGAGAACATCCTCAACAACTTTCCCTTAAGTGAGTGAGCCTGTCAGAAGGGCCTCAGGCCTAGCCACTAAAATGTCAAATATGGACTGCATGTACATCTGCAGATCATTAACAGACATATATATCTACACATTTACAAGTTAAGATCGATGGACATTATGTTATGAGTACATGTTCAACAGCTGTTTTTCCTTAAGAGGGCCTGTCCGAGTGTTCTCTATGAAGTCCTATGCAGCCTGTAGATACAACAGCTGATCGTTAAATGACATATATATTTGTTACAGATCTCTTAAGTAGGACCGATGGACATTTGAACACATTTACTGAAAATTGCTTTATGAGTACATGCTCAACAGCTGGTTTCCCTTAAGGGATCCTGTGGGAAGGTCCTCGACCTAGCCGCTATAAAGTCCAACTAAGGCTAGGAGGAGGAGAGTGGGGGCCTGCTGATAAGAGAGCCAGCCCTGTTATCAGTTGAGTAGTTGCCGCCGGTAGAACTAGAGTGCTCTGGCTGCTAGTTGGGCTTGGGGCCCTCCGGAACGCAGGGTATTCCGCCGTTGCCAGATCTCATACACGCCCCCCCCCACACCTAACTCCTCTCTTCCCTCCTCTCCTCGGCCTACAATACCTATCGGCTCCGCTTTAGATTTCCAATTTACTCTCACACTCTTCTTTATCTCTTAAAAGACCGTCACACAATCGGCTGCGTGAGCTGAGCAGATTTCGCCGAGTGACGCGTCGGCGAGCTCCTTTGAAATGGAAGCTCTGGATAAGAAACTTTCAGTGACTCGACACTGAAAGTAAAAACTCCATTAGTAGAAATGGGGGTTGACTGATAGCTGAATACAAGAAAATACATTTAGTTCACTTACAAAATACAAATATCCCAGTTACAAAAAAAGAGATATAATTGATATATTTTCTAACCCCCCCCCCCCTCTTTCATAAAAACTCTCTCATCCCACCTATCTTCGCCTACAATATTGCTTTTGATTTCCAATTTCTCTTACACTCTCCTTTACCTCTTAAATCCGTCACACAGTGGTAACGTAATGTTAGCAGATTTCCCAGGATGACACGTTGGCGTTCTCTTAACACGAATAGAAATGTAAGCTAGATACGAAATGTTCATTGACTCAGATACTGAAATTAAAAATTCTATTACTAGAAGTGGGGGTTTACTGAAGGCTGTATATAAGAAAATACAAATAATTCTTTTAATAATCCAGTTAATTAAAAATGTATTAACCAACAATTGTAATCCAATAAATGTTGACGACAATAACAGAAATTTGTAATTTTCTAATCAATCCCCCACCCTTTCATCAAAATTAGATTTCCAATTTACTCTCACACTTTTCTTTATCTCTTAAAAGTGAGTCACACAATCGGCTGCGTGAGTTGAGCAGATTTCGCCGAATGATGCGCCGGCGAGTTCCTTTGAACTGGAAGCTCTGGATAAGAGATGTTAAGTGACTCGGACACTCAAAGTAAAAATTCCATTACTAGAAATGGGGGTTGACTGAAAGCTGAAAACGAGAACATACAAATAATTCATTTAATATCCCAGTTACAGAAAATGAGATATTTGAAGTTTTCTAATCCCCCCTCTTTCATAAAAATTCTCTCATCCCACCTCTTTTCTTCTACAATATTGCTTTCGATTTCCAATGTTCTCTCACACTCTCATTACCTCTTAAATCCGCCACAAAGGGGCAACGTAGATTTCTCAGGATGACACGTTAGAGCTTTCTTAACGCGAATTGAAATGTAAAAGCTGGACGCGAAAAGTTTATTGACTCAGATAATCAACAAACAAATACAATTAATTCACTTAATATTCTGATTACTAAAAAGTCCGTCACGCAGGGGCTGCGTAAACTAAGCACATCTCCTATGTGAAGTTTAGCAATAGAGAAATCTGCATACTGGTAACACAACACCACCATAAGTAAATACAAACGGTAATGAGAAATCATTCAGTTAATTTTAATAAACTCCCAACTGAAACGGCTTCTGAATTGTAAGAATAATTTATATTTTAATAACTCAAATTTTAGTAGTCCAAGAACTAAAGAAGGGGGGGGGGAGCGGTTGAACAGACCGTATTTGCATAAATCTGACAAAGTAACGAAGGTTAGGTAAGGTTAGAAAGGTCAGGCTAGGTTAGAAGCTTCCGCCAGAGCCGAGCACGGCCGAACTAACCCGAACAACACCCGACCACAGACTTCATAAAAATGCAAATATCTCGGTTAGTATTGAAGATATAGAATAAGTGTATATGGCAATATTTATTGTAAATTTAATTTGCAATACGATTGGTTCTATACAATTTCTCGATCCGATGCATAATAAAGGAGATATTTCGAATTTTCGAAAATCCCCCCTCTAAACCCCCCCCCCTCCCCCTCCCTCTGGTACGATTTCAGTCATTAACGAACTTGATCTGTCTTTTTACATAAAACGGTTAAATATCGAGTTTCGTAACGATCAAACAAAAATTGCGACCGCTAGAGCGTTAACAGACAAATATATATATATATATATATATATATATATATATATATATATATATATATATATATATATATTTATAAGGGAAATCTGCTAATAGATAAAAACCCTCTATCCTTGTGATCCGATTTCAACCGTTAATATACTTCATCTTTCTTTTTATATGAAGAGCTTAAATATTGAATGTGTTAACACTAGACCGGTACAGACATATTTATTTTTTACTACGAACGCAAAATCCTTTGACAATCAACTTCTGAAAACCTTTAAAGAAGGTAACTCTCCTTAAAAAATAATAGAGAGTCAAATCGCCAAAGCAAGCAAGCATTGTGCCTTCGGACAAAATATTGATTTCAATTCGTAAAGTAAATAATTGTTTCAGTGAATCGAGCATTTTACTTGGAAGTGATCCATTGTGACTTGGAAGAGAGCGTGGCCCCGCGCGTCAAGTTGCCCTGCCACTGAGGTAGGAATGTTATCCAGTCACCTTCCTCTATGTTTTCAAAGTAAACACTGACAGGCCGATGACGTACGCCCCTTCCTAACCTCTTCTCCTCACCATATAGAGCAGGCTATCTCAGTCAATATAAGCTCCGTCCACTGGTTATGTATTCATCTCATAATTATCGAGTATTTAATACATTTTTGGAGAGCAGGTAAGGTGAAATGGATAACGCTCTATGCTTCAATATGAGAAGTATAAAGTTCAAGTTCCAGGGTTGATCTCTAAATTTTAGCGAATTTCCTTGAGGGAAATCAGCTTATGAGGTCGTAATCATGACGCAATTTTCAAAAATGTTCATCAAATGTCCATCGATCCTATTCAGGAGATGACGAAAACGAGGTCCGTTAAAAAAAAAAGAAAAACAAAATATATACATATATTTGTCTCTTAACGCTTTGACAGTAGCAATTTTTGCTTGATCGATACCAAACTCGACATTTATACGTTTTATATAAAAGTAAAGATCAAGTTCGTTAATGGCTAGAATCGAACCAGTGGGATGGGGGAGGGGTTAGAGGGAAGGACATTCGAAAATTCGAAATATCTCCGTTACTATACGTCGGATCGAAAAATTGTATAGACTTAATCTTATTGAAAATTAAATTTACTATAAATATTGTAATGTACATTTATCCTCTAACTTGAATATTAACCGAGATATTTGCATTTTTATTAAGTGTGTGCCGATAACGGTAGAGATGAGATCGGCTAACTTTGGGTTCTAGTGGGTTTCCGCCAAAAGCTAGTTCCACCGTTTCCGTAACTGTTCGGCTCTCGTGAAATTTCTCTATTTTAAAACTTCACGTGGGAAATCTAAGCAGATTTACACAGCCCCTGTGTGGTGGACTTTTATTTAGCTGTTCAGTCAGAAGGCTTTGTGGCTGAAGACCTACTTGACTGATCTGCAGCTGTCTTTGGCATGGAGTGCCACCACAATACACTAGGAAATGCATCAAGCTGACTATGGGGTCTAAATGTATTATAAATTCGAATTTAGAAATACGCTAAAGTTCAAAGAAGATGCGAACAGATTTGAGTTAGATATTCGTTTGGCCTGGCACAGTTAGCTAGGCTATTTACTACTAAACAAAATCCTTGGTCCCACTTGACAACAAGAGGGTGGTAATTTGTTGATATCCCATCAAAATTCGCATCAGTGGCGTAAAAGCGGACCTTAACAAATATCAAAAACTGCACAGATAGCATGGCAATCAACAAGTCGAAAGTCTATTGGAGCGCACGAAAATGCAATGCTTGTTGCATACCATCAGGACATTGGAGAATAAGAAGCCGTCAGCTCGTAAAGTAAATCGTTTACACAAGATTGGTGCATAGTTCTCGTTGAGGGAAGTGAAATAAACATTCTTAACCTTGTCATATAAGACGAATTATCAAATTCAGATTATTACGCAATCGGCAGTCAATAAAAACCTTAGAAAATCGAAGAGATAATTTAAGACCAAAGAAACTCGTGACATGGAGTAAAATTGGCTCAGATGTGTTTACGCTAATATATGAAAATTAAGAATCGGGTCTTTAGGAAGGAGCTGAATTCAAAAGAAACCAAATTGAGAAAATAACAACATATTGGTAAGTAATAATTTGGGAAAACCCCAAAGAGATGTACCATGGTAGGGACCTGGTTTATAAGTAGGATTTAAGAACCAGATCTCTTGGATTTGGTGTTGTCATTTGAGGAAATCAAGTGGCAATTATCCCCCAGGACTGACTCCTGGCTTGGCGGTTATTCGAAGAAATGGGTGAGAAATAAATATGTTGAAGATCTGGCGAGAGAATCTGGTGTAGAGAGCTTTGTACGTCCAAATCTGAGGAAAGGCTACTTAACCTAAGGAACATGAAAATTGCAGGTACATCGGACTATCTCAGGAGCTTACAAGATTATTTTTTACTAAGTGTTTTGCAGAATGGACCCAAACTACAGGATTCACTTGGGGGAGGAGCACGTCGAATCAATAAAACACAGAATTTGAAGAATGTTGGACCGTTCGCGCACTATTTGTTGATATTTATTTTTAGCTGGTGGTGAGGGTGATGAATGGTTAATCACAAAACTTTTTATGGCTCCTCACAATTTTATTTCTTATAAACGCTGAGCGCTTTCGGGGACTAAATCCCCATCCTCAGAGCTACAAAACAATGTAACACCATAATTAGGAGTCTAAAAATCAGTTGTTAAAAATATTTTACATAATTAGTCATATAACAAAAACGTCTATAACATTATAAAATTTTTTACAATAATAGCACCTAACTTAAAAACACATTTACAATTAAAATATAACAAATTAATAATTACTATTTCAACATTAAAATAATATTATAAGCAAAAATTACCGTCAGAGCGTAGGGCGATCCTATAGACTTGCTACCAGGCTAAACCCTGCCGATGCACTGAGGCCAAGGGGATCGTTCCAAGCCGCTAGGGAGGGGGCAGAGACAAGTCTGGACATGAGAGACGCGTTTGTGTCAGTCTGCACATTTACATTGCCTTTATTTATGGCTTTTTCAAGTTTTATTTCAATAGCCTCCACCATGTCCATCAGATAACCCCTAACATCACTATGAATTAATTTTATCCGGTGGTCTCCAGCATGGTGGTTGTGCTCCTTACAGTGTGCATAAAACTCTGAGCCTGCTCTCATGTGTTCCTTAGCCCTGATCCGTAACTTCCTCTCTGTCCTCCCAACGTAGCTGGCTTCACACATCCCACACTTCATCATGTACACCCCTGATCTGTCTCCTAGAGGAGTAGCATCCTTGATTTTAGAGACAAAATTCAGAAGTGACGCCCTCTTTCTGTAGGCTATTCTAATGCCCTGCCTGTTTAGTTTCCTTCCAAGGATTTCCGAAAGCCGGCCCAAATATGGCAATACTCCCCAGGATTTTCCATCCTTGAAGGATTTTGGAACGACCCCCTTGGCCTCAGTGCATCGGCAGGGTTTAGCCTGGTAGCAAGTCTATAGGATTGCCCTACGCTCTGACGGTAATTTTTTGCTTTACTTGTAGGATCACCTACAGAACTGCTTGCCAAAAGAATCATTTTTGAGTTTAATAAAATTACAAATTTTAAGCCAGCATTCACTATTAACAACAGTTCTCAACTTATAGAAAAAATAGGTAAATTACATTTAAGCAAAACGTGCATTATGGTGTCCTTTGACATAGTAAACATGTATTCAAACATACCCCCCCAGGAAGCGTGGTCGCTTTTTGATAGGGCACTATATTATAAAAAATGTGACCCTATAATTTCTTTGGAGATTTCTAACATAATAAAACTCATACTTTCGCAGGGCTACTGTCTGTTCGAAGGCAAATTTTATAAACAGAAAGGTCTTGCAAAGGGAAATCCGATCAGCCCCCTAGCGGCCGATGTATTCATGAACTGGTTTGAACATTGCTTCATAATGTCGGACAGAAACCCCTTTAAAAACAAAATTAAATTCTGGGCACGTTATGTAGATGACACTTTGTGCATTTTTGAGGGCTCAACGGAGGATTTGCATAGGATGCACAACTACTTAAATGAGCAACATCCCAACATAAAATTTACTTTGGACCAAGAGGAGGCAGGAAAAATAACCTTCCTGGACCTAAACATTTATAGGAGCGGAGAGAGGGTTAAATTTTCTATTTATAGAAAGCCGACTTGCACGGACATAAGTATAAACCAAATGTCTTTCCAACACTCCAGGGTAAAGGAAACCCCTTTCATCTATCTCATTGACAGGCTCCTATCTGTTCCAATGGACGATGAAAATTTCCAGAAAGAATAATGCCATATTTACCACTTAGGAGAACGGAATGGCCATAGTCGCGAATTTATAAGTAAAATATATGGCAGGAGGGTTTCCAAAAAATTGATGAGGGAGACGGTTAGGGGTGGGGGGGAAGAGGTTAAATCCTGGGGAGTATTGCCATATTTGGGCCGGCTTTCGGAAATCCTTGGAAGGAAACTAAACAGGCAGGGCATTAGAATAGCCTACAGAAAGAGGGCGTCACTTCTGAATTTTGTCTCTAAAATCAAGGATGCTACTCCTCTAGGAGACAGATCAGGGGTGTACATGATGAAGTGTGGGATGTGTGAAGCCAGCTACGTTGGGAGGACAGAGAGGAAGTTACGGACCAGGGCTAAGGAACACATGAGAGCAGGCTCAGAGTTTTATGCACACTGTAAGGAGCACAACCACCATGCTGGAGACCACCGGATAAAATTAATTCATAGTGATGTTAGGGGTTATCTGTTGGACATGGTGGAGGCTATTGAAATAAAACTTGAAAAAGCCATAAATAAAGGCAATGTAAATGTGCAGACTGACACAAACGCGTCTCTCATGTCCAGACTTGTCTCTGCCCCCTCCCTAGCGGCTTGGAACGATCCCCTTGGCCTCAGTGCATCGGCAGGGTTTAGCCTGGTAGCAAGTCTATAGGATTGCCCTACGCTCTGACGGTAATTTTTTGCTTATAATATTATTTTAATGTTGAAATAGTAATTATTAATTTGTTATATTTTAATTGTAAATGTGTTTTTAAGTTAGGTGTTATTATTGTAAAAAATTTTATAATGTTATAGACGTTTTTGTTATATGACTAATTATGTAAAATATTTTTAACAACTGATTTTTAGACTCCTAATTATGGTGTTACATTGTTTTGTAGCTCTGAGGATGGGGATTTAGTCCCCGAAAGCGCTCAGCGTTTATAAGAAATAAAATTGTGAGGAGCCATAAAAAGTTTTGTGATTAACTATTTGTTGACTTCAACGCAGCATAGGATGTTGTATCAAGAAGATGCCTGAGGCCTTCCCCGTTATGTTGGATCGGAGGTCGAAGCTGATTGCTTTTCTCTCGTAAGTTGGAGTTAACATTGGACACGATTAAGTTGATAACAGAGCTTAAATGCACAAATTCCTCGCAAGTCCATTGCTTGCTAATAAACAAAGAAATGAACAACCAAATGGTAACGAGCAGTATCGAACTTCTTGAAAACAACTTGAGTGCAAAAGGCTTTCCCTTCACAAAAATAATTTTTTTCAAATGTTTAGGAGAAATCTCTGCATCAGCTAACGGAAACCGTCCATGAAGTAACTAGAGCTAGACGCATTTTTTAATAGGTTTCTATCTCTCGGTCACAGGTTAACCATGTGAGTTAAAGTGTTGTGTTTCATGTAATCTCACTTGATTAACCTAGAGAGTTGAATTCGATTCTCACCTTGGGCAATAGGAATTTAGTAACACCCTCATTAAAGCTTTGGCTAGAAAAGGGTGGTAAACTATAGATAACCGGCCCCAGTCACCCTTAGTATCCCGAAGTGTACGTTAATAAATATTGTAAAGCTTCCTACGATCTTAAGAACAAGGAAGATTACACGGTTCAAGAAATGTAGGGAACACTTCATATGTAATAGGTAACGTTGAAACAAAGGTAGATTGGTTTGTCGCAAGGTACTTAGTGCATAATACGAAAACAATGACAACAGTATAAATGCCTTAAAAAACCGAAAAACATGGAACCCACCATCTACTAGAGATTAATTATCTTGCCCAGTATTATATTATCGTTCAAACATTAATGTTTAGGATATATCTTAAAACTACTGGTGGGTTTCGCTAATTTTTTTGTACCCCCATGAGTTAACAAATTACGATAATTAGAGTGTAAATCACCTATTTTGTGCAATAAAATCAATAAATAAATGAAACAACGAGTATTGCTTACTTCTAGTCCGATTGATGAAATCCAGCAAGGAAAAGAATATGAAAATGCAACATACTATAACTTTGCTCTCAAACTTCAAGACTTAAAAGAAAATTTTAATAAATATAACCACCAACCTATCAGAACTACTACACGACAGCAGCCCATACATCGCGACAATCATGAAACACCTCCAGCAGACACATCTTTTCAACTACATTCAAAACGTTTATCGAACCTTTAAACTTAAGAAGAAATAACTAGAATCTGCTACCATTAATATCCACCGCAAAAAATGTAACCATGCCCTGCGACCTCTACCTGATTAAATGTGAATCGCCAAAATTGCGACACGCCTAAATAAATAATAAATATAAAAAAGTCCGTCACTCAGGGGCTGCGTAAACTAAGCAGATTTCCCACGTGAAGTTTTACAATAGAGAAATCCGCCTAATAACAACAGTAGTAGTAAGGAATATCTAAACCTATTCATGAGGGACGAATAGTTCTCACTAGCTCACTAGCTCTTGGCGGAGAGTCCCGAACATAGCCGACTCCTGCCGACCACACGCATCCATACAAATATCTCGGTTAATATTCAAGATAGAGAATAAATGTATAGAACAAAGCCACAAATAGCTTTTGCCGGAAAACTCACTCGTCCATTATCCGCCCACATTTAATACAAATCCAAATATCTCGGTTAATATTCAAGATAGAGAATAAATGTATAGAACCATATTTATAGTAAATTTAATTTGCAATAAGATTGATTCTATACAATTTTTCGATCCGACGTATAATAACGGAGATATTTCGAATTTTCAAAAATCCCCCCTCCCACTGGTCCGATTTCAGCCATTAACGAACTTGATCTTTCTTTTTACGTAAAACGCTTAAATATGAAGTTTGGTAACGATCAAAAAAAAATTGCGACCGCTAGAGCGTTAACTAATTATATATATATATAATTTTGAACGGACCTCATTTTCGTCATCTCCTGGGTTGGATCGATGGACATTTGAGGAAATTTTTCAAAACTCGCGTCATGAGTACGACCTCAATAGCTGATTTCCCTTAAGGGAAATCTGCTAAAACATATCGTAGTACGAGCACATCTAGTATAGAAATCGCACTAGGTGTCATAAGACTGGGAAAACCACCCTCTGAGTAACTTATATTTTATATTTCAATTAAAAAGCAAAGGAGAAATGGCTTAAGAATATCATTAATTTATTTTCCTACATGTTTCGCGTCCTCTATGGCACCTCTTCAGGAGTAATAGGGCATTATAAAAAGATTCGACCTTACTACCTCGGTGGTCATATCAAGACTCGGGGAAAAAAAGGAGGGATGTGATTGAAAAAATCACTTATGAAATGTCAAACGGTACACAGCTGATACAATTATCCTTAAACCCGCTAGCGGGAAAAATATATGCGCGTTTGAAGTAGGGCATAAACTACTCATAAATGGGGAGCAGCTTCCGCTAATAGTTCATGAGATCTGAGGAAATGGCTCTATTCCTTATGTTTAAGTGCTGAAAATTAAGTTGTGCAGCGCTTTAAACTCTGAAGGAGTTTGTCCCTGCGAGATTTAATGCGCGATAGGCTATTATACGGACTCGTACTTAAAACGTTAAGCTTATTACTGGGCTCAGCCCTCCAGGAAACTGTTCATTAAAATCTCTAATGAATGGTTTCCACTGAGGAATGTTACGTTTCTCTCACTCTAGTTAATGAATGATACGTTTTCCACCCGAGGTACTCTCCTGACCAGGTTCACCTGAACTTGCACGTATAGTTGTGATGTTTCAAATTAGCAGATGTCAAAAATTATTATTATTTTTTTCACCTCATATCAGACGAATTACGTTAAGCAAGATATGCAATTTTTATATATTTATTTCCGCCGTATATATATATATATATATATATATATATATATATATATATATATATATATATATATATATATATATAAAATTGTAACCTCTGTCTGTACATTGATTTTTTTCGCGAAATTTCACGATAACTTTTCGTTTCACATGTCCTAGACACCATAACTGCAATTTGTTTCTTTGGTGTCTGTTTGTTTGTTTATTTGTTTGTTTGTTTGTTACCTTTTCACGCATAAACGGCTGGACCGAATTTTATGAAACTTGGTATGTATATTACTACTAACCCAACTTAGACTTTAGGCTATATTAATTTTCTCTGAGACGAACAGGAGTGGGGGTTATAAGGGAAGCCTGAAATTAAAAATAGCGGTTTTTCGGCAAATATGCACATAACAAAAGTTCTTTATTTTGTTATTTAGAGTAACTTTTGTTATATACACATTTGTCGTATACCGAAGTTTAAATGCGTTATATACTAAACATTATAGCGGGAGTCAACAATTTTATTGAGCACTAAAGGCTGAACCGAACATAACAAAACTCCGTATGTTATTTAGCATTAATTCTTCCAAGATTAAGTTATATTAAAATTTTTAGGTTCGAACGGGAGGGGGGTTATAAGGGAGGCCTGAAATAAAAATTCACTATATTTACACGTATAAGAGACGGGAAATATAAAAATATCGAAGACAGTGAAGCCTTATTGAACAAAAAATTCTATTATTAGCAAAATCACGGCAACGACGGGTATCAATCCTAAACACTGGGACGGGTAAATGTCAAAATATTGTGCAATGTAAAGCCTGCTGAAAAATACCATCACCATTCAGCATCAAATGAATTCCCGGGCGAAGCCGGGTATCTGAGCTAGTGTATATATATATATATATATATATATATATATATATATATATACATGTATATTAACCCATCTTCCCTTTTAGTCAGCGCACGTTAAGAATTAGCCAATATATCATGAAACGTCTTATTCAACTAAATATTTTTTCCCTACAGACATGTATTATGTGAGGTACATGCAATTACTTTGTGTCATAATTTAAGAATATACTTTCTTTACCCGAAAAATTGTTATTTTAGAACATTCTCGATATATAACGTCTTCATTCAAAACTGCGGGGGGGGGGGGTCGAGCGGGATTTGAGGGGTCAAAACCTCTCCATTATTATGAAATAGTTAAAGGATCAAGCTTTACGATAAATAAGGGAAATCTGCTAAAGCTGGAAGCTTGACACGCTCTATATTCTCTAATAATCTTCAGTGGCGAGTTCGATTCCCGCCTGGGAAATAGGAATTTATTCAGTGACCCCTCATTAAATAAAATCCTTAGTCCCACTTTAGCTAGAAAAGGGTCCTGACCTTTAGATAACCCTTCCCGATTAGCCATAGTAGCAAAAACCTGACAATACTTGATCTTTACTCAACTCACCCACTCACGAGACGACTTAAGGAACTACTAACTAACTTACAGACACAGATGGATAAAGTAATAACTATCCGTTGGATACCAGGACATGCAGACATCACGGAAAATATTTTGGCTGACGATCATGCAAAATTAGAAACTGAACTTGATACATTACTGACTGAGCACATTACAGGACTCGATGCCATTAAGCTTGTTAAGAAAGAGGTCATCGTAAAATGGGAATTACGACAAATGAAAGACACTATTCGTGAATGGCTGTCGTGTAGTCAGAACACTAGAAGAGAAGAAGTAGTTCTTGCGCGTTTAAGCCATGGCCATTCACGGATAACACACGGACACTTAATGACTAGGAGTGTACACTGTGCTATACACAACTAACTATCAAACATTCACTTACAGACTGCAGACTTGTAACTGACAAGAATTTACCTACCAACCTTACAGAACTACTACAAGACAACAGCCCATACATTTCAACAATCAGGAAACACTTCACAGAGACATAACTTTACAGCCAGATTTAACATTAAATAATTAAACATTAGACTTAATGAATTAGATTTTTGCTCAGAATAATATCCACTGGAAAAAAAGTCCGTCACGCAGGGGCTGCGTAAACTAAGCAGATTTCCCATGTGAAGTTTTACAATAGAGAAATCTGCATTCTGGTAATAAAAGCCCACCATGAATAAATACAAACGGTACTAAGAAAACTTTCAGTTAATTTTAATAAATTCCCAACTGAAACGGCTTCTGAATTGTAAAAATAATTTATATTTTAATAACTTAAATTGTAGTAGTACAAGAACTAAAGAAGGGGGGGGGGGCACGGCGGATGAACAGACTCTATTTGCATAAATCACACAAAGTAATGAAGGGTAAGGTAAGGTTAGAAACGACAGGTAAGGTCGACAGGTAAGGTAAGAAGCTTCCGCCTGAGCCGAGTACTGACGAAAATGGCCGATCTAATCCGAACTATACCCGACCACAGACTTCATAAAAATGCAAATATCTCGGTTAAAAATTCAAGATAGAGAGTAAATGTATATAACAATATTTATAGTAAATTTAATTTGCAATAAGATTGGTTTTATAAATTTTTTCGATCCGATGCATAATAACGCATATATTTATAATTTTTGAGAATCCCCCCTCTAAACCCCCCCCCCCTCCCACTAGTCTGATTTCAGCCGTTAACGAACTTGATCTTCCTTTTTACATGAAACGATTAAATACCGAATTTGGTGACGATTAAACAAAAATTACGACCGCTAGAGCGTTCACAGACAAATATATATATATATATATATATATATATATATATATATATATATATATATATAGTTTTGAACGGACCTCATTTTCGTCATCTCCTGGGTAGGTAGGGTCGATGGACATTTGAAGAAATTTTTCGAAAATCGCGTCATGAGTACGACCTCAATAGCTGATTTCCCTTAAGGGAAATCTGCTAAAAAAAAAAATAACCGTGCCTTTACCTACGACTGTAGATTTTTTAACCCTTTTTTTGTTTTTATTATGTGGCTTCACACAAACTATATTAGTTTTATATTAAGAAAAAGTGTGAATCACTTAAACTGCGACACACCCAAATAAATAAATAATTTGTATTAAATGATACTGTTTATTGAATACTTATTTAAGAAGTACAAATTATTCACTCATATTTTTACAAAACAATCTTTACTGTTTATTCACTGACTGAACTTTGGTCTCCTTTGTAAGCAGCGATCTTCCGCTTGACCGAGCTCTCATGCAGAATTCTGCAGGGTTAACTCTAAGTGATTAAATTTTTCACGCGAGAGAGACATGATCTTCGTCGAGACTCAATAATAGGAAAAGTGAGTTAAAACTCGACTCCTTGACTAATCGATTTCCCAGCCAGCATTCTGTATCGATGAGCACGCTATTACATGCCCCTTCTTCCGAGTTTAGATCCTGCTTGTGAGAAATTAACATAGAGGAAATTCCATTTCTTCCGCTACACTGAGCCACGTCGAATTATTATTAAATAGAAAAAAGCGGGGAAAGAAATATAATTATTTTAATTAAAAAAAAAAAAAAAGGGTCTGCTATTTTAATGTCAATCCCTTTTCATTATATTCTTTCAATCTAGTAAGCCCCCTTCCCCCACTTCTAAGTCTTTTTTGCATATTAAAACACAACTATGGCAATAAGAAATAGAACAAGGAAGGACATATGGATGATTTACTGCTGTGAGAAATTTCATTAGAGAAAGTTAATAAACGAGATGAAATCGATTTAGTAACTGTATCAAAAGCTACTCATTTTATTAGTGTAATTATTCAGATTTGTTCATAATTGGATTTTTTTTTCTTCTGCTGCCTAGTGTAAGTACTTTCGCCGGCGGCCGTGAGCCGAACGTGTTGGTCCCGATACTTTCTACAGATACTCCAATGGGATAATAACACAGACTAGCAGCTAATCCTGATTGCTAATCTAGCCACTATCACTCCCAACTATACCTCATTTTAGTTTTTAGCAGATTTCCCTCGAGGGAAAGCAGTATTGAGGTCGTACTCTTGTGGCGCAAGTTTTAAAAAATTACCTCAAATGTTCATCGATCATAACCAGCAGATAAGGGAAACGAGGACCGTTCAAAATTGTATATATATATATATATATATATATATATATATATATATATATATATATATATATATATATATTATTGCAAATTAAATGATCCATAATTGTTGTAATATTTTTTTTTATATCTTCATTATTACCCGAAATATTTGCATTTTGTGGTTTACAGCCTACTCTCGTCATATTGACAATAAGATGTTATTACATGAATCACTTCAGTCTAAGGTTAAATACCAAATATGGTTTTCATTGAACTTTTACTCTGTGAGATAAATGCGAATATGTAGTTGTGATGTCATCAGTAAAGAGTTTTCGATCTTGACTCGAAAATGTTTATTTGACCTCTACTATACTCGATATTTACCCGTTTCAGTCAAGGCTAAACTGCTTCTTTAAGTTCATCGTCATTTCCAAACTGTTTTCTACCCAAAAATGTCTTCAACTTTGGAAACAGATGGCAATCACTAGGTGCTAGGTCAGGGCCTAGTGATTACCGTCTGTTTCCAAAGTTGAAGACATTTTGGATGAAAAACAGTTTGGAAATGACGATGAACTTAAAGAAGCTGTGACAACATGGCTCAAATCGTTCGCGGCTGAAGAGTTTAACGTCGGAATAGAAAAACTAGTCCCACGTTACAACAAGTGTCTCGAAAACAACGGGGATTACGTAGAAACGTAGAATAAGGTATTGTGTGTGGCATTGTAAATAAAGTTTGGTGTCGATATCTTTGGTTTTTATTTAACCATGCTAAAACGTTCTTTACTTTCTGGACGACCTATGTATTTATAATAATGATTTTGAAGGAACCTCAATTTCAATCATCTAGATCGATGGGCATTTGAGGACATTTTTGGAAAATCGCTTCAAGAGTGCAACCTTAATAGATGATTTTTTCTTAAGGGAATTCATCACGGAGGTATGTTGAATTTTGGACCGATTTCAGCCAATAACTCACTATAATAATAAATAAACCCAATAACTAACTTGATCTCAACTTTTGCATGAAATGTTTAATTAAAGAATTTTTTATAGAGTAAACAAAAGTTCACGCAGGGGGTGCGTAAACTAAGCAGATTTCCCACGTAAAGTTATACAATAGAGAAATTTCCCGAGAGCCAAGCAGATAAGGAAATGGCCGAACTAGCTTTTGGCGGGAAAGTCACTCGTCCGTTAGCCAAACAGATTTAATAACAATGCAAATATCTCGGTTAATATTCAAGATAGAGAATAAATATATATAACAATATTTATAGTAAATTTAATTTACAATAAGATTAAGATTCCTCACAATTTTTCGATCCGACGTATAGTAACGGAGATATTTCGAATTTTCGAAAACCCTCTCCTCTAACCCGCCCCCATTCCTACTGGTCCGATTTCAGTCGTTAACAAACTTGATCTTTCTTTTTATATGTACAGGGTGTCCTCAAACCAAACGGCCAGATTAAAAATTTAGAAAATTAATAAAATATTTAAATATTCTTACTTGTTAAACATAAATGTTTCAGTTTTTATATGGGTCTACCTTAGTGAGAAAAAAACCCTGAAAATTTTGAAGGTTTTACCTTCTCTAAAATTACACAGTTAATTTCTAAAGCGTCAACGTAAATGTTGTTCGAAGTGCTGGCCTCTCGCTGCAATACACGCATCACATAGCGTACTCACAGATCGCACTGCATCTAAACATGGTCCTGCGGTGAGCTGGTTGCAAACCATTCTGATGCGCTCGATGAGGTCATCCCTTGTGCGGACGGGCTCTCGGTAGACATTTTCTTTCACGTATCCCCACACGAAGAAATCTAGTGGCGTGAGGTCCGGAGACCGGGGAGGCCAAGGCATCGGCCCACCTCGGCCTATCCAGCGACCAGGGTAGTTGATGTCCAACCAGTCTCGTATGGCCCTTCCGTAATGTGCAGGACAACCATCGAGTTGAAACCAGCTCTCAAGCCTTGTTTCCAAAGGGATATCTTCCAAAAGTGCCCGTAAGTCATTCTCCAGGAATAGATGATAACTTTCAGCGTGAAGTCGAGCAGGTAAAAATACGGGACCTATTATGCGATTATAACAAAGACCGACCCATGGTTGTCTTTTGTATGCTTAGAACTGAAGCAGCTCTCCGGAAGCTTGTGCCAGGGTTGGTATTGAAGTGCCTCAGTATCCTCTCCCTCCGCCTCAGGTCGGCTTCCATCGGAGCCTGCATACGGTTCCCACGACGATTACATGAGAAGGACCCACTCTCTCGAAGCCTTCTGAAAGTGCTGGTAAAAACACCTCTGTGTGGGGTTTCTCAGTCAGGAAACCGTCTGCGATATTCCCGAACTGCCTGACGTGCATTGCCATCGCAGAATCCGTAGACGTAGACTATGTCCGCGTATTCAGCGTTGGTAAATCTAGCCATATTTGTTGACTTCACTGAACAGTACTAGCAACACCACTAATGTGAGAATGCGAGGCTGGATTCCCCCCAAAAAGGATTAAAATGATCGTAAACATTTTAATCCTTTCTTTTTAAGTTTAAACACTCAACCTAGACGTTTTATTGATAAGGAAAGCCTGAGAATATTCTTGTTTTCTAAATTTACTCCTCGTAAATTAAAAAAATTAAGCTTACTCAAAAAGCCAATAGTTTTTTGTAATTTAAATATATTATTAAAAAAAAATACACTTTTTGCACAACTATTTTCAGTTTTTTGTGATTTTCTCAAAAACGAAGCGAAAACGAGGCATATGCCAGAGGACTTTTTTTCTTGGTTTTTCGATCCTCTATCGATCCCTGAAGTTTGGCCGTTTGGTTTGGGGACACCCTGTATATACAGTGATGCGTGTATTGCAGCGAGAGGCCAACACTTCGAACAACATTTACGTTGACGCTTTAGAAATTAACGGTGTAATTTTAGAGAAGGTAAAACCTTCAAAATTTTCAGGGTTTTTTTTTCTCACTAAGGTAGACCCATATAAAAACTGAAACATTTATGTTTTCCAAGTAAGAATATTTAATTATTTTATTAATTTTCTAAATTTTTAATCTTTTTTTATGTTTTAATCTTCAGTTATTGTTCATAATGTTATCTACTTTAAATAGGTAATTTTTTTTATACTATGAATATTTGAATAAAAAAGTATTTATTATTTTTTCTTAATAAAAAATAATTTTTTTTCAATTACCTTTCTGTTAGTATAAGATTAGAATACAATAATTGTATTGGAATAACATTTATTGCTAAAATTCATTCAAGGAATAAAATCCGCTCCTCCATTGGCCTTAACTAGTTATTGCACAACTATTTCTAGTTTTTTTGTGATTTTCTCGAAAACGAAGCGAAAACGAGGAATATGCCAGAGGACTTTTTGTTTTAGTTTTTCGGTCCTTTATCGATCCCTAAAGTTTGGCCGTTTGGTTTGGGGACACCCTGTATATATAGATTTATATATATATATCTATATATATATATATATATATATATATATATATATATATATATATATCTGTCTGTTACCGCTCTAGCGGTCGCAATTTTTGTTTGATCGTTACGAAACTCGATATTTAACCGTTTTATGTAAAAAGACAGATCAAGTTCGTTAATGGCTGAAATCCGACTAAAGGGAGGGGGGGTTTAGAGGGGGGATGTTCGAAAATTCGAGGGACGAATAGTTAGGGAAACGGCCGCTAGAGCTCTCGGGGAAAGTCCAAACATAGCCGACTCCTGCCTACCACACGCAAAATACAAATGCAAATAACTCGGTTAATATTCAAGATACCGAATAAATGTATAGAACAATATTTATAGTAAATGTAATTTGCAATAAGATTGATTCTATACAATTTTTCGATCCGACGCATAATAACGTAGATATTTCGAATTTTCGAAAATCCCGCCTCTAAACCCCCCTCCCTTTAGTCGGATTTCAGCCATTAACGAACTTGATCTGTCTTTTAACATAAAACGGTTAAATATCGAGTTTCGTAACGATCAAACAAAAATTGCGACCGCTAGAGCGGTAACAGCCAGATATATATATATATATATATATATATATATATATATATATATATATATATATATATACTATGGTGTGTGTAATTTTGAAAAGGCCATATTTTTGTCGTAGATAGGGATGGTACCTATAGGATGGATATTCGATGAAAGCTTTCCAAAATCGCTCCATGAGTACCTGTATGAAAATCTGCTAAAATCGAGGTCATGCAGATAGAATGCACCATGGCGGTGAGCTGACTCCCGATCTCTCGGCTATGCGGTATATTGGTGCGGGGAAGTTTGGTATTTCAGAGGGCGAAGGAACCTCTCTCTCTCTCTTTTTACCACATCCATATCACAACATTAACCGCAGCTGGGTTATTTCCACAGCCATCCGCACAGAAACACAGAAATACACCTCCGCCGGTTATATTCCCACACTCCCGAAGCAGAAGGAACACATCAAATATTCATACCTCGGTGTCTGAATAACCTGTATCTCTATGGAGACAAGCTGGAGCTACTAGATATTGAACTAGGTTCATCGAACAGAGGTTGAATTAAAAAAAAAGTAAAATCTGTCTAGAATGGCTGCGTAAACTAAACCGAGTTCTCACGTCCAGACACTACTGATCCCTACTACCATATATTTTCTATATATAAGTAAAAATTCCATAAATAGACAATGGTTTTCTGAAGGCTGAAAATAAACTACAGTATAATCGCTGAATAACTCTCTAAAAATTTGAGCTACGAAAAAATGTATATATATGTCTGTTAACGCTCTAGCAGTCTCATTTTAGTTTGGCCGTTACCAAACTCGATATTTAAACATTTTGTGTGAAAATAAAGATCATGCTTGTTAAAGGAAGAAGTCCTACCGGTGGGGGGGGGTGGTTTAGAGTGGGGAATTTTTAAGATTCTTAATATCTCCGTTATTAATATTCTATAAATATTGTTATGTACTTTTTTACTATCTTGATTATTGTCCAAGATATTTGATTTTTTTAGTATTTGGTGTTCATTAAACCCCCACTTCTATTCATGTCATATTAACAATAAATTGATATATTACGAAGAAGTTTATTTGGAGCCTAAATACAAAATATTGTTCTAATTGAACGTTTAATTTTGGAGATAAATGCAAATGCGTACCGCACTTGGGAAGTGTGCTTGGTTAACGCAGTCAGTGTGTGTCTTTATTGAATCTTGTTCGGCCATGGCCGAAATGGGATAAGTAATAGTGGGCGATACAGACGTAATGAACGAAAAATAATGGTCTGTAATATTTCTCTGTAACGCGTATGTTAACCCAGATATTTCAATTTTAGCAGATTTCCCTAAGTTAAAAAGTAAAAAAAAACGGTGTTTTTTAGTTGGGGGGAGGGAATAGGGGAGGGGGGTTACTGAAATCAGAAAACAAGAAAGTACAAATAACTCACTTAATACTGGAGTTACTTAAAAAATGCATAGAACAACAATTGCAGTATAAGTCTGATCGAAAAATTGTATACAAACAATCTTGTTATGCGAGCTGCATTCGTTGTGTGTTGAAGTCATTAATTAAGATATTTCGTTCGTTTTATGAAAATGTTTATATGGTCCATACTCGATATTTAACTATTTTAGGTTTAGAAGGTGGGGACTCTAAATATTTCCGTTGTTAAGACTCGGATTGCGAAATTTTATAGAACCAATCTTCTTAACCTATTGTTGGTCTACAATTGTTGTCTTTACCCATTTTCTTGGAACTCACATATTAAGTTAGTTATTCCCACGTTCTTGAGTAACCTCCTCTTCCATTTTCTCATCGGTTTTATTCATAGAAATATACTATTTGTGGTGACATGAGATCATAAATGTGTTATAATCGTACGTGGGAAATCTATTTAGTTTACGCAGGCCTTGCGTGACGAAATGTTTTGGGTTCACCCCTCAAAAATCCTCCAATCCTCTCACGACATTTGAGCCATCAAAAACCGCCTTGTCCGGCTTAAATGTCAATTCCTGTTTACTTAAGCCAATGATTATGGAAGAAATCAAGAACAGAATGCCTGATCACGTCATGAGAGCGGCATTCCAGCACGTGGGAAATGTGTTTAGCCCATGCAGCACCTAACTGCAAGGTTAGGGACCGTTAGAGCTTCCGCCGGCGAAAGTTAGAAGAGGACTTAAATCCCAAACCGACGCTTATTCCCGGATTGGCTTTCCTAATGCGCCAGGTGTTTGAGTCCTTGTTCGGAGGACTTAACGAGAGATCGTAGGAAGGTATACAGTAACATAATGATGTCATTCTTGGTTTTTATCAAACTTACAGCAATAAATATGTGTGTCCAGCTGGAGGAAACAGATAGTAGAATGTTATTCTAGCAGGTGTTAATCTTCTTTTTTAACAAGCGCCCTCCTAATATTTTTTTTTGGTTACGTAACTATGATTTTCTAGAAGGAAATCTAGAAGGATTTCATGAATCTTCTGTCAAATATTCACTCTTGTCATATGAGAACGGATTCACGAATTAAAGTTATAAATGTCACCGAACCCTAAACGCTTAACGCGTGCCTTCTTAGATTTATTAGATCTCTTCAGGAAGTTTAAAAAGAGAGAGAAAAGTCCGTCACGCAGGGGCTGCGTAAACTAAGCAGATTTCCCACGTGAAGTTTTACAGTAGAGAAATCTGCCCAATAACAGCTGTAGTAGGAAGGGATCTCTAAACCTATTCACGAGGGACGAATAGTTCCGGAAACGGCCACCAGAGAGCACACAATACAAATGCAAATATCTTGGTTAATATTCAAGATACAGAATAAATGTATAGAACAATATAGTAAATTTAATTTACAATAAGATTGATTCTATAAAAGTTTTCGATCCGACGCATAATAACGGAGATATTTTGAATTTTCAAAAATCCCTCCTCTAAACCCCCCCCCTTCCACTGGTCCGATTTCAGCCATTAACGAACTTGATCTTCATTTTTACATAAAACGATTAAATTCCGAGTTTGGTAACGATCATACAAAAATTACGACCGCTAGAGCGTTAACAGAGAAATATATATATATATATATAATTTTGAACGGACCTCATTTTCGTCATCTCCTGGGTAGGATCGATGGACATTTGAAGAAATTTTTCGAAACTCGCGTCATGAGTACGACCTCAATAGCTGATTTCCTTTAAGGGAAATCTGCTAAAACTGCATATTGTAAGTATTGTCATTATCTGATGATACATTTTATCAAAAGCAGCAATTGCTAACATAACCAATATAAGTATTTAAGGCAATAAAAAACGATATCTTCAGGTCTCACTAAACATTCTTTTTTTAATTTACAGCAAAAGGTTCACACTCTTGGGCATTTAAATCGCTGAGTTTAAAATGATTCTCCTCAATGAATGCAAAAATAAAATAACATCAGGAGAATAAAATATTTTGAAGGTATTGTAGATCCTATCTCGTATTAGTTAGATTTGAGTTTTATGCAGCGATTTTAGTTTTGTATTTACTTAGGAGAATCATTTTAAACTCAGTTATGTAAAATACCCAGGAGGGCAAATGTTTGCTGTAAATACATAAAGAGAGTTTGGTGGACATCATGATCTTTTTTAGTTAATCAGAAACACTTTTTTGTGGTAAGTAATATATAAGTGTTTCTGATTAACATAATTGATCACCTTCACCACCAGCTGAAAAAAAAAATTGAAGATCTTTTATATTGCTTTAAAACATTAATATTGCTAACTTTAAATATATTTTTAACGTACTAAATTATAGTAGCGCCCAAGGCAGATAATGCACAACTTATAATGTTCAAGTTTTATTTGATTCGCTAAGTCCCTTTAGTAAAGGTTTTTGTCATGTAGGTAACATTGCGATTCCACGTTGCTATGTAGGTAAGTGGAGTTAAGCTATGCTTAAGTATGGAAAAGGGGATGGGCATTAATTTTCATAATCTTATTTCCATTTATTAATTTGTATATGAATTATTATATAAAACATTGTTAAACGTTTTGACAAAATGCACATATAATGCATGTGATGTGCAGAAAAATATGATCCCTCTACATAGGGTTACTATGCAGAGGAATTACCTAAAAAAAAGGAGGAATGGGCAGCATCCTAGAGGTAGAGGTATTGTTATGAACTCATACATTAAATGATTTAAGTTTTTTTCCCACTTTTCTGTCGGTGGAGGTGTTGCCCGGAGATATGAAATGTGGGATTCCGAGGAAGGGACAAGTGTTGGCTGAAGTGAAGTTCATAAGTCAACCATATGGAAAGGTTATAAAAGACAGGCCACTGTCTCATCCATGGAAAATTTGAACGAGCAGTTCGGGATTGTAAGTTAGCCCCGAGCTGGGCACCTCAGGCGGGGAACTGACCTCATGAAGTTTCTCATTTCTTGGTATTAGATGTTACCAGTTCTTCACCACAAATTTTGAGTTACTGGTCCAAAGTAAAACTGGGCTTAAGCAGTGAATGATCCATTCTGGAAAGCCACTTCCCGTTGATGGCCTCCGGGCATGCTGGAGCCGAGATGTATCGAGTAGTTATGTAGCCAGAAGGTATGCTAAACATACGGATCTCTGAAGAGAATCGATCCTGCCCGAGTACTGCAAAGGGGGGGAGGGGAGAAACGGTGCCCGTTTGGAGTTGGTATTTTAAATTTCGGCGCAACTTGTTGTTTTTCAACTCTCCTGATTGAATGATGATGCGCCTGCGCGGAGAGAGATAGGCCGCTACGGGGGCGGTCTAACAACGGCCCTAGTGTTTGATCAATAATCCTGCCGGCTCCTTTAATACGGTAACAACCTGTCCCTATCGAAGCCTTCTTATTTGCGGACAATTTGAACGAGCAGTTCAGGATTGTGTGCTAGCCGCGGGCTGGGCCTCGGGGGTGGGGAGCCTGGCTCATTACTTCAGAATTCATGTGGTTCGTGACCATCAAGTGGAACAGAGCCCCAATAACTGATGAGCTAAAAGTCAATCATTAGCCCTCCCCTTAGCCGTAATATTTTATCATTCATGAATTATGTTTCTCCAGCTGGAGTGAACCATCTTTTGGTGTTTTTTCCATGAATTTATTACCTTCCGAAGCGCTCATTAGGCACCAGAGCAGCCTGTGTCGAGCAAGTCTTTCAATCTCTTGTAACCTTCACACTCAGCCTCCTTCATTTGTAGTGGGTCATTCTAACTTCATAAAATCATTCAGAGATACATTCAGTTAATAACATTTCCTTTTTAATTTTCAACTACAAAAAATACTCAAAGAAATTTAATATGTATTACTTCAATAAAACAATTAAATGTATTCAAAAATATTAAGTAATAAACAGATAAAAATGTCATAAATTAGTATAGGTTATTTTCCACTCTTAATAAAGTTTATGTCCCCCACGTTGCTTTTTTTGCACATGCTCACAAGGATAAACCTCTCTTAGCTCTTCCTAATGCCTTTATCGTTAGATAGTTTTAGTTATTGGAAGGAACCGAGAAATCACAGCATGTCCTGGGGCCTACTTTCTTCCCTTGTTCGGTACATGGATTGACGATGGAAAGTCTATAGAGGCAATAAAAACAACGTAATAAGAACCCTACTTGTTTTGGAAGAAATGTCAATACCCCTAAAAACTCAAGTGAAGAAGCCATAAAAGTTTGTGAAAGAGGGACAGTAAAAAACTGAAATAAATGCATTTAAAAAAAAAAAAAAAACTATAATTATCCTATACCTAACTAATTAATTTGGTTGGCAGAGTGTCAAAACTCCCACTTTATTCTGCAGAAAATTATTTTAATGTTCCTGCTTTAAAATGGCTAATGATCACGAATGTGAACCGAAAAATTCCAACACGTAGGGCCTACGTAACCTAAGCAAATTTCTCATATGCTGGAATCACACAGCAGTTATGTTATCTCATCATGTATTATCTATTTCGAAAACCGAAACACGATGAGGAATCGTGGGGGTTTATTGAAAGCTGAAACCAAGAAACGCGTTTAATATTTGAGTTGAGAGAAAATGTATAAAAGAATATTGTAGAGCATTAATAGTTTAACGAGAGTGGTTGTATAGAAATTTCCTTACTCATTATTTGAATTTTCGAATCCCCTCCCCTTTACTGTACTCCTCTATTCGTCATCGTATTTCAGCCATTAACCAATAAAAAGATCTTTAGTGCCGAATGAAAAAATTAATTATTGAGTATGGTACGAATGAAATAAACATTTTTGAGCAAATACCGCGTTATCGCTAGCATGATGTCGTTATCAACTCTTAGTTAAGTCCTTAGACTTAAGTCCGTTATCAACTTAGACGTAGTCCTTTGATCACAATATTCGGTATTTAAATTTGGTATATGACGTTTCATGATATATTGGCTTATTGATATAAGTGTTAGGACTAAAATTGGGGTTTACTGAAGTCTGAAAATTAAACAAACTGCCAATATAAAGGTTAATAATCTTGAGAGATAAAAAATGTATATAACATTAATTATAGGAAATTATATTTGTAATAAGATTGAATCCATACAAGTCATTTCATTTCGACTTATATTAAGTGTAATATTCCGAATTTTCAAAACTCCCCCTCTTAAATCCCCTCTTCCCCTGCCCCTGGTTAATCTGCTAAAAAATATGTGCGTGTTTTTGTGTATATGTTTTTTAGTTGTAGCTCTAAGTAAATTCTCACTTCTACAAATTTGATTTTATCAATAAGTTAAAGTATAAAAACATGTCTAAGGTTCAAATGAAATAAATGGCCCACTCGCTAGTGTGAAACAGATAGTTCACTGATGCCTACGGTGTAGTTGATCAATTGATGGATGCCCTAATTTCTTTTTTAATATTTCTTGGTCGTATAGTGATGTTGAATGTTTTAAAATGATTAATCTCTAGGCATGTACATTGTAAGAGTTTGTCTACAGGCGTTATCTGCAGTTTCCTCAGTACCTCTTTGGCAGCTTTTTCTGCGAACAAGCTTGATAATAAATTGCAGTATTCTGCAATCCTGGAGGATGTATATCACATACTTACAGCTGATTTTCTTCTCCGTCTACAGGCCCATCTTATAATGCACCCTTAACGATTTGAAATGTTCTTGAGCGTACTTTCGTTTTCAAGTTGGCTTACTTTTCCCGTCGCCGGAGTCCCTAAACGCGGTAAGTTCATTAGAGATCTGATGCAAGAGACTTTAGTGAGCGGTAGAAGTGTTTGAATAAATTAAAGCAATTCAAGTAGGGCAAGTGGGGAAAGAGAAAGCAGCCAGCTAAGCTCCTCGGCTACAATGTTTTTAAAGACTTTATTAAGCTAGGGACTTTGTCTTAGTGCTTTGAACGTGCCAAAGCAACATTTAGCTTGACACCATTCTTACTGGCTAAAGTTTATTCCAAAAACATCCTTTTGAAATACACGTTGGACATTGGATAGGTAAAAGTCTGAAGTCCTCACATCGTGTTTCTAGTCACATGACCAATAAAATAACAATTTTATTAGTTTTAGAAATTACTAAGTAAAAAGGAAATTAAAATAACAGCTCAAACCTGTTTTTAACTTTTAAAGCATTTCTTCTCAGAGTTTCAAATAATAATACTCAAATATATTTCTTTCTATATAATTTTATTTTTTTTATTTTTAGGATCTTTGCAGCCTTGCCCCTTCCTTGGTCGTGTTCTTCTTGGTTAAAATAGGGGTTGCAAGAAAACTTCTGACCACGGATCCCTCGAGTCTCGCTCGGTGGCGTCTAAAGATCTTAAATGTCTATAATATCAATAATACCAACAAAAAAAAATATTATAATAAAATAAATATTAAATATGGGGGGATCTCGCCATTGGGACCCCCCCCCCATTTCTCCCTGACACAGTTTTCATGTGTATAGCCAGAAGAAGTAAATTCACAAAAACAATTTACATTTGTACAATGTCTTGGTGGACAGTAGCAGCAAATTGTCGTGTATATTTGGCATAATTCTCATCTGAAATAACATGAAATGCACTTATTTCCATTAAATGTTTTTTTTTTAAAAAAAAAAAACAACTTAAAATTAAATTTCTTAATATTTTATTAAATTGCAAACTTGCACAATAGATTCGTTAATTTTTTTTTAAATTCAGCTATTTCACTTTATAAAATCTCACTATTTCATGATAATATTTAATAAATTAATTTGGTGCTTATTGATTATTGGGGGGCCACCCATTTAAAGACGATTATTAAATCGTATTAAAAGAAGACACACTTCATAATTTAAAATAACACTTCTAGAATTTATTTGAATTAGAAAATGTATAACAAAATTTAATTATAAATTAGAGTTTTTCCAAAACTGAACGATGTTGTGGAGTAGCTTCGTGAAGCGGTCGTTTCCGAGCGTCGTCTGCCATATGAACTCTGCAAGGTAACTCACCAAGTGGTATAATAATAGACGATCACCAAGTTGTGATAATAAACACCAATCGGTGATAGTAAACACCAAGTGGTGATAATAAACACCAAGCGGTGATAATAACCACCAAGCGGTGATAATAAACACCAAACGGTGATAATAAAAACGCCAAGTGATGATAATAAAAACCAAGTGGTGATAATAAACAGCAAGTGGTGATAATAAACACCAAGTGGTGATAATAAACTCCAAGCGGTGATAATAAAAACACCAAGTGGTGATAAAAAAACCAAGTGGTGATAATAAACACCAAGCGGTGATAAATAATAAAAACACCAAGAGTGTTAAACGATTACTCATTTTCTGATAACAAAAAATAACAGTATGTCTATGATAACTGAGTCAAATATGAACCACCAAATACACCACAATTATGCAATAGCGCTAAGCGGCTGAAACAAGTAAATATTTTATTTATAAATAATGAATGGCCTCCCGTTAACCGTTTTATCATTTATAAATTCTAGAAGTGGTATTTTAAATAATAAAGCGATTTTCTATTAATTATGATTTAATAATCGTTTTATCTAATTCATTATGATTTAATGAACTTCAAATGGGTGGCCTCCCGATAATCGCTAGTTGCCATTATTTTTTGATAATATGTAACATGCATTTTTAATTTATTAACATGCTTTTTCCTTAGTCTTATATTTCTTAGAGAATGGCATGCTTTATAAGTTATGAGAAACTTGTCTCCATCTTTAAAGACAATATACCTGATCATGAATTACTTTTTATGACAAATTTATCGTAGGTTTGTTTAATACTCGACTATTTTTGTAGTATTCATCTTGTGCATAAAACCATCCTCCAGATATGAAGTTCTTTCATTTATTTTTAAATGATGAATTTTCTTTTAATAGATTTAATACACTCGGGCCTTGCGTTAAAACGTTTTTGTACCAGAAAATGTCAAATTATTTATTTATTTAAATGAGTTCCGCAAATACGGCGATTAACTCATCCCGAGGCTTTCAAAAAAGGTGAAAAAATAGAAAATAAAAAGTCCGTCACGCAGGGGCTGCGTAAACTAAGTAGATTTCCCACGTGAAGTTATACAAGAGAAATCTCCATACGAGAGCCTCAAATGTATTCCCGAGCGAAGCCGGGTATCTGTGCTAGTGTATATATATATATATATATATATATATATATATATATATAGTATTAAAGGCATTATTTTGGTCTACGTAAAGAGTTAGGAGTCTCGACTTTCTATAAAATTTAAACTATATTGCATGTTCTGCAATTGAAATATTAAAATAGCATTTTTTGAGTTGCCCTAAGCATAACTCCATAAACAGCCTGACTAAGGAAAGGACCATAGCATATCATTAATAGCGTTTCCTTTGGAAGCATATATTATTAAGAAGTGTGTGTTATATATTTTTCTCAGAGACCGCGGCTTTGAAAGCCGATTGACGAGGAACTATTGTACTGGACTTATCATCGCGATCTAAAGGCTACGCCTTGAAGTTGCGACCATTGTGTTCTTTCGGTGGCAGTTCTTTTCATATTACTATCCTCATCGAAATCCGTAAGATGCTTTGATGTCTTCAAAAAATATTTTCTAGGCCTTCCTCTTTCCATCGGCCTTTCCTTCAGATATATTTGTGACGAAATCGTTGTGCCTTATGATGTGCCCAGGAAGTTTCACCCTCCTTTTTTCCATGTCCTTGATAATAATTGTACTTTTGCTTACATCATTTAGGACTTACACGTTGGATGTTTTAGCAGATTTCCCTTAAGGGAAATCAGCTATTGAGGTCGTACTCATGACACGAGTTTCGAAAATTTTCTTCAAATGTCCATCGATCCTAGTCAGGTTCAAAATTTTATATATATCTATATATCTATATATATATATATTATTTGTCTGTTAACACTGTAGCGGTCGCAATTTTTGTTTGATCGTTACCAAACTCGGAATTTAATCGTTTTATGTAAAAAGGAAGATCAAGTTCGTTAATGGCTGAAATCGGACCAGTGGGAGGGGGGTTTAGAATGGGGGATTTCCGGAAAATATCTCCGTTATTATGCGTCGGATCGAAAAATTGTATAGAATCAATCTTATTGAAAATTAAATTTACTATAAATATAGTTCTATACATTTATTCTGTATCTTGAATATTAACCGAGATATTTGCATTTTTCTGCATTGGTCGGCAGGAGTGAGCTGTTTGGTACTTTCCGAAGAGAGCTCTGGCGGCCGTTTTCGTAACTATTCGTCCCTCGTGTATAAGTTTAGTGATCTCTTACTACTTACTACACTTGTTATTGGGCAGATTTCTCTATTGTAAAACTTCACGTGGGAAATCTGCTTAGTTTACGCAGCCCCTGCGTGACGGACTTTTTTATTCTTCAAGAGTCACAATTTTGATGTAGTTACTAGATATTCAGTTATAAACTCCAAACATCGAGACTTGCAAATACAAATAACACTACCATTCAGGATTTTCCGAGCGAGGCCGGGCACCTTAGCTAGTATATATACACACACTATACTTTTGCCAACACCCAAGTCGTGCATAGGACAATTTGTGAATGCTGTTGGTGCTAATGAAAGACAGAACTAACCGGCAATTATGAGCCTTAGACTGGAGTGTCATTCTTTTAATGCTCGGGAGGGGCTTAAGCCTAAGCACACCCCGTCCATTTTCGCGGTCTCTTCAAATTGAAATCCGCCGTACTTTATGGCGTCGGAGAAAATGTGTATACTGTTTTCAGAATTGTTTCTAATTATAGTCTCCTAACTTGGCTTGAATTTAGATAATTACCGTTTTATTGTTTTGAAAATAAGAGAAACACTAGTATTCAATTACCCTCTTGTATTTAAAAAGAAAGCTTGGAAGTTCAACCACCTACCTCCAATGTTGCAGCCCATAACTATTTCCACACTAAACCCCTTCGATACTCAAAGGACCTGCCCCTTTGCATTGGTATCAAGTTCAGAACATATCGGCCGGTATTTTTTAGCAGGCTTTTTGTTATACCTGTAAATATCCATTTCCGGTATAACTATTCACTCAGGAGCTGAGTTCAGCACATTCCCTTTGTTCTGGTATAACACACCAAACTGATAAGAAGAACGGTTAACTCACGGTAGAAAACAAGAAAGTACCAGTTGGTTTAATACTAGAGTTACAAAACAAAAGTCCGCCACACAGGGGCTGCGTAAACTAAGCAGATTTCCCGCGTGAAGTTATACAATAGAGAAATCTCCATACGAAAGCCGAACAGTTACGGCAAAGGGCCGAACAACTTATTGGCGGGAATCTCGAAACGTTCGTTATCGGTCCAAATTTAATAAAAATCCAAATATCTCGGTTAATATGCAAGTTAGAGAATAAATATGTATAACAATATTTATAGAAAATTTAATTCGCAATAAGATTGATTCTATACAATTTTTCGATCCGACGTATAGTAACGGAAATATTTCAAATTTTAGAAAATCCTCCACTCTAAACCCCCCCCCCCTCCCACTTGTCCGATTTCAGCCATTAACGAACTTGATCTTTCTTTTTACATGAAACGACTAAATATCGAGTTTGGTAACGATAAAACAAAAATTGCGACCGGTAACAGACAAATATATATATATATATATATATATATATATATATATATATATACAGTTTTGAACGGACCTCATTTTCGTCATCTACTAGGTAGGATCGATGGATATTTGAAGAAAAACTTCGAAAATTCCATCATGAGTACAACCTCAATAACTGATTTCCCTCAAGGGAAATCTGCTAAAATGCATAGTACAGTTGTAGACCATCAATAGTTTAACAACAATGGTTCTGTAATATTTTACGATCCGTCTTATAACTTCAGCCAATAGCAAATAAAATCGTTAGTGTTGATTGAAATGGTTAAATATAGAATATGGTATAGATAAATTAAATAATTTCGAGTAAAGAGCGAAAAATATTAATTGAAGAAGTCAGTCAAAATATATTGGAATTTATATCACAAAGATAAAGATGAATGAAAACCATATTTGGAATGTAATCTTGGAAGTGGTTCATGATCATAGCAGTTTTTAGCAGATTTTCCTTTAGGGAAATCAGCTATTCGGTCGTACTCATGGCGCGATTTTCGAGAAATGTCTTCAAATGTCCATCAATCCTACCCAGGAGATGACGAAAATGTTATTATTATTATTTAGAAACAGTAGAATAATAATACTGTAGATACACAATAGAATAATAATACTGTAGATACATAATAGAATAATAATAATAATAATGCAACATAAGAATAGCTTTAATATAGGCATAACAATGATTTTAGTAACACACAGGAATGGGTGTTATAACATAATAAATATAAGAATAAAAATAGTAACATAAATACAACATAGGAATAACTTAAACATAACCCAACAATAATTATAATTTATAATAACATGACAATGATTGTAATAGTGCATAGCAATAATTATTGTAAAGTAATATAAGTTGCAATAACATAGATTTAACAAAACATAGCAGTAATTAAAATAGTGCATAGCAATAACCATTGTAAAATAACATTAGAACCACAGTACAACAATTATAATATAGTTTAACAAACAAATACACCATACTATAAATATATAAAACATACAAAAGGCTGTGACCCTGCTATGTAAACAAAACAAGGAAGGTTACTATAACCCTAGTCATAGTGCAATAAGAATGTATAATAGTCTATAAATATATTTAGTCTTGGTAAGTAATAATAAGGAAAAAACACCCTTTTATAACAATGTATAACATCAATGTGCAATATTATAATGTAGTACATGAAATTTTTACAGCCCTGAGGAAGAGAAAATAAAGATTCTCGAAATATCGGCATAAACTAAGATTCATTTCACCAACATTGACCAAAACTCCGAAAAGAACAACACACCATATATATATATATATATATATATATATATATATATATATATATATATATATATATATATATATATATTTGTCTGTTAACACTCTAGCGGTCGCAATTTTTGTTTAATCGTCACCAAACTCGGTATTTAAGCGTTTTATGTAAAAAGGAAGATCAAGTTCGTTAACGGCTGAAATCGGACCAGTGGGAGGGGGGGTTTAGAGGGGGGATTTTCAAAAATTCGAAATATCTCCGTTAATATGTATCGGATCGAACAATTGTATAGAACCAGTCTTATTGCAAATTAAATTTACTATAAATATTGTCATATACATTTATTCTCTATCTTGAATATTAACCGAGATATTTGCACTTTTATGAAGGCTGTGGTCGGGTATTGTTCGGATTAGTTCGGCGGTTTTCGTAACTTCTCGGCTCAGCCGGAAGCTTCTTATAACCTTACCTGTCGTTTTTAACCTTACCTTACCTTCGTTAATTTGTGTGATTTATGCAAATACGGTCTGTCTATCCGCCGCCCCCACCCCTTCTTTAGTTCTTGTACTACTAAAATTAGAGTTATTAAAATGTAAATTATTTTTACAATTCAGAAGCCGTTTCAGTTGAGAATTTATTAAAATTAACTGAAAGACTTCTTATTACCGTTTGTATTTACTCATGGTGGGCTTTTATTACCAGTATGCAGATTTCTCTATTGTAAAACTTCGAATGGGAAATCTGCTTAGTTTACGCAGCCCCTGCGTGACGGACTTTTGTGTTATTCAATTTTAAGAAGTGAAACGACACTTCATTTTTAGCTCATTATAAGTGACACTTTTAGTCTAAACGTTTTGAAGGAATCGTGCTGGCTGTTGTAAAGTAAGGCTTAGGACGAGACTTAGTTAAAATGGCAGATCAGTCCAGCGTGGGAAATCTGCTTAGTTTACGCAGCCCCTGAGTGACGTATGTTTTCAACTATTAGTTATCTACCATCCAATCCTTACTATTGGAATTTTTCTACGTTAAGCAACTGTATCATCGAACATATGATGTCCAGTGAGGTTTATTTGTGAACAGAGGTAACATTTTATAATTCTCCAAAATCACTTCCCTGACAAAACTCCAAAAGTCGCATGTGGAAAATAAATGGGAATTTACTTGGAACTGTCTAGTAGTGAAGTAAACTTTGCTTTATTATAAGAACCAACAGCTTTATTAGGACATATAATGCTGGATATATTAGATACAATGGCAGTAAATTGTTTAGTGTCCAGATTGATTTTTTTTTTCTTTGGGGAAAAGGGCTTAACGATTGAAGAAGCTCTTCAAAAGTGAAGCGTCAGACTATTTGAGAGCGCATTAAAATGTTTACCCAATATAACCTGGAATAGTTCTATTTTATTGATAGTTTTTATTTCCTGGATGGGGTTTTATGTCTTCGAAATAAAAGCTGAGATAGAACAAACTAATGCCATCGGCGTAGATACTAAATGATTTTGGAATCTAGACTTCTGGAAGCCCACCTCCAGTTACAACCGCCATCAAAGAGTTTCATCATCGAGTTACTGTTGCTATAACAACCGTGACATGTTAGCAATATTTAAGAAATTTTATTTTTAAGGATTTAAACCGGTTGGTTTAATAAAAAATACTTCCTAGATTTCAACCCACAATTGTTTGGGCCTGAAATAAATGAAATAGATATTTTTCACAAAATGTTATTGATTATTAATTTTTCTATCCGACCCATGGCAACGGAAATATTTTGAATTTTCGATTTCTCCACTCTCACCCACCCCTCTCTCTCTGCCCAATTTGAACCGTTACCGAACAACATCTTTTTCACATCACAGTTTCCATGAAGCGCTTATAAATCGAGATTGGTAATGTTCAAACAAAAATTGCTACCTCCAGAGCGGTAACAGACAAGTATATATAAATATTTGTATCATTTTTCGCATTTTGTCTTTTGTCATAATGATATAACCGTTGTTATGATAGCACATATTTGTTTCAATAACATCAAGATATCGGAATTAAAATAATATATTACCGGAACCATTGAGTTTGATTCCCTGTAACTTCCGCTATTACCTCACTAATCCGAATCATAATTAGAACTATCTTTTTTTTTTTTTTTGTTTTTTTTTTTTTTTTTTTTTTTTTTTTTTTTTTTTTTTTTTTTTTCTTTTTTTTTTTTTTTCCTCCTCATAGTAACGCTGTGAGGAGTTATTTATTCGAATACATGTTCCATTGCCACATGGCATATTACATGTATTATTATGTTTAAATACATCATTATTTTACAATAAATATTTGTTTATCAATTGTCTATTCAAATATTCAAGAACTATCTTATAAGGCTAAAAGATAGCATCATTTGTCATCCCTTAGTAAGAATAGAACATTTCAAGATGTTTTTCGAGTAATCACCTCATGAGTACAACCTCAATAACTGATTTACCTTAAGGGAAATCTGCTAAAAAGAGGATTTGGTTGAAGTGCTTTTTCGACCTTCGCAAAAAAGTACAGATTTCCCTTAAAGGAAATCAGCTATTGAGGTCGTACTAATGTCGCAAATTTCGAATTTTTTATCGGTTCTACACAGAACATGACGAAAATGAGGTCCCTTCAAAACTGTATAAGTATATATATATATATATATATATATATATATATATAAAATTGTAAACTCTGTCTGTACATTGATTTTTTCTCGAAATTTCACGATAACTTTTCGTTTCACATGTCATAGGCACCATAACTGCATTTTGTTTCTTTCGTGTATGTTTGTTACCTTTTCACGTATAAACGGCTGAACCGAATTTTATGAAACTTGGTATGTATATTACTACTAACCCAACTTAGACTTTAGGCTATATTAATATCCTCTGAGACGAACAGGAGTGGGTGTTATAAGGGAAGCC
This sequence comes from Riptortus pedestris, assembly GCA_019009955.1. Classification (NCBI taxonomy): domain Eukaryota; kingdom Metazoa; phylum Arthropoda; class Insecta; order Hemiptera; family Alydidae; genus Riptortus; species Riptortus pedestris. Next base: position 139,191,166 of record CM032230.1, read on the forward strand.
ATGAATTAAAAATAGCGATATTTCGTTTCCTATTGGTTTTTCGGCAAATATGAACATAACAAAAGTTGTTTATTTTGTTATTTAGAGTAATTTTTGTTATATTCATTTTTGTCTTTTAACATAGTATAAACGAGATATACACTAAAACTTTAGCGGGAGCCGACAATTTTATTGGGGACAAATGTTGAACCAAATTTAACAAAACTTGGTATGTCAATTAGCATTAATTCTTCCATGATTATAAGCTATATTAAAATTTTTTGGTTAGAACGGGAGTGGGGGGTTATAAGGGAGGCCTGAAATAAAAATTCATGGTATTTCATTGTCTATTTGTTTTTCGACAAACATGCACATAACAAAAGTTGTTTACTTTGTTATTTAGATTAACTTTTTTTTTTTTTTTTTTTTTTATACATTTCTCCAGGAACAATGTGTGGAGCAAGTAATTTGCGTAGAAATATTGATATGCTCATCAATTCATTCCTATTTGAACTATTAGGTACCTCAGCTGGAAAAATTAATTCAAATCAATGTTAATATTTTTTCCTTAATAGCTGAAATCTATGCATAATGCACAGGAGACGGGAAATATGACAATTTGTTAATTGTTAGTAAACTCGATATTTAATCGATTTATTAAAAAAAAAGATCAAGTTCGTTAACGGCTGAAATCGGACCGGGGGAGGGAGGGGTTTAGAGGGGAGGAATTTCGAAAATTCGAAATATCTCAGTTATTATATGTCGGATCAAAAAATTGTTTAGAGACAATCTATTGTAAGTGGAATTCACTATATATAGTGTTTATACATATTTTATAATGAGTTTTAACTCAGATATTTGGATGTTATAGTTTTACGGTATCTGTAAACTCCACCTCCTACTAGTGTTATATTAATAATAAGCTGTTATATCATGAACCACTTCATTACAAGGTTAAATACCAGATAGTGTTTTCAACAAAGCTTTATTGTACGATATACAAACAAATACACTCTGTTGGCTCCCCGCCTTCTTTTGTTCTTGGATTACTAAAATCTGAGTGATTGAGACAGAAATTATTCTGATTCATTACAAATTACTCCACTAGCTGTAGTAAATAGTTTTCAATAAAATTAATGTGTTATATCCAGATATATTTCATTAATTGTTCATCTTTCCTGTCTAGAATAATTCAATCTATTCAGTCCTGCGAGTTGGCTGCCCTGTTTGTTTACAATTCAGACGCTTTCCGTTGTAGATGTTATTAACTTTTAAATTGACTGAATGATTTCTTATTTCCGTTTGAATTTATTCGCTTAACCTTCACGGTGGTGTTACCAGTTCGTTGATTTATCTGTTGTCAACCTTCCCGAGGTACTTTTTTCTTCGCTGTATTTGGAGCAGAAATATTTTTTTTCTGTAATCGTTGAATAATGGTAACATTACTAAACTGAAATGAGTGAAGAAAGTGAAACATTTTGCAATAGAGTGAAGAAAGTGAATTGCCTTCTTAATTAGTAATAAGTATAAATTAAAAAATAATTTGAAGTTGGAAATTAAATGCTTTTAAATGTTTCTTAACATTGTAAGAATTTATTTTAACAAAATTAATTGAAATGTGAATGAATTATTGGTGGAAATAATCAATATATTTTAAAATTTAAATATAATAATAATTACCTTCCTTGTTTATAACCTGCACTTGTTTATAACTGCACTACTTCACAATCATCACTAGTTGTTTTATAACTATGTTTATAACCTTTCACAACCAAGCTTATAACCTACCAACAACATACCATAATCTTCACAACATCCTAATTTTGTTCATATTCTGGTTAGACCTGATCATGTATTACACGATTACAGAAAAAATTTAATATTACACTTGTGACGAAAGTTGAATTTACAACTCTCGTGAATTTACCACACTCGCTTCGCTCGTGTGGGTAAACGTTTCACTCGAGTTGTAAAATGATCTACTTTCGTCACTTGTATAATAAATAACTATTTATACGTCATCATTTTGATAATTGAATCCGCAATCGGAGGAAGAGTCCCAGGACAGGATGTACATCCGAGGTCGTGGAAGATACGAGAAGCCGGTGTTGAGGATGCCTTTGACCGACAAGGAATGGAGTGGCAAACCGGAAGACAACTCGAACAAGACAGAAATTCCTGGGTTAAACTGAACAAGAAGATACCTCACACTGCTATGCGCTAGAGAGGCTAGGAGGTTAAGAAGAAGGGAGCTATTTTTAACTGTTTACATGTACCTATAATTGCTCCATACAGGAAATCGTGATACAGTTTAATTTTTTTATTTAGGATAATTGTGCTTCAACCCAACAGAAAATTTATATTTCGTTAAAACGCTTTTACTGTATTAGGGAATTTGATATGTTTTTGAACAGTGTGTGGTTCTTCGTGCGAAGAAGATCCGAGATCGTACGCAGTTTCAACTGTTAATTTTGAGTTACAGGTTAGGAAGGTTGGATAAAAAAGATTTTTTTTTTGAGATTTATTTGCAGATTTTCCTTATGGGAAATCAGCTATTGAGGTCATACTCATGACGCAATTTTCGAAATTTTTCTTCAAAAGTTCATTGTCCCTACCTAGGAGTTGACGAAAATGAGGTCCGTACAAAACTGTATATATATATAGATATATATATATATATATATATATATATATATATATATATATATATATATCTTAACGCTCTTGTGGTCGCAATTATTGTTTAATCGTTACCAAACTCGATATCTAGTCGTTTTATGTAAAAAGAAACATCAAGTTCGTTAACGGCTGAAATCAGACCAGGGGGAGGGGAGTTTTAGAAGGGAGGAAGTTTCTATGTTACTATACGTCGGATCGAAAAATTGTATTGCAAATTAAATTTATTAACTATAAATATCTTGAATATTAATCGCGATATATGATTTTTCAGCTTCCGGTAAACCCCCACTTTTACTCGTGTTACACAAACCTTACTCAGTTATATAATAAACCACATTATTCGATGCTTAAATACCAAATATTGTGCCAGAAGCCTTTATTATACAAGATACATGCAAATATGATCTTGTGACTCAATTAAATTCTCGGACTTTTAAAATTTGATTGATTGAGATAAAAACTATCCCGATTCATTATAAATTACAGTACTAGATTTAGTAAATAGTTTTCAATAAAAGTAATACGTTATATTCCAATATACTCGCATTTCAGTAATTGTTTTTCTTTCCGCTGAGCCGTTGACATACTGGTTTGTTTACACTTGAGATGCTTCCGGCCGGCAGGGGAAAGATTTCTTATTACCGTTTGTACTTATTTACTTAATATACACGGTGGTGTTGTAGTATGTAGGTTTATCTATTATTAAATTTCGCGAGGGAAATCTGCTTAGTTTTCGCAGCCCCTATGTGACGGACTTTATGTGTGTGACCAATTGTTACCAGTCTGTAGGACGTTTTCGCCACTTCTGGACGATGTTTCCCCATATTCCTGTGTTCTACTGTTGGGTCTGTATTCTCCGAAAATATTATTGGATGTCTTTTGAACATGCTCTGTCGATGGTTGCAGTTATTATAATTATTTGATTCTTCTTCTGCTCTCACATTGATTTTAATGGGGTGCCTCACACATAAAAATTATTTCTTTATCAGAGACCAAAGATTAGAGTGGTAAAAGAGAAGTATGTATATCATTTTGAACAGACCTCATTTTCTTCGACAATGGCGTTACGGATACAGTCTCAATAGCTGATTCCCCGTAAGGGAAATCTAATAAAAGAAATTCTGAGTTGGTATTCTGGCAGGTGGGAGTGACTTCTAATGTATGTAGGATGAAAAAATTATTGGCTACGCTTCTACTATAACTTTTTCTTTCCACTATAATAATTTATTAGAACGGCAGAGCGCTTTCGATGCTGTGCATCGTCTTCAGTGCCCTGTTGACACACCAAATAATAATTACATTTCTATTAAAATATTTAGATAACATATAACAATAAAAACGTATCTGTCTTAGAACTAATTATAGTGGGAGCTTAGCCAACAGTTTTTTCATCCTACATACATTAATAAAAGAAAATACTCTTGTTTTGGGAACAATTATGGAAGGGAAATCCATAAAGAACCTGCGTAAGATAAAAAAAAAGTATCACACAAATGATTAAACAATTTCCGGAAAGAAAGATATGAAGTCGTTATCAACTTTGAATAGGAGGATACTTGCAGAGAGCCCTAGATGCCCACCGTTATGCAACACGTCCCCTTACCACCTGATCAGTTACGGCTGGAGTAAATTGAGGCCTATCGGTCTATTGGAATCAACTCATACCAGGTCCTCCTTGGTTAACGGAAGTTGTCCGTCGAGTCGAACACTCATATTTGAAAGTTAATTCCGACGTTTTTTTTTCATCAGACCAGGAATAAAGAATGAGGTTAAGGGAAGTATAAAATCCAAAATCAGTTTGACGTAATTTTCACTTTTTTATATCGTTATTATATTTTTATAGTTTTCTGTCCTCACTATAGTCTCACTTTTAGTGATTCAATTTTGGAGCAGGTGAGCCTTTAAAAATCGCACGCCGAGCTTAAATTTGATTTTTTTGTATAGTATTCCTATGGAATAGTGCAGAATAAATTGGAGACCAGTAGCGTTTCAAGAACATGGGAAATCTGCTTAGTTTACGTAGGCTCTGTGTGTCGGACTTTTTTCTTCCTTTATAATTGGAAAGTGACCATCATTATGCCTTGGTCGGCTAAACTTCGATTTTTCGCATACTTTGTAACAGAGTATCTAGGACTTAGAAAACCTGTGTAGGTAGGTGAAGTTGATCCGCTCATCACAAATCACGGGTCTTAAAAAATAATTACTAACTTTCTTTGCCAGGTACACGACATGCTAGAACTGGAAAAAAATATCTAACGGATTACCAGCCGACTTGTTAAATGCATATATATATGTTAATGCCAAAAGGAAAAAACAAAATGTATATTCAGTTATCGAGAGAAAGTATTCTTATTGACTAAATTAGCCATATTGTTATTACAGGAATTTACGAGTAGAGGATTTGCTCTCTTCATGAATAGCTTTTAACAAGATACGAGGCTAATGATTGGCGAACACAGTCAAACTTTCTTCTACGTGATCGAGCAGCTAACGATCGCCTTCATAAATGCTCAATTATGAAGCAAAATGGATCTGAAAGTTCTAAACAAGTCTGACTCAAGTAAAAGTAGGCTCTGAAGTCTTCTAATAAGCATCCTCATACTGGCCAACTGGACAGGCCAACCTACTGGCCAGGAGGCTTCTACGGAAATTGCAGCGTTCTCCAACCAGGGCGACGCCGAGTGTAAAGGAAGAAGTCAATCGCTCAGGCTGCGTAAACTAAGCAGATTCCTCACGTACTGGAATATGATCTCATCTCACCACCTATGGTACTCCAGTTCTGCCACAGTAAGAAACAGATGTAAAAAGGAATTAAAATGTTTAGCAACTGAGATACTGGGAGTGAAAATCCGACCAGTAGGAATATGGCAATAAACAGTAAATAACTCCGTTAATATACACATTACTCATAAGATTAATAACTTAATCTTTAGTTTTACATGAAATGCATATATATATATAAACTAGCTAAGGTACCCGGCTTTGCCCGGGAATTCATTTGAGGCTGAATGGTGATGGTATTTTTTCGGCAAGACTTTACTTTGCACAATATTTTGACATTTCCCCGTTTCAGTGTTTAGGGTTTTAGTACCCGGAGTTGGTTTGGAATAGAAAATGAAATATCGCGAATTTTTAATTCAGGCCTCCCTTATAACCCCCACTCCCGTTATAACATAACCATTTTAATATAGGTTATTACCATGTAAGAATTAATGCTAATTTATATATTCTGAGTTGTTCGAATCGGTTCAACCGTTGGTGTCCAATAAAATAGTTGACTCCCGCTTTAGCTTTTAGTGTATATTTCGTTTATAATTTTTTATACAACTAAAGTGCATATAACAAACGTTACTCTAAATAACAAAATAAACAACTTTTGTTATGTGCATATTTGCTGAAAAAGCAATAGAAACGAAATATCGCTATTTTTAATTTCAGGCCTCCCTTATAACCCTCACTCCTGGACGTCCCTAGAAATGTTAGTATGGCTTATTATAAGGAAATCGTTAGTACTAATACACATAGCGAGTTTGGTTTAGTTCGGTTGAGTCTTTTGTGCCAAAAACAATTGTGGACTCCCGCTATAGTTTTTAGCGTATAACTCATTTATACTTCCGTATACGGCAAAAGTGCATATAACAAAAGTTACTGTAAATTATAAAATAAACAACTTTTGTTATGTGCATATTTGCTGAAAAAGCAATAGGAAATGAAATATCGCTATTTTTAATTTTAGCCCTCCCTTATAACCCCCATTCCTGTTCGTCTTAGAGAATATTAATATAGCCTAAAGTCTAAGTTGGGCTAGTAGTAATATACATACCAAGTTCCATAAAATTCGGTTCAGCCGTTTATGCGTGAAAAGGTAACAAACAAACAAATAAACAAACGGACACGAAAGAAACAAAATGCAGTTATGACATGTGAAACGAAAAGTTATCGTGAAATTTCGCGAAAAAAATCAATGTACAGACAGAGGTTACAATTTTATATATATATATAGATTAAACGATTATGATAATAAAAAACAGATTTTATAGAAGCCCCCTTATTATTCATTGGCCCCTTTATTTATTCAGAATACTTTCAATGCTTCAAGCTCATCTTCATTGCTGTGATATTTTATGACAGTGAGTAACGTCAGGGTTAGCTTGGCAGTCTTTATCACTCAAGGAATTTACTTGGGTTTATTCAAGTATCTGGTTGTGCACAGTAGGCCTGTGAAGAATCGATAGAGAGAAATAGAGAGTAGATACCCCACTAGTTTAGTGAGATTTTCCTTAAGCGAAATCAGCTGTTGACTCATTACGTGATTTTCGAAAAATGTCTTCAGATGTCCATCAATCATACCCAGGAGACGACGAAAATGAGGTCCGTTCAGAATTATATATATCTATTTGTCTGGTAACGCTCTAGCGGTCGTATTTGTTGTCTAATCGTTACCAAACTCGATATTTATTCGTTTTATGCAAAAAGAAAGAGTTCGTTATTGGCGGAAATCGGACCAGTGGGAGGGGGGTTAAGGGGGGGGGGATTTTCGAATTTGAAATATTGCTGTTACTATACGTCGGATGGAAAACTTGTATACAACCAATCTTATTGCAAATTAAATTTACTATAGATATTGTTATATACATTTATTCTCTATCTTGAATATTAACCAAAATATTTGTATTTCTATTATGCGTGTGCGGATAACGGACGAGATGAGATAGGCTGCATTTGTTTCTATGTTCGTTTCTGTTCTTCGTTCGTCTCTGGTCGGTTTTAATCGTGAGATTCGGCCGAAAGTTAGTTCTGCCATTTCCGCAAGTGTTTGGCTCACGTGAAATTCATTTAGAGACTGGTGTAAGCTTCTCCTTTGTGAGATATATGCAATTATTCATTATAAATTACGGTACTAGATATAGTAAATTGTTTGCAATAAGGTTAATATTTTATATTCAGATATATTTAAGTAATTCTGTTTCTTTCCTGTGAAGAATATGTCTATCTATCTGTTCAGCTCTGAGTGGTTGTCAGAGCTGATTACAATTCAGAAGCTGTTTCCTTTGGGGGCTTTTTAAAATTAACTGAAAGATTTCTCATTACCGTTTGTATTTACTCACGGTGGCTTTAAGTGTTACCAGTATGCAGATTTCTCTATTGTAAAACTTTAAGTGGGAAATCTGCTTAGTTTATGCAGCCCCTGCGTGACGGACTTTTTTATTCTAAGTCCTAGATATAATTGTTGTTTTAGGTTTTCTTGTTATCACTTTTTTTAAAAAATATTCTCTTATTAAGTTAATATGTTATTTGTTTTTTAGTAGCTAATTCTTGCAGTGTAGTTTTAAATTTCTTTATTTTTTTTTTTTTTAATTTTGACTAGCTAAGTATGCTCTTAAGTAATGATATCTCCCTTTTAGCAGATTTCCCTTAAGCGAAATCAGCTATTGAGGTCGTACTCATGACGCGATTTTCGAAAATTTTCTTCAAATGTCCATCGATCCTACCCAGGAGATGACGAAAATGAGGTCCGTTCAAAATTATATATATATATATATATATATATATATATATATATATATATATATATATATATATTTGTCTGTTAACGCTCTAGCGGTCGCAATTTTTGTTTGATCGTTACGAAACTCGATATTTAACCGTTTTATGTAAAAAGACAGATCAAGTTCGTTAATGGCTAAAATCGAACCAGAGGGAGGGGGGGGTTTAGAGGGGGGGATTTTCGAAAATTCAAAATATGTCCGTTATTATGCATCGGATCGAAAAATTGTATAGAACCAATCTTATTGCAAATTAAATTTACTATAAATATTGTTATATACATTTATTCTCTATCTTGAATATTAACCGAGATATTTGAATTTTTATGAAGTCTGTGGTTCGTATTATATCGGCCATCTTCGTCAATTCTCGGCTCAGGCGGAACTTCTTCTAACCTGTCGTTTTTAACCTTACCTTACCTTCTTTACATTGTGAGATTTATGCAAATACATTCTGTTCATCCGCCCCCCCCCCTTCTTTAGTTCTTGGACTACTAAAATTTGAGTTATTAAAATATAAATTATTCTTACAATTCAGAAGCCGTTTCAGTTAGGAATTTATTTTAATTTACTGAAAGAGTTCTCATTATCTAGTCACGGTGGTATTGTGTTACTAGTGTGCAGATTTCTCTATTGTAAAACTTCACGTGGGAAATCTGCTTAGTTTACGCAGCCCCTGCGTGACGGACTTTTATTTTCTGTGATATCTATCTCTATTTAGATCTACTGTTCAACGTTCCATTGTATTTTAATTTGTTTTTCTTTCTTCTTATTTTCAGTTAAGATTGTTAAATTAAATAATGTTGGTTGCATGATTTTCATAGATTTTTTAGCAGATTTCCCGTAAGGGAAATCAGCTATTGAGGTTTTACTCATGACGGAATTTTCGAAATTTTTCTTCAAATGTCATCGATCCTACCTAGTAGACGAAAATGAGGTCCGTTCAAAACTGTATATATATAACTATATATTTGTCTGTTACCGCTCTAGCGGTCGCAATTTTTGTTTAATCGTTACCAAACACGATATTTAGTCGTTTTATATAAAAAGAAAGATCAAGTTCGTTAACGTCTGAAATCGTACCAGTGGGAGGGGGGGGTTTAGAGGGGAGGATTTTCCAATTTCCAATTTGAAATATCTCCATTACTATACGTCGGAACGAAAAATTTTACAGAATCAATCTTATTGTACATTAAATTTACTATATATATATTACACACATTAAATATTGTTATATATATTTTTTCTCTATCTTGAATATTAACCGAGATATTTGCATTTTTATTAAATCTGGGCGCCTAACTGACGTGAGTTATTTTCCCGCCAAAAGTTAGTTCGGCCGTTTCCTTGACTGGCTCGGCTCTCGTGAAATTTCTCTATTGTATAACTTCACGTGGGAAATCTGCTTAGTTTACGCAGCCCCTGCGAGACGGACTTTTTGTTTATTTCCGCAGTCACTGAAGATGGATCTGTTGCTCTGAAAGTGCCCTCTGTCAAAACAAATCGTTATTATAATTGTAGGAGAAAACAGGCCTGCTGTGTACATCCAGATAGTGATTCGTTCCTCTACCATCCAGCTGCCCTAGACGAAATTGTTCAACACTTGAACTGATTATTTCCTTTATGTACTGCGGAATTTCGAGGCTCTGGGGTCATCTTCAGCTCGAGGTATTACAGACACCAGACAGTAACACCAACGCTTCGCAGGTTTTCATGTTTATCTCTCAAGACAACTTTGTAAGACAGCCATAGAAGCTAGTTAGGTCTACACGGACTGTAGTACCTGTAGTTCTTTCCTAGATATTTCCAAAAATAGTTATTTATTATACAAGTGACGGAAGTAGATCATTTTACAACTCGAGTGAAACGTTTACCCACACGAGCGAAGCGAGTGTGGTAATTTCACGAGAGTTGTAAATTCTACTTTCGTCACGAGTGTAATATTAAATTTTTTTCTGTAATCGCGTAATACATGATCAGATCTAACCAGAATATGAACAAAATTAGGATGTTGTGTAGATTATGGTATGTTGTTGGTAGGTTATAAGCATGGTTGTGAAAGGTTATAAGCATAGTTATAAAACAACTAGTGATGATTGTGAAGTAGTGCAGTTATAAACAAGTGCAGGTTATAAACAAGGAAGGTAATTATCATTATATTTAAATTTTAAAATATATTGATTATTTCCACCAATAATTCATTCACATTTCAATTTATTTTGTTAAAATAAATTCTTACAATGTTAAGAAACATTTAAAAGCATTTAATTTCCAACTTCAAATTATTTTTTAATTTATACTTATTACTAATTAAAAAGTGATTACTTTCTTCACTCTATTGCAAAATGATTCACTTTCTTCACTCATTTCAGTTTAGTAATGTTGCCATTATTCAACGATTACAGAAAAAAAATATTTGTTCATGTTTTACTACGCTTAATATTGAAAGCGTTATGAACATTTGCTAATATTTCCATCTCTCTCTCCTCCCACTCACTCGTATAACACACACACATATAGACATTAAAAAAAATATACCACTTATATTGTAGAAGGCTTATTATCTCCTTAAGGAGCTGTTAAACCACTTAGCACTCCCGACTTAGTCATCGGCTTCATTACTAAGGTTTACGTGGGGGAATGTTTGCTTTAAATGAAAAAAAAAACCTCAAATAAAAAACCTAATTGGTTTGACCCAATATCCATTGATGATTGCTGATAGGATCGAAGTGGATATATCGTCAAGTATATTGATCCTTATTGCTCACGACGTAGATGTAGGTCAATATTTTCTCGCAGTGTTCCAAACTGATGGTTACGCTCTACATTTGATGATTATCTATAGTGGAAAAAAAATATATTCCCAATTTCTCTGACCTCTTTCACTAAACTAATAATAGGATAGTGTGCTGATAACAAATTATTGAAAAAGTCCGTCACGCAGGCGCTGCGTAAACTAAGCAGATTTCCCACGTGAAGTTTTACAATAGAGAAATCTGCCTAATAACAACTGTAGTAGTAAGAAACCTCTAAGCCTAAAACATTATTTAGGACGTAATAACCCAGTTGTTTCTAGCTCCAAAAAACAGTTAACCTAACCTCTAAACCTATTCACGAGGGACGAATAGTTATAGAAACGGCCGCCAGAGCTCTCGTCGGAAAGTCCGAACATAGCCTACTGGTGACCACACGCAGAATACAAATGCAAATATCTCGGTTAATATTCAAGATACAGAATAAATGTATATAACAATATTTATAGTAAATTTAATTTGCAATAAGATTTATTCTGTACAATTTTTCGGTCCGACGTATAGTAACGGAGATATTTCGAATTTTCGAAAATCCTCCCCTCTAAACCTCCCCTCCCACTGGTCCGATTTCAGCCGTTAACGAACTTGATCTTTCTTTTTACATAAAACGACTAAATATCGAGTTTGGTAACGATTAGACAACAAATACGACCGCTAGAGCGTTACCAGACAAATAGATATATATAATTCTGAACGGACCTCATTTTCGTCATCTCCTGGGTATGATTGATGGACATTTGAAGACATTTTTCGAGTTTGGTAACGATCAAACAAAAATTGCGACCGCTAGAGCGGTAACAGACAAATATATATATATATATATATATATATATATATATATATATATATATATATACAGTTTTGAAAGGACATCATTTTCGTCATCTCCTGGGTAGGATCGATGGAAATTTAAGAAAAATTTCGAAAATTCCGTCATGAGTACAACCTCAATAGCTGATTTCCCTTAAGGGAAATCTGCTAATAACACAATTAATTAATGCACCCTACAAATAAGTTAAAATTTGTAAGTCAGTGACAGGGGCTGCGTAAACTAAGCAGATTTTCCGCGTGCTAGTACGATACACTAGTGATATCTCGCACATATTCTAACTGAAAACAAGAAAGTATGAATTACTCGCTTGATAATTTGAGTTACGAAAAAATATATATAGAACAGCAATTGTAGAGTATCAATATTTTAACAAAAGTTATTCTATAACACTTTTTGTTTCAACTCAAAATAATGGTGATATTTGGAAATTTCGAATCCCCCCTCTAAACCACACTTATTTCTGGTGCGGTTTCTGCCAATAACAGATATTATGTTCAGTGTTGCTTGAAACAGTAAAATGTCGAGTATGTTATAGATCAAATAAACATTTTAGAGACAAGAAGGTAAAATCTTAATTGATGACGCCAACGTACAACTAATTCGTATGTATCTCCCTTAATAATGGTCTCATGAAAACAATATTTGGCAATTAAGTTTAAAATGAAGAGGTTCATGTTATAACAGGTTATTGTTAATATGACATGAGTAGGAGTGGGGGTTTACTGAAGGCTAACTAAACTAAACATTCCAAATATCTCTGCTAAATACTCATATTAGAGAAAATATGTTTATATTATTTATTTATTTAGTTATGTTTATATTAACATTTATAGGCAATTAAATTTACAATAAGATTGGTACTATACAATGTTTTGATCAGATTTATAATTTTACTTTTAATACTGTTCCGATTTGAGTCGTTGATCTTTCTATTTACATAAAACGATTATAAACTTTTTGAGCAAAACTAAAGATCAAGTTTATTAATGGTGACAATCGGACCAGTGGCGGATGGTTTAGTGGGAATTTTGAAAATAGGAAAAATCTCTGTCATTTTATTTTCCAGTAAATGCTGTTATATATATTTTTTCGCTATCCTGAATATTAACTGAGATATTTGCATTTCTTAGTTATCAGCCTTTTGTAAACCCCCCATTCCTACTCTGGTCATATTATCAAAAAGTTGTTATATAATCGACATCTTTACTAGGAACTTAAATTCCAAATATTGCTTTCAACAGATCTTTACTAGATGAGACACTTGCAAATACATCAATTCTTATTAGCAGATTTCCCTTAAGGGAAATCAGCTATTGAGGTTGTACTCACGACGCGATTTTCGAAATTTTTCTTTAAATGTCCATCGATCCTACCGAGGAGATGACGAAAATGTCGTCGTTCCAAACTGTATCTCTCTCTCTCTCTCTCTCTCTCTATATATATATATATATATATATATATATATCTATATATATATAAAATTGTAACCTCTGTCTGTACATTGATTTTTTTCGCGAAATTTCACGATAACTTTTCGTTTCACATGTCATAGACACCAAAACTGCATTTTGTTTCTTTCGTGTATGTTTGTTTGTTTGTTTGTTTGTTTGTTTGTTTGTTTGTTTGTTTGTTTGTTTGTTTGTTTGTTTGTTACCTTTTCACGCATAAACGGCTGAACCGAATTTTATGAAACTTGGTATGTATATTACTACTAGCCCAACTTAGACTTTAGGCTATATTAATATTCTCTAAGACGAACAGGAGTGGGGGTTATAAGGGAGACCTGAAATTAAAAATAGCGATATTTCGTTTCCTATTGGTTTTTCGGCAAATATGCACATAACAAAAGTTGTTTATTTTGTAATGTAGAGTAACTTTTGTTATATGCACTTTTGCCGTATACGGAAGTATAAATGAGTTATACGCTAAAAGCTATAGCGGGAGTCCACAATTTTATTTGGGACAAAAGACTCAACCGAACTAAACCAAACTCGGTATGTGAATTAGCACTAACGCCTTCCTTATAATAAGCCATACTAACATTTCTAGGGACGTGCAGGAGTGGGGGTTATAAGGGAGGCCTGAAATTGATAATAGTGATATTTCGTTTCCTATTGCATTTACGGCAAATATGCACTTAACCAAAGTTGTTTATTTTGCTATTTAGAGAAACTTTTGTTATATGCACTTTTGCCTTATACGGAAGTATAAATGAGTTATACGCTAAAAACTATAGCGGGAGTCCACAATTTTATTTGGCACCAAAGACTCAACCGAATTAAACCAAACTCGGTATCTGAATTAGTACTAACGCCTTCATTATAATAAGCTATACTAACATTTCTTGGGACTGGCAGGAGTGGGGGTTATAAGGAAGGCCTGAAATTAATAATAGTGATATTTCGTTTCCTATTGCATTTTCGGTAAATATGCACATAACAAAAGTTGTTTATTTTGTTATCTAGAGAAACTTTTGTTATATGCACTTTTGCCGTATACGGAAGAATAAATGAGTTATACGCTAAAAACTATAGCGGGAGACCACAATTTTATTTGGCACCAAAGACTCAACCGAATTAAACCAAACTCGGTATCTGAATTAGTACTAACGCCTTCATTATAATAAGCTATACTAACATTTCTCGGGACGGGCAGGAGTGGGGGTTATAAGGAAGGCCTGAAATTAATAATAGTGATATTTCGTTTCCTATTGCATTTTCGGTAAATATGCACATAACAAAAGTTGTTTATTTTGTTATTTAGAGAAACTTTTTTATATACACTATCATCGTATACCGAAGTATAAAGGCGTTATATGCTGAAAATTATAGCGGGAGACAACAATTTTATTTGGCACAAAAGACTCAACCGAACTAAATAAAACACTCAGTATGTATATTAAAACTAATGCCTTCCTTATAATAAGTCATACTAGCATTTCTAGGGACGGGCAGCAGTGGGGGTTATAAGGAAGGCCTGAAATTAATAATAATGATTTCCTATTGGGGTTTCGGCAAATATGCACATAACAAAAGTTGTTTATTTTGTTATTTAGAGAAATTTGCTCAACAGTTCATTTCAATATGAACTACCAGGTACCTCTCCTGAAAAAATTAATTCAAATATATGTCAATATTTTCTCCTTATTAATTCAAATCTATGCATAATGCACAGGAGACGGGAAATATGACAATATGCAGGACAGTGAAGTCTTACATAAAAAAATAATTTTATTATTAACAAATGCCAACAACGGGTATTAACCCTAAACACTGGAACGGGTAAATGTCAAAATATTGTGCAAAGTAAAGCCTTGCCAAAAATATACTTTCACCATTCAGCCTCAAATGAATAATAAAATAATACATTGAATCAATATTTTAAGGAAAACTATGGATACTGGAGCGGAAGGAGGTCGGAGCCTAAACAGTTAATTGAGTTAATTAATTTCCTGTTAAATGCTTTCATTACTGGAAATGATTTCCACTGAGCTCTACTATTACGAATATAATCTAATGTACAAAACTATGTTTAAACTATATGTGCTCGGATTGGTTTTTGACAGGAAATAAGTTTCATTATAGAGGATATTTAATTGTAATAAATGCTATCCACGATTATGGTTTGAAGTATTCAAAAAGGTGAGTTGGAAAAGTGGAGAGGGATAGATTAGGAACACATTTTTATTTATTCTTCAAAATTAATATTTCTCATCTATACGTCGCCTGCCTGACCCTCACGGGAAAACAATGCGCCCAGACGGGAAGTGTAGTAAACATTGAAGCCTTGCTCAAAAAAAAAAAAAAATACTATTATCATTCAGCCTCAAATGATTTCCCGAGCGAAGCCGGGTACCTTAGCTAGTATATATATATATATATATTTGTCTGTTACCGCTCTAGCAGTCGCAATTATTGTTTAATCGTTACCAAACTCGATATTTAGTCGTTTTATGTAAAAAGAAAGATCAAGTTCGTTAACGGCTGAAATTGGGCCAGGGGGAGGGGGGGGGTTTAGAGGGGAGGATTTTCGAAAATTTGAAATATCTCCGATACCATAGGTCGGATCGAAAACTTATATAGAATTATTCTTATTGCAAATTAAATTTACTATAAATATTGTTATACACGTTTATTCAATATATTGAATATTAACCGAGATATTTGCATTTTTTAGTTTTCAGCCATAAGCAAACCGCCACTTCTACTCATGTTACATAAGCAATACTCTGCTACATAATAAATTACATTATTCGAAGTTTAAATACCAAAAATTGTATTGAAGAGACCTTTATTATACGAGATACATGCACATATGTTCTGGTGATCCCCCCCCCCTCCCCGTCTTAAGGTTTTGGACCACTAAAATTTGATTGATTGAGATAACAATTATTCTGACTCATTATTAAGGTCTCTAGTTCAGTACTAGATATAGTAAATTGTTCTCAATAAAATTAATATGTTATATTCTGATATATTTCAGTAATTGTTTTTCTTTCCGGTGTGAGGCGGGCAGACCCGTTTGTTTACATTTCTAACCTAACGCTCCCTGTCGGCAGTTTATTGAAATTGGATGAAACATTTCTTATTTCCGTTTGTATTTATTCATGGTGGTGATGTGTTACCAGTATGTATATTTATCTATTACTAAACTTCACGTGGGAAATCTGCTTAGTTTACGCAGCCCCTGCGTGACGGACTTTTTTACATACTTCATACACTCGAAAATGTTTATTTGATCAGAAGCGTACTCCATGTTTAAGCGTTTCATTCAACACTAAAGATCATATTCGTAAATGGATGAAATCGGACCTGAGCAACGGATGTGTAATTCGAAAATCCAATATATCTCCATTATTATGAGACGGATCGAAAATAAATGTCTACAAGGTACTTTCTGACTTTCAGTCCAGTAAAGTCCAAATTCTACTAATCGGATTTATATTTAGATATACGGAGTATATGGTGCGATATCAGTAGGGTGTCGTACCTGCATGTTGGAAATCTGCTTAGTTTACGCACCGCCTGCGCGACGGACATTTTAGTAATTCTGCGGACTATAAGTCACCAGATGGTTATGTCAAATCGTGAACTGTGTCTCTACGCCCATGGCCCATGGAAGCGAGTGGCGAAACCATCTCCCCTACAAATATTACCCAACACAATGCGCAGCATAATTAATGAGCGCAATTCCATTGTACAATTGCATTAATTTGCTCCAATATATATTGTACTTTTGCCCAGTGTATGTATTTATGAAAGGAGTGGCAGTAGATATATATCTGGACACGGTCCGGAGCGGGTTGCCACATCGTCCCACGCAGTCCGGGCTCTGTCCTTCCCTCGCCGGCCACCGCCTCATACATCTTCCGTTTATATAGACAAAATTGTCATAACAGGTATGTAGGCAGATCAAGTCCCCTCGGGGCAAATGGATGGGAATTAATCGGAAACCCGCCGTCTCCTTTGTCAATATTCAACTAACATCTAGCCTCGGAGGCTCACGCTTGTAAACGGCTAACGCGCAGGATCTGTGTCATCTTTAATTCCGTGTTTTCCTTTAGTAAGACTCCAAGACGTTAACCTAAACTATAAATATTTTGCGATATAGAAGCTCCCCCCTCTCCTATAACCATGATAAAAAGTTCGTCGAGCAGGGGCTGCGAGGTTTTTGTTTTAAATATATTAGCTATTCATTTTAACCACAGAAAAAATTCCATAAACGTTTTCAGAATCGCTGTCAGTTAATGCAATACCTAAGATCAGTTTGAATTTAAAAATTTTATATCAAATCTACTTTGATAGTTTACCCCATTGTGTACTAGCGGCCCCTGATTTTGAGGTAATAAAACCAATCTTCATATTTAAAGTTAATTGTTACATAAAGGGCGATTACCCAAAAATGTTTCAGAACCAATTTAGTTCTAAAATGAATTTATAACAATCGTTGTTCTATAGTCCCCCCCCCACCCCCTCTAAATTGAATAATAAAATTAATATTAACCAAAATATTTGCATTACTGCTAATGAAATTGTCAAATGAACAGTATAGGTATACCTCATGTCAACATTCAATTTCGAGTCCTGCTCTTATATATAGTTTTGAGCGGACCTCAATTCCGTCATCTCCTGGGTAGGGATCAATGGACATTTGGGGAAATGTTTCGAGAATCGCGTTCTTAGAACGACCTCAATTGCTGACTTTCACTTAAGGGAAATCTGCTTATAAAGTTCAGACCAATTCTGAGAAAATAATTTATCAAATTGCTCTAGCTATTTTTAAAAAATTTAGAGATTAAAGCATTTTCGCCTTGTCCTAGCGTAAATCAGTGACAGAGGACAGGTTTAATGGAGGTGTCTGTAAGTTGGAATTGTTAGTTTGTCACATGGGCAAGTCCCAAAATCTATTTAAGTTATTAAGTCCTCTTGGTCTGGTGCCTATTTTGGTTTAAATATTTTTCTTTTCGGTATAATGTTTTGATTTCTGACAAGAAGGAATGTAATGGACATCACTTTTAACACGTTTTAATAGAAGATAATGACGTGAGCTTGTAATGTAAATATTGCTGAAGTAGGAGTCAAATTTTACTGTGGTTTAAAATCGATTTACTACGAATAAGTCTATTGAAAAAAAAAAATCTCTTGAACAACATTTGTAACAGATAAGTTGATCAAGAACATTTGCTATTTTTCTTGAGGCTTTTCCAGTTCTTGATATGTTTTATAGTACTTCTGGTTGTTACCTTGGCATTGACCTTGGGATTTTCTATAGACCATCGCTAACCATTCTGCAGGCGTCCTTATTGCGCATTAACAGAAAATGAGGTACCTCTTCCAGCTCATGTATTTTATATTTGTTTTATATATACCAAGTTTCCGGAACCAATTGGTAATTTCGATCTGCATTTCCTACCACTAATCGTTAGGGGATAACGGCTTGTTTGGTGGTCAGTTAGTTCATCAAATGTTGTCTGGTAATTCATACTGATGAAATTGTACTGCAACCTAAGGATTATCTAGTTTGTATATATCTTCTCAGTCGTTCCCTAGGCATTGTTATCAGCACGTCCTCTTTTGAATACGTCTGAGTGTCAATCATTGAGGGCTTTCGCTATGCTTATTATGTTGCCCAAGAGACTCAAGGATCTCTGGGTCTCTTATATGGTCCATGGGTATCGTGCTTATGGTCTAGTCGTTCTGAGGATAGCAGATCCCTCCCACCTTTATCTCACATATAGTTCTTTCTTTCCCCGTTTTTAGTCCGGATTATGCATTTCAGGGATTTTTTTAACATACTGTAGATTCCTACTTTGAGTGGAGGTTATACATGTTCAATAACTCTGTTCTGTCGAGCCGCTGCGTCTTGGTAAAATCGGACGTTTAAGAAAAAGATCATTGGACACAATCCCAAATTCAGCGATGTGACATGAGTAATTCCTCGCTTTATTCCGAAGAGCTCCTTCCGTTTTCTCTTCTCCAGGCATCCAGCTCCAGGGCTTCCTGGACTCCATCGAACGCGGGAAGAGTGATTGAGAATCTGATCGAAGCGTCATCCAAATAAATGCATGCCTCTGGTAGTTTCAATTATGAGAGCGAGGCCACTGCCAACTTCCCTTTCATGGCTGGCTTTGTTTGTGGCGTTGCGTCAGGCATTGTCTTAAAGCCCTTTGTCTTATCATCTTATCCATCGCTATCTACTGCCCTCCTCACCGCCATCACAGATACTCTCGGTCTCACTGGTTCCGCTCACCGTGGGCTCCCTCTCGCTGTTTACTCTTGTAACAACAATGGCTAATCAGCGAAGCAGTCGCCAACTTGTCAAGCTACCTGGATAACAAATTAAAGGCTGCAGGCGTTTAAAGAGTCTTATGTCTCAATTCGTGAGGCGTTTGGGCCTTTTGACGTGTAATCCGCACAATGATTCCATTCTCATTTACTGTACCAGTACGACAATGTTGAAAATTATTCGATGGAGATCATCGGGATAAAAGCTACGAAGCCCTTTCACTTTCCCGGTTTGCTCAAATAGATGTGCTGAATTGTGGAAGGCAGTTATCAAGAAGAAACCACGCAACCGGTATTCCTTCCATAAATGATAAATTGTTTTGTGTGTTTTCTTCCCTCATTGTTATCTCTATATTGTACATTTGAGTATTGCAAATTCCCAAGTCATCGGAGTTAAAATCTTTGCACACCATCAACCTCTTATATTCGGAAGACTGTAAATGCGCCAGCAACAGTTTACCCTTCTTGGCTACCAGTAATGAATACAACTATTTCTGGATTTTCTATTAAATTTAAGATATTTCCGAATATTCCGGATATACAGACTGGCAATATAGAGTTCAGTAGATATATTTTTTTTATTATAGTCCCACGCTATTTAAATGGCACTAAACCGCAACCCACACTTGGAAAAAAGCTTGAGTGTAGTCGATCTGTTCTTCTTAAAATCAGAAAACTTCAAATAACTCGGAGCTACACCTCTATCAATGGCCAGTTTACTGATATTCCCCGCATTTTACCTAATGTCTTTCTTCAGTTTTTGGAGATTTAATATCTTGGGAAACCTCACGTGGGGTTTGGAGGGTACCCTGGTCGCATAAGGTGTAAAACTTTAGCTTTAAGTTTTTGATCCATCGTGAGTCCGAAATGGAATAGAGACTTCAGACTCAGAAAAAGGAAAACAAGAAAAGAGATGATATTTGAAGCAAGACAGTCGAATTTACACGAAATGGGACATGCGGTAAGAAGAATCCATCCGGCTCATGAATGCGGCAATGTTAAGTCGCAGTCCACAAGGTAAACCGAAATTGGGATGGATTGACGCTTTACGTTGTACGAAGGAGTTCTTCGTAGTCAACGGAAAGACTTTCGCCTAGGATAGGTAGACATAGAGAGGTTGGTTAAGATAACTAAAGATCTCCAGAAACTAACCATTGATTAAGTATACATCGATCATTGTATTTTAGCAGATTTCCCTTAAGGGAAATCAGCAGTTGAGGTAGTACTCATGACGCAATTTTCAAGCAATTTTCAAAACTTTTCTTCAAATGTCCATCGATCCTACACAGGAGATGACGAACAACGAAAGTCCGTCACGCAGGGGCTGCGTTAACTAAGCAGATTTCTCACGTGTGCCACGTATTTGCATTTATCTCAAAACTTTAAAGTTCAATGATAACAATATTTGGTATTTAAGCTTCAAATAAAGTGATTCATAACATAATAGAATATTGACAAAAATGAGATGAGTAGGAGTGGGGCTTTACTAAAGACCGAAAACTAAAAAATGCAAATATCTCAGTAAATAATCAAGATAGTGAAAACATGTAAATAACATTTATAGAACATTACATTTTCAATAAGATTGGTTCTATACAATGTTTCGATCCGACGCATAATAACGGAGATATTAGGAATTTTCGAAATTCTCCCCCTCTAAACCCCCTCTCCCCCTGGTCCGATTTCAGCCATTAACAAACTTGATCTTTCTTTTTGTATAAAACGATCCAGTTTGATAACGATAAGACAAAAATTGCGACCGCTAGAGCGGTAACAGACAAATATATATAACGTATAAACAGTTTTGAACGGACCGACCTCATTTTCGTCATCTCCTGACGACCTCCATATAATATTTGGTATTATCCTGTTGAGAATTTAATACGTGGAAATACCTGTGGTTGATATGCGATTGATAAGGCGCTTAGGATGCGGTTTACAATAGATATTGTACGTAATGCATTTGATGCATTTAAGTACCTCTTTAAGTTTCCTTCTTAGTGCAATCCTACACTATTGGATAAGTGGCAACATTATGGAACAGTGTGAAACTTTTTCGCTTTTACTTATATAACAGAAAGTAGAAGTATTCCACTGATTTGTTGTTATTAAGGCCAATTTTCAACATGAGCACGATCTTTTAGAATTTAAGAGAGTGGGGATGTGAGTCAGAGGGTGACTCTAGACTTTCCACGTTACGAGTAAGTCCCTGATTTTTCACCGAAAAGCTTCCCTGATTTTTCACCGAAAAGCTCAAATTGCTTAGGCTTACAATTGCTTTTTGCACAGCAAACCAGCAATTAAGAAATTATGAAGATTTGCTAGGGCATTATTGAGTGGACTTCAGACGAAGCAGACATTTTTAGAAAACTGTTTTAAGATTGTCATTGGTTAGCATGTAACAGCAAAATAAAACTTAATGTACTAACTTCAGTCCTTGCTGACTTACGAGAGAACTAGGCAGGGAGGAATACAAAATATGGAATTCCTCACGATTTTGAGCGTCATATTTATGTCCATTTTGACATATTGAAAATTTAACACATGTTGAAGCTTCATAAGAGACGAGGCTTGTTAATGAGCAGTGTTGGCTCGTGGAGAGGGGTTTTATTAGAAGGGAATACAAAATATTTCGTTTTGTCTGTCTTTTGCGAGAAAAAATATCGAACATAATTCACCGTAAATTGAATTGAAATTGAAGTATATTCTTCGAAATGGTTTTTACATATACCTCATTGTGAATGATTTATGGTGGGTTACAGCTGCTACGGAGGAAGGGACTATGCAAGGAAAGTCCGTCACGCAAGGGCTGCGCAAACTAAGCAGATTTCCCGCTTGGAGTTGGACAATAGAGACATTTACATACCGATAACATAACACCACCACAACTTCATAACGGAAAGAAAAACAATTACTGTAATATATGTGAATATAAAGTATTAATTTGATTGAAAACTATTTAATATATCTAGTGCTGTAATTTATAATGAATCAGAATTATGTTTTTCTGAATAAACCAAATTTAAGTAGTCCAAAAACTTAAGTAGGGAGGGGGGGTCACCAGAACATATTTGCAAGTATCTCGTATTATAAATGTCTCTTGAATACAATATTTGGTATTTAAGCTTCGAATGATGTGGTTTATTGCATAAACGAGCATTGTTTATGTAACATGAGTAGAAGTGGGGGATTGCTGAAGGCTGAAAAGTGAAAAATGCATAACAATATTTCTAGTAAATTTCATTTGCTGTAAGATTGATTCTATAAATTTTTTGATCAGACGCATAGTAATGGAGATATTTCGAATTTTCAAAATTCTCCCTCCTAACCCCCTTCCGCTCGTCCGATTTCAGCCGTTAACGAACTTGGTCTTTCTTTTTACATAAAACGACTAAATATCGAGTTTGGTAACGATTAAACAATAATTGCGACCGCTAGAGCGGTAACAGACAAATATATATGTATACAGTTTTGAACAGACCTCATTTTCGTCATCTCCTAGGTACGATCGATGGAAATTTGGAGAAAAATGTCGAAAATTGCTTCATGAGTACGACCTCACTAGCTGATGTCCCTTGGGGGAAATCTGTTAAAAATGTCCTTCATCGTTTGTTCCTGCGATGGGGAATCCTTATAATTTTACTGTGTCATGGTTTTATTATTTTAAAAAATAGACGTTTTCGGGATAGGGAACGTTTATTGATCCACGTAAGATCCCCTGCAATTTACATTATGGGAATCCACTTATTATGCAGGTCTTTCGTGACGTACTTTTCTTTTATTGCTATATTAACCCTGGTTCATTTTGTCTTATCACTTCCAAGACAAGTATGAATTATATCTCTGTGTTTATTATACTCCCATTCTCTGGGATGATGAATCCTTTTGAAAACTTAATACCCTATGGTTTGGAGTCCACGAACCCAAGGACATTTCTTGTTCTTGAAGAAAGTAATTTGCAAAGAGTTAATAATATCAGTTTTTATGTTCATCCTCTGATTTACGATATACACTTCCTTATTAAAACATTATCATCTTATTTATACTCGTCCCGGGTCGGGAGGTATGCATGCTAACAACTGGGCTCCATAAACAGCTCTATTTTATCGGCCTCAGATTTATTCATTGGAAACCAAGACTTTTCCTGACGACATTGTTCATAAGCGGAACAATTTATGGGAGGGAAGGCTTTATTATGATGCTGGAATTCCAGTAGTCGAGGATAAGTGAATATTTACACCTCTTAACGATAAGGGAGTGTAGTTTATCGCTCCGATGCCCACATCATCACGGCATGCGTGGGAATCATCAGACCCAACGTTGGGATCGTAAACGCGCTATGATGGTCCTGAAGATGAATTCCATACGGAAGAAAGCTGGAATATTAGCAATAAGCATTTTGTCAGTGATTGGAAGATAAACTGGATTTAGTCTTACTAGCTACACATGTGTTGCGATCTGGCTGCGGCGATAAGCAGTGGAAGCTGTAATATATGAAAAATCCCACAACCAAATCACTAACAAGTATTTAGGAAGGGCCACCAACAATCGACTCAAGTCCAAATTCAAATATATATAAATTTATTTATAATAAAAATATTCTCCAATTATAAATATTAATGATTAAAATAAAAAGGCACCTTTATAAATATAATGGGGGACACTCAATAAAACTTAGTCTATATTACAATAGAAAGACTTAGCTGTGTATTAGAAGTGCTGACTTAGCCGTGAGAGATAGAGTAGGCTAGGCAGGCAGGAACAAGCTGAAGGATTAACTCTCGCTCGTGAACCAGGGTCTCCCCTCCAGAGGATGCCGAATATGACTGATCTTAATCCGTCTTGTCGGGGTCCTTATATAGGGCTAATCCGGGAGTGAACTTTGAACTGCCGATCGAAATACGCTCAAAAAGTGCATTTAATGTGAATTAATTATCGAAATTCATCCGTGTTACTACTTAGTGTACCGACGTTAAGAGCTGTGAATGTTATTATCAAAATCCATCGGCGTTATCTATGAAAATGCTAGAGCACATGGTGACTTCACTCCAAATTGGATATAATTTTTATTTAAAGGTAAAAACAATACATTTAAGCATTCATACATAATAATCTTAATGTGCTCTGTGCTGGGAATACTCAGAATATAAAATATATGGCCATTTATAATGGGCTTATGTAATTTCATTACATATATTGTAATATTATATTATACGTGATATTTAGTTCCACTTAATCAAGAAATCTGCTTTCACTGAGATTGGTTAATTAGTGTTTTAAAACCTTTTTCCAATTGGCCTTATTAGATCTACTTCTGCCCTTGGTCGGAGAACGATTGAAACATCACAATTTAGTATTTTCAATGGTTGTATCTACATGCTACACCTGTTGCACAGGTAGACCTGATTTTCAACGAACAAATAAGAGGGGCATAAGGACATGCAGTGATTTCCCATTGCATCAGACCATCTATCAATGAAGGTCTCATGAGGAATATTACACTCACACTAATAAAGGCATGAGTAGAGAAAATTCCATTCGAGGCCAGCGTTGTTAGAAAGCCATCCCTCCATAACCCGCAACATGCATAAGCTAACTAATGATCGGCATTAGTTTTCTGCCTACGACTTTTATGAATTCTCCAGACTTGTAGTAATTACAAGTGAGAATTCAGGCTAGGAGGGTGAATTATTACAGCAACAAGCCATATTTTAGAGTGAACTTTCCATGTTCAACTATCTCTAGAAATACCTAGCTAGTTTTCGTTCTGTGAAATTCCAGGGTGAGTGAAAGTTCTTCAAACTCACAACTTATAGTCTACTATTATCCAACAGAATTTTTTTCTCCAATTTACAAGTATGTTTAAATTATAAAGTTTCTAAATAAATTAACTGTGCAAAAATAAACAATTTAAAAGACAAAACAGCCAGTAATCTTTTTTCCCAGGTTTAGTGAATTTTCTCTGGTCCCCGAGTCTGCATCATTATTTTAACATTTCTGATATATTATTAAATGTACACTCCTGTTATTTCTAGGATTAAATAATTAATATTTTATTTTGTGTTTAAATTAATTAATATTATTACCAATAAAATGGTTGAGATTGTAGCTGAAGATAGATTAGAATACCCGGTTTAGGGGACTTCTTGGAGTACTAGAAATGGGGCTCCACGAACAACACTACAAAAAGTCAGGGGCTGCGTTAAATAAGCATATTTCCCACGTGCGCCCCGTATTTGCATTTATCTCAAAACTTAAAAGTTCAATGAGGACTAAACTTGGTATTTAAGTTTCAAATAAAGTGCTTCATAACATAATAGAATATTGTTAATATGAGATGAGTAGGAGTGGGGGGAGGGTTTACTGAAGGCCGAAAACTACAAAATGCAAATATCTCAGTTAATAATCAAGATAGTGAAAAAATCTACATAAAAACATTTATAGAACATTACACTTGCAATAAGATTGGTTCTATACAAGTTTTCGATCCGACGCATAATAACGGAGATATTAAGAATTTTCGAAATTCTCCCCCTCTATACGCCCTCTCCCCTTTGTCCGATTTCAGCCGTTAACGAACTTGATCTTTCTTTTTGTATATAACGATTATATATCAAGTTTCGTGACGATAAGACAAAAATTGCAACCACTATAGCGATAACAGATAAATATATATATATATATATATATATATATATATATATATATATATATATAGTGCTCAGGTTAGCTATGTGAGTTAAAGCGTTGCTTTAGAGTGGCGAGTTCGATTCTTGCCTGGGCAAAGGAAATTATTTAGTAACGAAATTCATAAAATAACATCTTAAGTCCCACCCTGGCTAGAAAAGACTGGTAACCTGTAGATAACCCGTCCCAATTAGCCTGAGTCTAAAAAACTGGACGTTAATAAATGATATATATATATATATACATATATATATATATATATATATATATATATATATATATATATATATATATATATACAGTTTTGAACGGACCTCATTTTCGTCCTCTCGTGGGTGGGATCGATGGACATTTGAAGAAAATTTTCCCCTAAAAATCCCCTAAGGCAAATCTACTAAAACTAGTGGAAGCCATTTTAACTACCTTGTAGGAAGTACTTTTAAGTCAGTAACAGGATACCAGTTACAAAAAAATTAATGTTTAATGATAAAATATTGAAATATTTATACTGGTTTAATTGTAATAGACCTAATGACCAGTTTTGTGACATTAGTAAAACTTTTATTTTTTATTATTTGTGTTATAATACAAAAGTGAATATATTGTAAAATGAAAGTGAAAGTGGAAAATTATTATATACAGAATTTATTTACGGTTCACATCTGACTGGAGCAGTGCTAACTTCTGTTCTTAAATCATTTTAGTGTAAAATGAAACATCCTGCACTGGTCATGTGGTTAGGAGTTTAATACCAATGATACCCGGGCTTACCCCGAAGTTGTGACGAACCTACATATAATTAGGAGTTTTAAATAGAGTGGCATGCCTAAAGTAAAAGGGAGTCGGAAACCTCTTTGGAGTGGAGTTAACTTAAGTAACAAGTAGGCCCTACAAAACTTACAAGTCTTGAGCTTTTCTCACTATCACAAAGCGGAACTGTTGTCTCCGAAAGTTGTCCCTAGATCAACTGGCTACTTCTTCTTTGACCATCTACCTCCGCCTAGTTCTACAAGATGTACCCAGAGCCTGCGCCCTCGAAGCCCTTGACGTTATCTTTTTCAATAGCTTAGGCGACGTCATGGTCTTCGTACAACTTCATCAATTAAGCATTGTTCTACTCTGTCAAAGCAGTCTGTCTTTCTCTGGGCTCCAGTCTCCCATTCGTTTGTATATTTGCACATTAACTTTCACGGAGAGACTTTTGCTGGGCGTAGATGCACCTGGTCCCAGCGACCATTCGGGTTTTCGTATATGTTTCCTTATTGCTCACTGTAGCTATCCCTCCCAGGTACATAGGCGTCTAACAACTAGAAAACGGTCTAATTCCAGACGTTTTGTCAGCCAGTATTTAATTAGCATTGTTAAAAAAGGGATTGTGTGTAAGTAAAGGCGGAACATTCCTGAGGAGGGAGAGGGGAAACTGTTTGTAGCGGGCTAGCAGGTATGCTGGGAGCAGGTAATTGAGGGGTGGCTTACCCCCTTCTGGGAAAGAGAGAGGGTGCAGTGCAAAATTCCCGCGCAAATCCCTCCTTTCCCCTCGGATTCTCCCTTCTCGAGCGGGGACCTGGAGGCCCCTAGAGGGGGGGGGGAGTGGGCGAGCAGAGCCGGCAACGCTGGACCGAATGCCTGCCAGTCGAGAGCCGACCATCTACCCGGGCGGTGTGTCAGCAAAGTGCCGTGCGTCAAACACTTGTTTCTCATATGCCGGGGTGTTCATGTGCACAACAAACAACATAGCCACCTCAAAACAACACCAACGTCACCAACACTCCCAGGAGGTCTTCATGGTTTAACAGGCGGCTATTGTACCACCGACAAGACAGCAAGACGTCAAGCTCATTATCTTCTCAACCACCTTTTCGCCACTTTTGGATTCTTCTTTCATCCTAAAATTGAGTGAGTTATTTTCTTTTATAATGATGGTACACGGGACAACAATAGGCTATTTTGTTCTTGCCTTCTTTGTTATTACACATAACGCAGTGAGCCTTTTCATAAAAAAATATCTATTGAACGTGTCTTGTTAGCATACGTCAAACCACCCGTTAAAGTCTCCACTTAATTATATTGTAAACGGCGTTAAAGTCTCTTTCTTTCCATTTCATCCAGTGAATGGATGCTGTTAGTGAACGATTTATTCCGTAATACACATGTATTGTCATGAAGAAGATAAAAAGAATCATGCTCTCCTTTAAAAACAATAGATCAGATTCATTCTCCTTCGGTTATTCGTCATTTCAGTTGTAGCAGAATAAAATAAACATATTTAACTACCGAATAATGTTGTAAAACATGCATAGAATTCGAATGTAATTAATAATACCTTAATTCTTTGCACATATTAGAGAAGTCGATACAATTAGTTACAATACTTCAGTGAATATGTTGCAGAAATCACTTATTCAAGCGAATACAATATCATGTTGTTAACTACGAGATAATAAATAGAACTACCGACAGGAGATGTTAAATAAATATCTTTTGATACCACCAACAACACCAAAAGTAGGTTTATATGCATTTCAAAACTAGAAAAACTGGTGTTCGGCTTGTGAATGTTATGCCCTAAAACGTGGACTAAAGTCAAAGTTAGCCAACATTATCCTAGTGAATTTTGGGAAATGAAAAACAAAATAAGGACTAAATTTCACTAAATTAAATGTATTTACTTAGGATATAGGTTCTATAGGGCATTTATTCAGGCGATTTTTAAGTTCAAGTTGTTAACGAATTAGGTAAAACAAATAGGTTCAAACGATTGATAATGTAGTGAATATTAAATCTCATTTTGATTGATGTTATGTAAAATTACTTATAGGCTTTTGTCCAAAATGTTGTCTAGACACAAGTTACATTGTTCAGTGTTACTTCGTTGTTCTCAAACAAACACCTTAGAATAATGAACGACATTACAACTCCAGCAAGTGAATAAAAATACGAAATTACAAATTCGTACTTGTTTACACATGTACGAATTGGGTGCATGTCCTTAGAGAAAGCTCTTCACGAATTCCGAATACGCTCGGATTAACAGCACAACGACGCGACCTAGCAACCCCGCGATAGTGGGAGTCGAAGGGCATTGTAAAATACAAACCGGAAATTTCTTAAATACAAATAGCCCGGAGAGTGTCATATAACCGCTCGAAACGATCGCCTCGGGGTCACAATGAATGGCTGAGTGCGTATATGAACTGTTAGATCTCGTAATCTGATTAGAGGTGATATTTCTTGAAGGCCGCTTATCAGAAATAAACAACGACAGATTTATGACTCCGCGATAGACATCGCCATTACGCTTAAGGATATTATAACTATGGTCATAATTAAATTTAAAAAAAAAAAAAACACAAAGATCAAAACCCTCATGTGGACGTAAAAAAAAGTATTGTTCCTTTAAACCACAATAAATTAAAACAATTCCATCTCAGACAGTATCAAAAACAAATATTAAATCATACGTTTCATGAGTGATCTTAAAAGAGTTTTCCTGTTTAGAATTTCTTCTTGCCTTAATGTCACACACTGTAGAATTTCAATGGAAGTTACTTACGTCGATGAATGAATTCCAAAACATTCAGAACAGCGAATGTTTACGAGTATTTTAATTTATAAAACAGTCAACAAAAATATATTTCATTCTTACCAATCAAATGCCAATGAAACGTATTTTCTGGGCTCTAGTATCAATTAAATCAGCCTAATGGCGAATAAAATAACTAATTACTCTCAAAATATTTATAAGTTGGATTATTTAAATAATAATAATCATTAGTTGTATCTCAAATAGATATAATATAAAATGGTAGCCAATACATTGCCAGTGTCCACAGTTTTTATTCGAAAATTTTCCAAAAAAAAATTTTATCGTCTTTTCCAAAGTTTGAATAGAGAATGGCTATTTATAAATAAGTTTGTAATATTATTTTTAAACATTTTATATGGCTGAATTTATAATTATTTTTTTCATTGCACTATTAATTTTATATAATTGTTAGAATTATTTGTCAATAAATGCTCTACAACGGTTTCTTTTTTTTTTAAATAAAACAAGATATCCCTTTTTGTACCTTAATGGAATACATGAATTTCGCTTTTAAATACTGTCTGTTTCGCTTTCACCCACACACACACACACTCACGCATGCTCCAATCGAAAAAGATATGGATTTTGTATTTGAATTATGTTTTTATTGCTATATACCTATTATATAAATCCCAAGACTATAATGACCCAAGTAAAAGTTGCCGCTCATTATACTTAACTTCAATAAAAAATTTTATTTCAATAGTAAACGTATTATTATAAAACAGGTTTGATGTGTCCCATTTTATAGTGATATTAAACTCTTCTTGCTCCGCATTCTGGGTAATGAGAATAAATTACAGACGCTCACAGAAGCTATTTAAAGCATTAAGTATCTTTTATTTAGTTACTTCTTAAAAGCCTCTGATCAGATTGTGTCATTTGTAGAAATTATTGATTCCTTTCATTTCTGCCAATGATTCAATTCCTTTAGAGGTCATTAAGAAGAAAATAAAACATAGTTTATTAATAATTATACTTTTACTAACCATGAGAAAGTCCTGCCCCACTTAAGTTAATCCCTTTATTGTCAACCCCCTAGTGCCTCAAGGATATCCCAGTATTAATAGGATTCCTAATTTGGACTTCAAGTTGGATTTAGAGGCGGAAAGACTTCAACTCGAGTACCAATTAACCTCTGAAGTTCTAATCTCACTAACTGACAAATTATTTCTGAAGGATTCCGGGTTACCTTAGAGTTTTGGGTTTTAACTAATGGAGGGCTATCACCAGATACAATATTTAATGGACGAAAACTTATATGTATTTTTTTTTAACGCTTTATGTACGGATGAAATAAATAACGTGAAAATAACTCGTTTGTAGAAGTTTAGACTTTCAGTGAGTTAAATCACAGTACATTTTTATGTGCCATTTTTTATCAGTATTAGATTTTTTCAATCCTCGAAGAGCTTTTAGAAAGAAAACGACTTACAAATATATATATATATATGTATGTAAATACATATTTTCCACAACGTTCTTTGGGAGTGCTCTTTCCTTCTCAAGGTTTCTCATCAGTGTTACTGTCTAACCCAGTATGTAAGTTACGGGCATTATTTGTTTTATGTGTGTGGAATTATCATATACTTTAATATTTACAAATAACGCATAGGATTTCTTTCTGGTTTTACCATTTTATTATTATTATTATTTATTAACTTGCACTTTTTGCTACTGTGGCTAATTGGGGCTGGTTATCAACAGGTTACCACCCTTTTCTAGCAAGGGTGGGACTACGGATTTTAATTTAATGAGTTCTTCACTAAATAAATTCCTATTGCCCAGGCGAGAATCGCCACTGTAGGCTTAACATGTGAGAATAATACCAACGCTTTCACATTTCAAATATTTCAATAAATAAAATTCACTAACATTAAAGAAACATGTACAATTTTAAATATAGTTGAACGAAACACATTAACTTTTGGGAAGAAGGGCATAATATCTGTAATTTGCTTGTCATACGGAGCACTCTTATCTGAAGGTTGTACAGGACATTGAAAAAAAAAATCGTAAATATATCTGTTCTTACATAATATGATTGATCAAAAAATATTTTAGGACGTAATTTGTCAGTATTTTTATTATAAACAAAGAGGAGACATAGAAATCATCAGAATCTAAAATAGGTAGGAAGGTATTCCGAATTGTATTCCTGTTATTCTCAAGACCCCTTCCAGAACCGATTATTCTGATTAACGTACTTTTAGATCAACAAATTTCCAAGAAACAACATTATTCAGAGTTTCAACAGACATAAACTAACAGCTTTCGACCAATAGTGTTTTTGTTATCTAGGGACATCTATACGAAAAGTTATTTTCTTGTCCCGTCCCCTAATCTTCACATTAGACCAATGGTAATAGTATATTCTTGAAAGGGAAATCGGTAGAAAAAATAATAAAGAATGAAGTGCTTGGTCCAGCCCAGATGAATTTCAAAACGGTTCCAATATCTTGGAACTCTATTGATTTCTCTGGATATATCACTCCCTATGGATATATATTCATAACATTTATATTATTTTTCATATTCTAAACTTTTATCAGAAACTTTGGCGATACAAATATTAAGATATTCTTCTTAAAAATACTGTTAAAGGAATGAGAACCGTTGATAAGGAGCGAATGGTTTATTAGAATTTGGTATGGTACCATAATGTTTTATAGTATCAGTTAATTTTTTTTATCTATTTTTATTCCTGATTATATATATATATATATATATATATATATATATATATATATATATATATATATATATATATATATATATATTTGTAGACAGACTGTGTATGGCTGTGAAGTGGTGGGAGGCTATCTTACATAGAGGTTCTCCTTATCAGGAAGCAATGAAAACCAGAATACCCTTAGTAGCCAATCCACCTGTCTCAGTTATTCGCCACCCAAAACAAACCTTCTCAAGACAATAAACATCTCCCTTTTTCGGGTCATTTCTCCTCCGAATTTCATTGCTTTATTATATTTGTTTTTATTAATATAGAATCCCAACGATTATGTAATTTTCCTGCTCAATTTAAATTGTGTCTTGAGACTGGCGTGGAAAACAAGGACCTACTGACTTACTTTTTTGCAAATTTACAAGATTCATTGAACGTACAAAGTTACGTACAAATTTAGAGTAATAAGACTTTTTCTTAAATAATTTCTCGCTGGAAAAACCATGTTCCAACATTTGAGAATATTCCAAAAACTCTCTTTAACCAAGACAGAAAAAAGAATGCCTAAGTTACTAGTTGTAATAAACCTTTTTGGGTTGAACAGCTGTAAAGTTACATAGCAGGTGTAATGTAGAGAGACCTTATTTACCGGCAGACAGTTTCATGATGTGGATCTGATGTTAATTATTTTATGAGTTTTAAATTAATAATTGCACTTTTAAATTGTTATAAAGCCATGCATTTTTCCTTTAAAAACTATTGGATGTGTTACAAAAACTATTACAGCTTTTGTAAAGAGCATATAATCGTTCAAAAGTGCTCGAAAATATTTGTGATTGGAACACAATAAAATTGCCGGTGTATATCCGCCCCAAGTTGGATGTTTTTGTCCTTGTTGAGTTAGTTCATAAGTAAACGGGAATACTAAAATCAAGAACAAAAATTTCAGGAATTTCGGCATGCAATATTTTTGCAATCGCTATTTCAGCTATTTGTGTTTCATATATTTTATACAACTTTATTTATTTAATATTTTAAAAGAAGTAAGTTTCTGCCCACAATCAGTTCTTAAACCAGCTCTACCATTTTCTACTGGAGAGTATGGCGCATGTCTTGCCAAGGTCTCGTAATTGGATAACAGTTGTCAGCTTCCTGTTCAGAGCGCAATGTGTAGCGGGGAGCAAGGTCTTCACTGTGAGAAGAATGTCCAAGAAGTCTAGAGTCCAGTAGTGGTCAATCTTTTCTCGCCCCAGCTTTCATGAGGTGAGCTTGAACTTTGTCATTGTAACCGGAATGTAAGTGCCACTTCTTGAATTTTGTCACTTCGAGGACATTTTGTAGGTTTAGTGTACCGTATTTATACGTTGCCATTATCATGCGATCCGCAGTTCCACTCGATTTGAATTACTTGTCATTAAAATTGACATGTAACCAGGCATCCGTTTCTGAATTTGGTCACAGGTTTTCATTTTGGAAATTTTGGTAGTCTGTGCTCATTGTACCATTTAGAAGTGTTACCAAACGCTATGTTCCACAGGTTCATTCTATTTGAAAAATACCGCTATTGATTATAGTAACACGGTCACTGGATAACCGCGTTCCTAACAGCATTTTGTTCTGATACGGAAGCAGCGCATAGTGGTGTAGGGAGCAAAGTCTTTACTGTAGGATGAGTGTACAACAAGCTTCAGTCCAGAAGTGGTCAAATATTTGGTGCCAACTTTCGTGAGGTGAGTTCAAACGAAGTAACCAGGTGCCGGTTCTTGAATTCCGTCACGGGTTCTTCGTAGATTTGACTTTAGGTAGATTCTGTTCAGTGCACCATTTCCATGTGTGACCAAAACGATGCTATTTGAGAAATACGAGTACAGCCTTATATTCTTCCTTACGGATTGCCTGAAACTTAGAGGTGTATCGTCATCATGGAAGACCTCACTATTTTTGTCTTTGTTACTACCGAGACTTCATCGAAGTAGTACAGCCAAGTATCGCTACCGGTTATGGATCTTGTTTACTTACGGTGATTGTCTTTTCCAAACAATGTCTGTATCTCTCTTCACCACAAGTCTTACCATCTGCTGGTCAGCAGAGTTATTTGGCACCCTGAGAGTTTTCTCTTCGGGAATTTCTTCAAGCAAATTGTCACACTAAATCGAGTGCATTTCTAGTGCATTTAAGCCATAGGAGTTGTAGGCTCTTAGTAGGCCATACGTCAAGCTTTTCCTCTGAGCCATAACATTTTTCTAGTTCGGAAAACATTTTTAGCCTTCACGCCGCTTCTTCTGCAATCAAATGTCTTCTTTGAAATTCTCTGTACAACATGAATTTGCTAGATGAACACAAGTCTCACCTAGAGTAAGATGCAGTCATACCTTCTAACTAAGTACGTTTCTAAGTTTAGCCCCTGTATGAATATATGAAGGACAATTTCCCTTTCAACAATATCACTGTTGAGGTGAGTCCTCAGACTTTGTATAGCAGCAACAGTATGAACGTATTTCAGCAAGCAACAACTAACGTTTGCATCACATTCCGTAACCTCCCTTTTGCTCTTCCGTAGCTAACAATAATAATTTATGTTATTTTTTTTAATAGTGATTGCTTCCTTAACTAAACTTATAAATATTTTCACTTCTTTTGAAACCCATTCTGTTTTTGTTTTGTGCAGCCAAATAAATCTGTTTGCGCTACGACGAAGGAAATCAGAGACGTTTCAACTATATCTGTAGTAAAAATTTATCAACTGCTTCTGCTATCAATTAAAATCACAAATCTAACAATGTGCTGAGAATATTAACAGCCATCCGAGCATCAAGACTGCCTTCATAATTTTCCCTAGATTTTTTTCATATCTGTTTCTAATACTATGTATATAGTAATAATAAATATAATATCAATATGGCTATAGATGTTATTGACATTGCAGATTCTAATGACGAGAATATTTGAAAATCCTGTGCCGAAAAAATAAGAAAATACCAAGAATCAGCTATTATTCTTAAATAACAATACAACCATAAGACTGCCCCAGTTAGGACAATTAACTGCATATGGACTCGTGCCTAAAACGACAAAAGTAGGCACCAAGAATTTAAATCTGTCCGTTGCAATAGTAGTACATGGATCAAAGCATGGAGTACTTGATGCCGTCAGGATTCTACGAAATGTTTTTTTATCTAAGTCCCGCTGTCACCAAAAATGCTTAATGCTGGATGGATTTTCTCCAAATGGTTTTTATTGCCAGTTAAAAAAAAAATAATAATGACAGTGAATACTCAAGCTTATGTTATAATACAAAAATGAATTCAGTATGTAGGCTTTTATGTTATTTAATTTTGTTAGTATGAAGAACATGTTTTTCGCCGGGACTCGAACATGGTGTCCTTGTTATGGCCAACTAAGCCACGAGTTTGAGCAACATCTATATAATAAAATAAATTCTTTTTTTTTCTAAGTACGATGTCGTGCTAGAATCGATAGAGTAGGACACAAGTCGGAACAGTATAAGGCTTAAAGTTGGCTACTCCACTTAAATGGATGCCCTGACTTTCTTTGATTTAATTATTTTTAAGTTATTACTTATTAAAAGAATTTAACAATGTGAAATTACATTATTAATATTTCCATCCTCTAAATCAATAAAATATATTAGTTTGGCTTAACGACATGTAATTGCTGATGTTAGACGAGAAATTTATTTTCCATTTTAATTGATAAACTTGGCGCTAGACTTTTCACTACCTTGAATTAATTGCATACACTATATTTAAATCTCATCTCGAAATAAAAAGGAAAAATGAGCATTGAAGATAAGGCCGATTTAAAAAATAAAACCGGTTTCATTTTTATTTCTCAAGAGCTTTCATTGAAATTATTTTATTGAAAACTAAAATAGAACGAAAGTAATATCTTCCAGGGAACGATTTAG
The DNA here is from genome assembly GCA_019009955.1 of Riptortus pedestris. NCBI lineage: Eukaryota > Metazoa > Arthropoda > Insecta > Hemiptera > Alydidae > Riptortus > Riptortus pedestris. The sequence continues at coordinate 139,227,683 of CM032230.1, forward strand.
AAAGTAATATTATTAATTTAGTATATTTCGGTGGTATAGTATAGTATATATATATATATATATATATATATATATATATATATATATATATATATTTTAAGCGTGTAATAATAAATTTCTAATTTCATTTCTTTTTTTTCACCGGTTACATTGAAGTGCAGTTTTATAAGCACTAAAAACACTTGAGCCATCACAAAGCTGAAAGATTTTAATTTTGACATCTATGACTGCAATTATTTGCGTGGAACCTGTTTGGTTAAAATATATAAATAATAGAGGAAATTATCAACTAATTTCTCATTAAGCCAACAGTAAATTGTTAGTAGATATCGTAGGAATATACAAACTTTACTGAATAATTAGGTAGACTCCCTAAAAAGTGGAAATCATTTAAAAGTTATGTCTTTTTAAATTCGGTTTTCATATTTTTGAAAGCTCTTGCTCGAGTCCTTTTAATTCTTTATTGTATTCTCAAAAAAATAAATTCAAAGCCCTTTCCTAAGTTAATTGTGTTTTAATAGTGTGCTCTTAAAATGAAAAAGTAGCACTAATGTTGTGTATTAATATATACAATTTCTTGTACTTATTGGAATCCAGTAAAATGAAAAATAAAGAGTTGCTTTGCAAAATATTTGATTTAGCTCACTATTTACGTGGAAAAAAATATGTTACTTATTTAATAAGCCTAATGCAGCGAGAACGGTCTAAAGAAATGAGTTTTATTCCCGTCAAAAGGAATTTTAATTACTGAAAAGGTAGGTAAATTAAAATAATACTATTTTTTTTTACTTTATGCTTATGAGGTCTAACATTTCCAGAATTTTGAATTTACTAAGCCAATTAGTAATTACCTTCTCATGGAAACAAAAAATGTAAAATGCCACACCTCTATCATCGCTTTAGGTTTTTTTTTTCCACCCCAGAAACTCCTGCTATTGTTGTGTTGACTTTGATAACCCAAGTTCAAGATCCTTGCCTCAAACAACATTTAATTGGGACAGATAAAAAATTATAATGAATGACTCCAAAGCTTGAATATAAAACATCTACTAATCCAACGAAAACGTCCAAACCTATATACTAGAAGGGTGTCTTGGTACTAAACTAAGATGGTGACTTTTGATAATTTTCAAGTACTACTTGAGATCATTTCTTTAATGGCCAAAATTCGGAATTAGAGGAGTGATGGTTCAGAAAAGGATTAAAATTTAATTTCATAACATCTCTGCTATTGTGCGTCAAATCTAAAACGTTTTTTACCAATCATGTTGATAAAGTAATGTACTTCAGTGTTTATTTTATATATTTCTCCCTAACCTCCAACTTAGGGTAGTTATTTGTATTTTTTAAATTTTCATTCGTCAGTAAACTCCCGTGCTTACTCATGAGATCTCAATTTAAACTATTGTTACTTATAACCTCATATCCTTATAATATTTGAAGTCTTGTTTTCATGAATCAATTACTAGTGGCGAAATAGATGTAAGAAGTCCAGATTATGTCATTTATGTATCGTAGAATAGGAAATCTGCATCGTTTCTTTTTTTGATGGTTCGGTAAGTTCTGTTTAAAATAAAAATAAAAACCTGCTTATTCTCTTATTCATTTTATAGCAATTATTTCTAACAACATCTGCTTCATATCACAATCAAGTTTCTTTAGAAGTCCTGCCAGTATCCCATCAAACCCAGCTGTTTTTTTTTAATCTTTCTAACTCGCAAGGACGTTCTTGAATTCTTCCATCATAATGGGAAAGTCTGATGTATCTAAAGTATTTTCTCTATATTTCTTCATCAGTTATAACAGAAAATCATTTCTAATAAACAGTAATAGAAATCGATTAAAAAAAAAAAAGTGGTATCCTGTAACAATATTTTAAGCTTTTTCTTTTTTTTTCTTGCGTACCGAGAATTTATATGATCGATACAAGTTTTTTTAAAAAAAAGAATGCAACGGGGCTTTATGCGGTAATTGACCTAAAATCGTAAAACTCCAGGAATATAAGTTGTTAAATTTCAGATAAACTGTTTTTACCTGTGGCTTAACACGATTGAACTCCTAAACTAAATTTCTTCTACCGTTATTGAAATTTATTCTGAAAGAGTCATCTTTGAGATTGTTCCTGAAAATTCGTTGTTCGTAAGGCGATTATGGACGAACAATACCCAAACGAATATCTTTTCATTTTCGATATTAATTATTTTAATCGACTTTTATTATTTTTTTAAAACTATTATAAATAAATAAGGTGCCGATTGACCGAGAAATAAATCTAAAATTGTCAAAAATCAACGAAATTAATTTTAGAAAACTCCCCATTTTCTCAATGCAAGTATCTCTAAGTCTCTAATATCTGATTTATGATTGCCAAAATTTTTTTTTTGTTAAATCGAAAATGAATTTTGGCTTAGGATCCTTTTGCTTCAGTGGCTAAGATACATATTCTTCATGAATATTCAAACAAGACTCTAAATATATTTGAACATTTTTAGCACACAGCTAAATACCCTCATTATTGGAGTCTGCATTTACCTCTTTAAATATTTTGAATAACGGTATCTAGAATTTAGATTTTACTGAACATGGAGATCAAGCGTTTTGCACGAATAAATAAAATTTATCGACTGTTTGGAAAAAAATTTTTTTCGGACTACAGGACAATAAAGGAAATATATTTTAGGACTAAGAAAGACCAAACGTTACAATAAGGCACCGACTCATATACTATACTATTTAAGGGTTCAAAGACCAAAAAAAAGAAACCTAAATCGTAAATGTCTCCGTTGCTGTGCATTGGGTCATAAAAAAAAGTGCTTAAGAACATAATGTGTATACTTATGAAGATCTTTCAATATAGCTAACCTGATTTCTCACAGAATTGCCCCTGGAGTACATTTTTTTACGAAAAAGGTTGGGTTACGTGAAAACATATTTAATTAAAGCTAAACAATCAGTCCAGTCAAAATTTAAACTAATACACTTATGATATAACAACCAATATATGTATAAACTATATTAATGCTTGCGATAGTAATCATGATCTAAAGGCTACGCCATGTAGTTGCAACCATTGTGTTCTTTGAGAAGCTCTTTTCACATTACTATACCCACCGAAATCCAGTGTTTGATGTCTTCAAAGTAGGATTTTCTAGGTATTTTTCTTTCCCTATGCCCAAGTACCTTACCTTCAAATACATTTGTGGTGAAGCCCTCTTGACTTACAGTAAAAATCACAAATTGGCAACAAGTGGTTGGATTTTAATAAATGTAAGATTCATTGTAGTCCATGAATTGTAAACAAAAACGACTTGAAACGGAATTACCTTGACTTAAAACCTGTACATAGGAAGTATAAATGATAAATAAAAATAGTTTAGGGTCACCTTCCATGATGAAGAATACACACACACATACATTCATATATATATATATATATATATATATATATATATATATATATATATATTTGAACACATGAAGATTTAATCATCTGTTCGATAGATATGAAAAGTTTTCTTTGATCTAGGATTTTGTAAATGGCATTGACTGCAGTCAGTTTTGTTATCGATACATAGGAAGTCCATCTGTCGATATGCTTCCCATGAGTTGCCATCGAGTTGTGAAGGCAAGGAGGACCGGGCATAGTGACTGATGAGTCGCTAAGAGGTCCTATATATTTAAAAGAAGAAATAAATATGGTATAATTTGTGGGAGTAAGGGGGGTAGCTGTTGGGTAGATTAGCTACTTATTCCTCTATGGGCTAATAGTTGGTCCCTTCTCAGGCATCTCTCATTAAACCCCAATTATTTCATCAATCCTACCCTTCTCCCTACCTCATCTCTCCTTATACTCCGGATCCTTTTCTTCTCCCATACTCAGCTGTCGGGGATTTTTCTATATGCAGGCTTACCTTATATTCGTTCTCATTATTTCTGTTCTGCTCAGCTAACAGTGAGTTTTCTATGAAGAGACATATCTTATATTCAAATTCTTTACTTTCCTCATACTCAGCTGCCGGGGATTTTTCTATATGCAGGCTCACCTTATATTCGTTCTCATTATTTACTTTCTACTCAGCTAACAGTGTTTTTTGTAAAAGTAGACTTACCTTATACTCGGATTCTCAATTTATCTCATACTCAGCTGATAGCGATTTTTTATATGCAGGCTTACCTTATATCCGTTCTCATTATTTATTTTCTGCTCAGCTAAAAGTGACGTTTCTATGAAGAGACATATCTTATATTCGAATTCTTTACTTTCCTCATACTCAGCTGCCGGGGATTTTTCTATATGCAGGCTTACCTTATATTCGTTCTCATTATTTCTGTTCTGCTCAGCTAGCAGTGAGTTTTCTATGAAGAGACATATCTTATACTCGCATTCTTTATTTCCCTCGTACTCAGCTCCCGGGGATTTTTATATGACTAAACTTACCTTATATTAGAATTCTCATACCTTATATTCGTACCCATTGTTTCTATTCTGCTCTGCTACCAGTGAGTTTTCTATGAGCAGACAGACATATCTTATACTCGAATTCTCAATTTTTCTCATACTCAGCTGATTGGGATTTACTATATGCAGGCTTACCTTATATTCGTTCTCATTATTTCTTTTCTGCTCAGCTACCAGCGAGTTTTCTATGAAGAGACATACCTTACATTAGAATTCTTTACTCCTCTAATATACAACTGGCAGGGATTTTCTATATGCAGGCTTACCTTATATTCGTTCTCATTATTTCTGTCCTGCTCAGCTACCAGAGATTTTTCTATGAAGAAACCTTCATCTTATATCCGAATTCTTTACTTCTCTAATACTCAGCTGCCGGGGATTCTTCTATGAGTAAACTTACCTTATATTAGAATACTTTATTTCTCTCATACTCATCTCCCGGGGATTTTTCTATGTCTAAACTTCCCTTATATTAGAATGCTTTACTTATCTCTTACCTTATATTCGTACTCATTATTTCTTAGCTACAGGTGAGTTTTCTGAGTAGACAAACATACCTTATACTCGAATTCTTTATTTCTCTCATACTCAGCGTTGGTCTTAATCTGACTTGGTAAACTTAAGTGCCGTGAGTTCGATTCTCACTTAGGCAGTAGGAAGTTATTGTATTTTTAGTGAAGAACTCATTAAATAAAATCTTTTCTCCAACCCTGCCTTGAAAAGGGTGGTGAACTGTAGGCAACCCGTCCTAATTGGACTTATGTAGCAGAAAGTGTAAGATTTGACAGAAAACAACACGGTCGATACCACGTGTCCACGAAATCAGTACAAGTAGTATTTCATGCAGGTTTATTTATACAGACTGCATTTCGGAGATGCGTTTTAGAGGTTCATCAATTATTCGGCAAGGGTTTAAACAAAAGTCGGTCACGCAGGGGCTGCGTAAAATAAGCAGATTTCCCGCGTGAAGTGTTACAATAGAGAAATTTCACGAGAGCCGAACAGGTAAGGAAACGGCCGACCTAGCTTTTGGCGGGAAAGTCACTCACCCGTTATCCGCCCAGATTTAATATAATGCAAATATCTCGATTAATATTCAAGATAGAGAATAAATGTACAGAACAATATTTATAGTAAATGTAATTTGCAATAAGATTGGTTCTGTACAATTTTTCGATTTGACGTATAGTAACGGAAATATTCCGAATTTTCGAAAATCCTCCCCTCTAAACCCCAATCCCACTGGTCCGATTTCAGCCGTTAACGAACTTGATATTTCGTTTTACATAAAACGGCTAAATATCGAGTTTGGTATCGATCAAACAAACATTTCGACCGCTAGAGCGGTAAAAGACAAATATATATATATATATATATATATATATATATATATATATATATATCTATATATATATAAAATTGTAACCTCTGTCTGTACATTGATTTTTTTCGCGAAATTTCACGATAACTTTTCGTTTCACATGTCATAGACACCATAACTGCATTTTGTTTCTTTGGTGTCTGTTTGTTTGTTTGTTTGTTTATTTGTTTGTTTGTTTATTTGTTTGTTTGTTTGTTTGTTACCTTTTCACGCATAAACGGCTGAACCGAATTTTATGAAAATTGGTATGTATATTACTACTAATCCAACTTAGACTTTAGGCTATATTAATATTCTCTGAGACGAACAGGAGTGGGGGTTATAAGGGAGACCTGAAATTAAAAATAGCGATATTTCGTTCCCTATTGGTTTTTTCGGCAAATATGCATATAACAAAAGTTGTTTATTTTGTTATTTAAAGTAACTTTTGTTATATACACTTTTTTCGTATACCGAACTATAAAGGCGTTATACGCTAAAAATTATAGCGGGAGTCAACAATTTTATTTGGCACAAAGACTCAACTGAACTAAATAAAACTCGGTATGTGTATTAGCACTAACTCCTTCCTTATAATAAGCTATACAAACATTTCTAGGGAAGGGCAGGAGTGGGGGCTATAAGGGAGGCCTGAAATTAAAAAAAGTGATATTTCGTTTCCTATTGGGGTTTCGGCAAATATGCACATAACAAAAGTTGTTTATTTTGTTATTTAGAGAAACTTTTGTTATGTTCACTTTTGTTGTATAACAAATTATAAACGAGATATACACTAAAAGCTAAAGCGGGAGTCAACTATTTTATTGGGCACTAACGGTTGAACTGATTCCTACAAAACTCAGAATATATAAATTAGCATTAATTCTTACATGGTTATAAGCTATATTAAAATGTTTATGTTATAACGGGAGTGGGGGTTATAAGGGAGTCCTGAAATAAAAATTCGTGATATTTCATTTTCTATTCCAAACCAACCACGGGTACTAACCCTAAACACTGAAACGGGGAAATTTCAAAATATTTTGCCAAGTAAAGTCTTGCCGAAAGAATACCATCATCATTCCGGTTCAAATGAATTCCCGGGCGAAGCCGGGTACCTTAGCTAATAAGCCATACTAGCATTTCTAGGGACGGGCAGGAGTGGGGGTTATAAGGGAGGGCTGAAATTAAAAATAGTGATATTTCGTCTCCTATTGCATTTTCGGCAAATACGCACATAACAAAAGTTGTTTATTTTGTTATTAAGAGAAACTATTATCATATACATTATCGTCGTATACCGAAGTATAAGGACGTTATACACTAAAAATGATAGCGGGAGTCAACAATTTTATTTGGCACAAAAAACTCAACCGAACTAAAAAAAACACTCGGAATGTGTATTCGGCAAATATGCACAAAACAAAGTTGTTATTTTATTATTTAGTGAAATTTGTTCAACAATTCTTTGGAACTACAAGGTACCTCACCGGGAAAAACTAATTCAAATGTATGTTAATATTTTGTGCTTAATAATTCAAATCTATGCAAAATGCACAGGAAACGGGAAATATGACAATATGGTGAACAGTGAAGTCTTCCATAAAAAAATACTTTTATTATTATCAAATCCACAGAAACGACGGGTATTTAAACTAAACACTGGGATGCGTAAATGTCAAAATATTGTGCAAAGTAAAGCCTTACCAAAAATATACCATCACCATTCAGCCTCAAATGAATTCCCGAGCGAAGCCGGGTATCTGAGCTAGTATATATATATATATAGTTTTGAACGGACCTCATTTTCGTCATCTACTAAGTAGGATCGATGGACATTTGAAGAAAAATTTCGAATATTCCGTCATGAGTACAACCTCAATAGTTGATTTCCCTTACGGGAAATCTGCTAATAATAAAACTAATACTTTCCTATGAAATTCTTCATCACGGGTATGTATTTTTGTGCCTTGCTTGGGACCTCTTCAAAGGCTAAATGTTACAAATATATAATTAATTAAATATCATTACACTTTTCTAACAAGGGTGGGACTAATGATTTACCTAGTTTATTAAGACCATCTTAACTGCTGCGCGCTAACCTGAGCACCTCGAATAGGTATTGTTAAATACTTCAACACTATTCAACTCCTATTTTTGTTTTTACATCATTAACATTAAAGCTATCGGGAATACCTTTCTCTTCTCCTTCTTAAAAATAAAAATAAAAAACTGACCAGTATGGTTAGAAGAAGGGTTTATACTCCTATATGGCGGGTGAATTAACATTGTCCGGGCGACCCTTGGAGGTGAACCCGTGGGGAGATGTCAGACTGGTCAGGTGAGGAGGGGGCCCGGCGAGCAGCTAGGAGAAGAATTCCTATCTACCCTTTTTAAAAAAATATATATATAAAAAAAGGCAGAGAAAAAGGAAACAAAGAGCCAGAAGGGGGAGAAAAAAAATCTAAGGGCTTTCTGAGGGGAATTAATTCTGGGTTGACGAAACGCCTTTTTCCTAGACCTCTCCCCCCCTAACACAACCCTAGTTCCCGATATTCTTTCTCATGCTGGTATCTGCTTTTTAATAAGCTATTAGCTAATTATTCAAACGCTTATTACTCCCGTCACAATTAACTAATTAACTCGGAATGTAAAAGGAGGAATAAAACTGAGAGGACCAGTTTTATTTTAAATATTAACCAGGTGTTATGTTAGTTTCTGACGGCTGATTGAATCAGTGAATCACCGGCGGAAACTAAACCAGTCTTCGATTCTTCTTGCATTGTTAGCAGATGGTTTGTAAATAAGTAAGCCGTCGCGCAGGGGCTGCGTAAACTAAGCATATTTCCCTCGATGAGGTATGAGGCGCACTGATGGTCTCAACTTACCATATTTCTCTATGTCGCCAGTTATAAGTAGTTCTTTTTAAAAAAGAAATCAAAGTGCCAGCTAGATATGAGTGAGGTATTTAGGGTTTACTGCGACTCAACACTATAAAATGCAGATATACCGGTTAATGTTGGAGATACCAAGAAATGCATAGAACAACATTTACAGGAAATTGAAATTATAATAAGATTGTTTACAAACAATATTTCGATCCAAATCATAATAAACTAAAAGATAACGAATTCTAGGTTTAATTCTCCTCCCCCATGGTTGAATTTCAGCCATTAACGAACTTGAAATTTAGTTTTGCGTACAAGTTTTAAATATCCAGTTTGTTAAAAGTCTAACGAAATTTGGGACTGCTAGAGCGTTAACAAACAAATATATATGCATACACACACACTGTATATATATATATATATATATATATATATATATATATATAGAGAGAGAGAGAGAGAGAGAGAGAGAGAGAGAAAGAGGATTATGCCCTGCATTTCATCTGACACCTCTTTATGGGCTGACATCTCTTAAATGTAACAATACCAATTCCAATTTTCTAAAGCAGTACAATATTAAAAAAGTCCGTTACGCAGGGGCTGCGTAAACTAAGCAGATTTCCCATGTGTTTTACAATAGAGGAATCTGCATACTGGTAATACAAGCCCGCCATGAATAAATACAAACGGTAATAAGAAAGCTTTCAGTTAATTTTAATAAATTCCCGACTGAAACGGCTTCTGAATTGTAAAAATAATTTATATTTTAATAACTCAAATTTTAGTAGTACAAGAACTAAAGAAGGGGGGGGGGCGGCGGATGAACAGACAGTATTTGCATAAATCACACAAAGTATTGAAGGTAAGGTGAGGTTAGAAGAATCTTCCACCTGAGCCGAGTACTGACGAAAATGGCCGATCTAATCCGAACTATACCCGAGCACAAACTTCATGAAAATGCAAATATCTCGGTTAATATTCTAGACAGAGAATAAATGTATATAACAATTTTATAGTAAATTTAATTTGCAATAAGATGCATAATAATGGAGATATTTCGAATTTTTGAAAATCCCCCTCTAAACCCCCCCTCTCACTGGCCCGATTTCAGCCGTTAACGAAATTGATCTTTCTTTTTACATGAAACGATTAAATACCGATTTTGGTGACGATTAAACAAAAATTTTGACCGCTAGAGTGTTAACAGACAAATATACGAGTATATATATATATATATATATATATATATATATATATATGTGTGTGTGTGTGTGTGTGTGTGTGTGTGTGTGTGTATATAGTTTTAAACGGACCTCATTTTCGTCATCTCCTGGGTAGGATCGATGGACATTTGAAGAAATTTTTCGATAATCGCGTCATGAGTACGACCTCAATAGCTGATTTCCCTTAAGGGAAATCTGCTAATAGTGAAATAATAAGTTTCAAGTAACAATTTAAGAGAAACAAAACAATTAAATCAATATATTATATACCTGTACGACAAAAGCTATAACAAAAGATAAAAGATTATAAATATCTCAATAGTATTATCATTATTAAATTAATCAATTGAACTATACTATTGATTTTGACTGAATCAGCTGATCCGGTTTCGCCATGATTGACATTGACATCATCTGACTCTTTCATTTGGTATTTGATCACCCGTCATGGTTGATCCGCCTAAAATATTCTTGTATGTAATATATTGGTTTCTATGTTGGTAGGAATTTACTATATTTTTAGTGGAGAATTCATTGATCAAGTCTACGTGTACAATCCCACTCTTTCTCAAAAACGGTTGTAAACCCGTCCTCATTGGACTTAGTAGCAGAACGTGACATTAAAATTAGTAGATTTTCAACACAACAAATTCGGGATACAGAGAATATCACTAATTAATGCGACTTAAGTAGTACCTTATGCTTTTCGGTATACTAATTACCAAAACTTGATAACTTGTAAATTATATAAACAAATTTGAGGAAAAAGTCTCTCTAAAGTTACTAATTGGGTTTGTGACTTTGTGCCGTAAATGATAACCTGAATACATTTTTCTTTCAGAGAATTGGAAGGTTTTTTGGACTTAAAACTATATATTTACCATAATACCAGTTATTTTTAGTTTAAACGAAAATCTTAACATTATTTATATTAGCGATTCACTTCGACAGATTTAGCTTGAATAAAAACAGCTAACTTTGAAAAACATAATTAATAAAGGAGAAAACATAGTTGAAGTACAACTAATAAAAAATAATAAACAAATATTGTTGGAAACTAATTATAAAAAATAAAACAAAAATTATTGGAAATAAAAAAATACCTTTATTAATTTTTTTTTTTTAAATGAATGCTTGTACACCAAACCATTGACTGTTGAAATTCAAATTTCCAGGGGTGGAATAAAAATTATCTACAATCATCGAGATCAAAATTATCTGATAGAAGCACTTTTTTTCCCCCCGACACATCCTTGCTTATTAAGTTATTTTATTGTTCAAAGCAATCAATCTTGTTTAATAAGAAAACAATAATTAATGATTAAGTATTATCGTAGTAAAAAAAAAACAACTAAAAACCAAGCCATTAGGAAATTGTGCTTTGGAAAGGGAAGAATAACCGATTTTACATATCAGGTTTCATTAAAAGCTATACTTTTGTTGAAAACATTCCACTACCTCTTACTTAGTTTTGACACATTTATCTTTTTCCTTTTAGCTAGGGGTTTGTGTGATAAACATTTATATTTCCTGACCTTCAATTAAAACTACTATTTATTTTAGCCATCCAAGTGTTAAATGAAAATTGTCATTTGACCATTTTAAATTTCGTCCACTAGACAATTTTTAAGAAGTATTGTTCGGACACTTAAATTTTCAATTGTCATTTTATGCAAGGTTTACCTTCGAATTAAACTTACTGTTTATCCTAGAATTAATTTTCATAAACAAAGAAAATTATTTTCTACCATCCTCTTTGTAAATATTGAGTTTTCTATAGGCAATCAATACTTAGTTATCCTTGTACACTTTTCGTCAAATCAAGTTTTTTCATATTTCACATTTCATAATTCCAATTTTTCCAATTTATTTATTAATGGACACCACATCGAAGGTGATTTGCCCTTTCAAAAGTAATAACAGGTAACAATAACAAAAAACATACCTTAACAGCAAGTAACAATAATAAATACCTTAGCAACAAGTAATAACAAAAAATACCTTAACAGCAAGTAACAATAATAAATACCTTAGCAACAAGTAATAACAAAAAATACCTTAACAGCAAGTAACAATAATAAATACCTTAGCAACAAGTAATAACAAAACATACCTTAACAGCAAGTAACAATAATAAATACCTTAACAACAAATAATAACAAAAAATACCTTAACAGCAAGTAACAATAATAAATACCTTAGCAACAAGTAATAATAACAAATTCCTTAGCAAAAAGTAATAATAACAAATACATTAACAACAAGGGACAATAATAAATACCTAAACAACAAGTAATAGTAACATATACCTTAGCAACAAGTAATAGTAGCACATAACTTAGCAATAATACTAATAATTACAAGTACAAAAAAAAATAAAATATATATATATATATATATATATATATATATATAATTCTAATGATATATATAATTCTAATAATAAAAAAAAAAAATATATATAATATAATTTCATAATTCAATTAATAGAACTATGTATTATTTCAGAGATTTGTGACTGGGGCTATTAAATTCCAATACCTTCATTCATTATGACTTTAATTTATTTTTCGCCCTATCTGTTTCATGGGCTTAATGCCAGCCTTCCAGAATAAATGTAGGTTTTTACTAAAAACATCATCATAGTAAACCACAATAAAACAATAGTAGAGGACAAGGCCTTTTTTTTATTGATCCTTATCAATTGGTTCCTCTACCATCCAGAATATTCCAGAGATATCACAAGAAAACAGTACTCTATAATAAATCCAAAAATAATATAGTTCTTTTACATAAATTTCTTATCATCCATAATTTAAGCAGGAATTTAAACTAATAACGAAAAAAGTAACTTAAACAAGAATAAGTAAATAAATATATGAATTAATGTAAAATATATATATATATATATATATATATATATATATATATATATATATATACTAGCTCAGATACCCGGCTTCGCCCGGGAATTCATTTGAGGCTGAATGGTGATGGTATTTTTTAGCAGGTTTTACATTGCACAATATTTTGACATTTACCCGTCCCAGTGTTGAGGATTGATACCCGTCGTTGCCGGTGATTTGCTAATAATAGAATTATTTGTTCGATAATTCTTCACAGTCTTCGATATTTTTATATTTCCCGTTTCTTATACATGTAAATATGGTGAATGTTTATTTCAGGGCTCCCTTATAACTCCCCTCCCGTTCGACCCTACAAATTTTAATATAAGTTATAATCATGGAAGATATTAATTTTTAAGCCTTAAGGACAATTTGGTTTGTTAAGTTCGGTTCAGCGGTTAGTGCCCGCTAAAGTTTTAACGTATAACTCATTTATACTTAGGTATACGACAAAAGTTACTCCAAATAACAAAATAAACAACTTTTGTTTTGTTATTTATATTTGCGGAAATAGAATCTTTAGGTTACTTAAAATGCAGTTCCCTTAAAAGTTCCTTACATAGAAATGTTAGTATGGTTATTATAATGAAGGCCTCATAGAAAATGACCGACAAAAAGTTTTATTTAGTGCGGTTGAGTCTTTTTTGGCAAATAATATTGTTTCCCGCTATAATTTTTAGCGTATAACGCATTTAAACTTCGGTATACTGGTATACACTAAAAGTTATTCTAAATAACAAATAATGAGAAATCTTTTGTTATGTGCATATTTGCCGAAAAACCAATAGAAAACGAAATATCGCTATTTTTAATTTCAGGCTTCCCTTATAACCCCCAAATTCGTTCAGAGTCTCAAAAATTAAAGAAGGGGGGCGGATGAACATAAGTCTAAATCTACAAAGTAACGAAGGTAACATACCAAGTTTCAGAAAATTCCACGTCAGCCGTTTATGCGTGAAAAGGTAACAAACAAACAAACCCAAACAAACAAACATACATAAAAACAAAATCTCGGTTAATATGGTGTCTAAGATAGAGAATAAATGTATATAACAATCAATGTACAGACAGAGGTTACAATTTTATATATATATATATATATATATATTTATTTATTTATTTATTTTATAAATATACTTAATCTACTCATCATTGATAACAACATAACAACAAAGATTCAGATCGTTGCGCTACTAACGGGTAGATTTAACAGATTTATTTTTAGTTAGAAACTACTGATAAAATATGAGTTTTATGGATGGAAATAATTAGAAATACAGACAATTTTATTGGTAATAAATGGTGTTGAAATACTTACAGTTTGTCCAAAATGATTAAGTTTTAAGCCTTAAGGACAATTTGGTTTTTAACAGTTCGTTGACTACTCTAACCGGAACTTTTAAAGGAAAATGTTATCCTACTGAATAATAAAAGCTTTTATTCCAGTAATAGAATCTTTAGGTTACTTAAAAATGCAGTTCAAAAGTTTAATTAAAATATTTGTATGTTTATAGACAAATGTTTTATAGAAATTGAGACAAAAAATATGGTTTGCAGTTAATAACCGTGATGAAAATGGAGATGAGACCCAAAATATCTACAAAAAAAAAAAATCAAACATACGAAAAAGAGATTATGAGAACATTTGATAAAACCTTTAGAAATAATGATAACTTTTAATGAATTGATAAACCATCGCCAAACCTTACACAAGGTTCAATAAATTGCCGTATTATTATTCATAATAAAAAAAAAATTATAAAGCCTATTTTTAGGAAAAATTGTTAATGACTATCATTAGAGAAAATTAATAAAATAAGAATTATAACAATGAAACTTTAATTGATCTCCAAGGAGATTAACATATTGTAACATGATAATAAGATAGTAAAAAAAAACTAGGAAATTTTAGTTGAATAAAATATAATAATATAATTTATGTCTTAGTAGTATAAAGTAAACGTTAAGAAATACTTTATTTAAATAAAATGGCTATAATAGTACTTACATAAGAGAATCTTCTTAACTACTAAACAATATACATGGCATTAACGTTTATGACATTAATGACGTTAGATTCCTACATGTTCTAGGTGAATTTATATAATGATGCACATATTAAATAAATTACCTTTTCCCCCTTTGGCTAGAAATAGGGATTACCTGTAAACAAGTTTTGAAGCATTTTTATATCCGTAAGTCTTTTTATAATGGTAATTTCGTTCAAAATGTACAGCGTTTTCGGTCATAATTATAATACAGGGTGTTTAAAAAAGAATCATCCGATTTGGCACGTCTATATTTTTGAAATACATAAACATGTACAATTAATGTTTTTTATTATGAAAGTGAAACTCAAAAATTTTATTTTTTCTTACCTATTCTTATCTTAGGCGTTCAATATGCACCCCTTTAGTTGCACGGCACGCGTTAATGCAGTATTCAAATTGGTCCCAGACTGCAGCTATCATGTGCTCAGGTGCACTCGGGGATGGCCCGGCGATTTAGCTTTACGCAGTCAACCAGTTTCTCAGAATTCTTAATGTATCCAATAATATAAATAATGATATGTTTTCGTCACCAAACCCGATATGTAAACGTTTTTGAAAAACTAAAGATGAAGTTCGTTAACGGCCGAAATGAGATTGGGAGGAGGGGGGGTTATAGGGGAGGAATTTCGGAAATTCAAAATATCTTCATTATTATGCGTCAGATCGAAAAATGTTATAGAACGAATCTTATTAGAAATTTAATGTACTATAAAGTTTGTTATATACATATTTTCTCTGTCATGAATATTAACCGAGATATTTGCATTATTTATTTTTCATCCTTAAGTAAAACCCCACTGTTACTCATATCAAATTAACAATAAGCTGTTATATCGTGAACTATATTATTCTAAGTGTAAATATTAAATATTGTTTTCATTGAACTAATACTGTGTGAAGATAAATGCAAATACTTTGTTTGATGACGTCATCATATACGATTTTTCGTTCTCTTTTCACTCGACATTAAATATCATATTTGTTATTGGCTGAAATCGGTCCTGGAATAGTGGTGGTTTAGAGAGAGAGAGAGAGAGGTGGGGAATTAGAAAATTCAAAATATCTCCTTTATTATGAGTCGGATCATAAAATGGCACAGAATCAATCTTGTTCAACTTATGACTTTTAGCAGATTTCCCTTAAGGGAAATCAGCTATTGAGGTTGTACTCATGACGGAATTTTTGAAAATTTTCTTCAAATGTCCATCGATCCTACCTAGTAGATGACGAAAATGAAGTCCGTTCAAACCTGTATCTATCTATCTATCTATCTATCTATCTATCTATCTATCTATCTATCTATATATATATATATATATATATATATATATTATATTCTATCTTATTGCAAATTAAATTTACGATAAATATTGTTATATACATTTATTCTCTATCTTGAATATTAACCGAGATATTTGCATTTTTATGAAGTCTGTGGTCGGGTATAGTTCGGATTAGGTCGGCCATTTCCGTCAGTACTCGTCTCAGGTGGAAGCTTCTTCTAACCTTACCTGTCGTTTCTAACCTTACCTTACCTTCGTTACTTTGTGAGATGTATGCAAATAGATTCTGTTCATCCGCCCACCCCCTTCTTTAGTTCTTGGACTACTAAAATTTTAGTTATTAAAATATAAATTATTCTTACAATTCAGAAGCCGTTTCAGTTGGGAATTTATTTTAATTAACTGAAAAATTTCTCATTACCGTTTGTATTTAATCACGGTGGTATTGTGTTACCAGTATGCAGATTTCTCTATTGTAAAACTTCACATGGGAAATCTGCTTAGTTTACGCAGCCCCTGCGTGACGGACTTTCTACAATTGTTGTTCTATGCTTTTATTCGTAACTCAAGCATTAAGCGGTTTACTGGAATTTTCATGATCGCAGTCAGAATATGTGGTGGTGATGAGTTCACTAGTGTGTAATACAAGCACAGGGGAAATCTGCTTAGTTTACGCAGCTCTTGCGAGACTGAAATTTATACATTTGTCCTTGTTATACAGTTTGTCGTGTGACCTACAGCTATGCCATATTCATGTCAGGTTATATTTGTACAATATGCACTTGTGCTGTGCTCAGCCGACAATGTGACTAGCTTATGAGCGCTGTACCGTGATAAAAGCTTACAGACGCACTTTAAAGACGTGCAATTATACTCTTCATAATATAATATCTACTATCAACAAATTACGGTTAGTGAGAGTGGGAATAGAGAAAAAAACAGCAGTAAATAATGTCAACTTGTGCTACCTTATTATGAGGCAATTTTGAAAGGTACTAGTAAATAAAGAGATAATTTAGAGAAAATAGGAGGTAGTTAGGTCAAAGAGAGGCCGGCTGAGGTGGGAGAGCTCTCTCTCTCTCCTCTCTCTCTCTCTCTCTCTCTCTCTCTCTCTCTCTCGTTTTTTTCTCTCTCTCTCTCTCTCTCTCTCTCTCTCGTTTTTCTCTCTCTCTCTCTCTCTCTCTCACTCCCTCTCTTACCTTTCATAATGTTCCATCTCCATCTTGAAGAGAATGAATGTCGTCAATTTAGCGTGTCACAACATCTCTTCATATTGACTACTATAACATAATAGTTCTACAGTTTGTTCTTGCTGCGCAATGAGCATAAAGTCAAAAAAATCGGACGTTAAAACCCCCCGAATTATTAAATTAAATTAAATTCTCTCACCAACACAAAATTCAAATATACGACAGACGAAATCTGTGGTGTTCAACAAGATTTAAAATTATAACATTAATTGCTTTATATGCATTTGTATACATGTGTGTGTTTGTGTTTTGGGTGCGTGAGTGTTTGTGTGTGTGTATATACATGTGTATATTTTTATCTCCATATAGCTACCGTGATGAAAGAAATTACGACAATCATTAGAAAAAAATACCGTTTTCAGGCATTCATTTCTATTTAATCATTCATCCATTTTTTTAAAATAGTCTGATAATAATTAATTGAATTTTATAATATATTTTCATTTATAATGTTTCTTTTATTTTTTTATTGTTAATTCTACTTTTTGTTATTTCTTATTTATTTTACTTTTGTTATTTGACTTTGTACCATATTGACTTTTGAAAGGGCAAATCACCTTTGATGTGATGTCCATTAAAAAAAACGGGGCTGCGTAAACTAAGCAGATTTCCCCCGTGAAGTTTTACAATAGAGAAATCTGCACACTGGTAACACAATACCACCGTGATTAGATAATGAGAAATCTTTCAGTTAATTAAAATAAATTCCCAACTGAAACGGCTTCTGAATTGTAAGAATTTTAATTTATTGTTTAATAACTCAAATTTTAGTAGTCCAAGAACTAAAGAAGGGGGGGGGGCGGATGAACAGAACGTATTTGCATAAATCTCACAAAGTAATGAAGGTAAGGTAAGGTTAAAAACGACAGGTTAGAAGAAGCTTCCGCCTGAGCCGAGAAATGACGAAGATGGCCGGCGTAATCCGAACTATACCCGACCACAGACTTCAATATTTATAGTAAATTTAATTTGCAATAAGATTGGTTCTGTACAATTTTTCGATCCGACGTATACTAAGGGAGATATTTCGAATTTTCGAAAATCCTCCCCTCTAAACCCCTCATCCCACTGGTCCGATTACAGCCGTTAACGAACTTGATCTTTCTTTTTACATAAAACGACTAAATATCAAGTTTGGTAACAATAAAACAAAAATTGCGACCGCTAGAGCGGTAACAGACAAATATATATATAGTTTTGAACGGACCTCATTTTCTTCATCTACTAGGAAGGATCAATGGGCATTTGAAGAATAATTTCGATAATTCCGTCATGAGTACAACCTCAATAGCTGATTTTCTTTAAGGGAAATCTGCTAAAAAAATTAAATTAGATATACGAAATGTTTTACTCAACTTCTTTTAAAACTATTTCATACTCTATCTCCGTTCACAATACACGGGATTAATAAAATGTAAGAAGTTAGAATTTATAGATCTCTTCAGGGTTCATAGATCTCTTTATAATTTATAGATCTCTTTATGATTTACTTAATCATAAAAGTCCTTTAAGTTATTACCTTTCAGAGATGAACTATATCGTCTACAAGTTGTTGCATGATCATCTATTACAAAACAATCTAAGGCAATATACAATTTCCAAAAAAAATAGTATAATAGAAGCAATTTGTGTAAAATATGAAGGTAATTTTTTTTTCTATGTGTTGTGAAATGCGGGAAACGATTTCTTCGGTTGCTTTTATGAAAGTGTTCCGAAATGGAAACAAATCATCTCTTTCTTACACTGGTATAATGTTGGTAAATCGTTTGGAAAGTATCGATCCGACTCGTGGAAAAGGTTTATTTTCTCCGACATTTTCCATGTATTGTATACAAAAATATCCTAATGGCGTCCGTCTCCTTTGTGGCAGATCCCACGGAGGAATGAGGATTTTTCTCTTTCCAGAAAACTTCGAGGAAATTTCACGCTCTCAAATATAACCAATTTACTGCAGAGTAACCCGTTCAGTTAAACTAATGTTAAACTCAGCTGATTTCATGACGCCGGGAACGAATTATATATACATATATAGATGTAGGAAACAGGAAATTGAACGCTCCAGGATGTCAGAAATTCTGAATAATTGTTGATTAATATTGATACTGACTGCGCTCAATTGATTTGTCATATGAAAATCTGTATCCATGTATATGATTTATTGTTATTTTTATGAGATTGTAATCAGCGATATTAGTTTCATTCCTGTTCCTGTATTCATATTTATTAATATAAACATTGGCTAGTAACTGACTTATAACTGATCTGGTCGTTAGGGTTAATTCAATTATTGTAAATCACCTCCGGCAGGTGCGTACATTTCTTAGCCCGAAGAAATGTACACTTCTGATCCAGTTAAAATAAAATTCGTTTATTATCCATTTATGCATTTCAGTACACGCTTCGAACAACTCCTTTTCTGTGGGTGCGGAAGTTCAGTTGCTATAATTATACAAAAATCCTGATTGTTCACGAAAAGCATTATTCGCTTTAAGTGATTTAAAGTGAAGTTTCGTCAGAGTAGTGTAGCTTTAAGTAAAGCACCAAGGCAACTTAGGAAACCATCTTTAAAAGAAAAGTTCCATTAAAACATAAACTAACTAAAATCCAAACATGAAGTAACTAAAATCCATGGAGAAGTAGCAGTTTAAAGCGATCTAAACGTGTAGGGGAACACATGAATGAAAAATAAACTTTATTTATTAACATCCACTTGTGCTACTCGACTAATTGGGACGGGCCATCTACAGGTTACGGATATTTTCTAGCCAGGTTACTACTAAGATTTTATTTAATGAGTTCGTCACTAAATCAATTCCTATTGCCCGAGGGGGTATCGAACTCGTCACTCTGGGTTTACTGTATGAGACCAACGCCTTAACTTGTATGGCTAGCCCGAGCCACGGAGTTAAATTAATATTATATGAATTGAAGTGGAAGTGTTAATTTCTTTGACTCAGTTTCCCTCAATCTACAGAAGAAATATTTGAAGGTTTACTTAAACAGAGGAAGTAGTGTTCTCTTGAAAATATAATTCACAATAAAAACCACCGGAGCTGAAAATCCAACGGAGAGATCTGTGTGGTTTGTATATTTCCTAGCAAAAACCTTAACATTTTCAACGTTTTAATCCTTCCAACACCATTTTATATAGAATATACAATAACATATACATAATATGTTATTTTTAACTCAATACACTTATGATGAATATTGTGATATTTTCGAAGAAATAAAATTTTCCACAAAGAACCGTTTGTAAAATAACCGAAAGGTAAGAGGAGCGGCGATTGAAGATTTTTCCAAGGAAATATCTTAAACCATATTAAATGATTTTGAATAGTGAAAGAGACTCCTAATATATTGCTGCGTGAAAAGAATGAGGTTACTAATGAAATGAACGTTTTCAGATTCAACAGTTCTTTATGTCAGTGGTAGTCTTTCAGAACCGTGAGGGTGTTATTTTCTCACCAAGAGTCATCAAATCAAGGATAGTTGGTCTTGCACGTCTGTTAAATGGCACTCAGTTGGGGTGCACTATTAAATAATAACGATATTGGCAAACCAGTGTCACCCAAGACGAGATTACTGAAATAATTTTGTCAATGAATAATAGCAAGACTTCTTGATAAGATGGCACACCCCCAAAATTTGTGAAAACAATAAAAACGTAGCTATTTACAAACAGGAAATTCGATAACACTCACACCGGTGTATTAGAGCGTTAGAACTTAATTCTATTTGTGTTAAGAATTCGTGTCGGCTCGCGGCCCCGTTGGAGAGCGCATTGCCGTGTTGACATTTCGTGTAACAGCACGGGCACTAAGTACAGCTCATTGTTTGGAAAGAGTTTAATAATGGCACGCTTTGGTTGGCTTAGACCTGGGGTGCCATTTCCACAGACTGCCTTCAGGTGGCATTCCACCAGTGGGAAAAGGGGCTGCCTTCACAACCCTCGTTAGCAAAGCAAACATCTCCTCGGCCCCTTCTGCAGCTGATAGCTACTGCCGAACACAGGCGTCTGCGCTAGGCAGGTGCCATCTTCAGAGCTCATCTCTTCCCCGAAACTAGCTACGGACCTGATATAAACTCAAATGTTTTCATCGTAAGGAAGAATCGGCCTATAGTCTTCACAAGACAGCCTACAATTCTTCAGATCCGTAAATAACACGGCATTTGATAAATTGTTTCATATTTCCTTAATATATCTGTTCAAGAATATATCGCAGTTTACCTAATATTACCTTAATAAATATGTTGTCGAATCATAATAATGTTTATATTACGAAATTGTGACCTAGTCTTTTCTCTAAGACATTTTTAGTATCATTCATGAAATTGAGGCCTAATCGTGTCCCCTAAGAAATGGCAGTAATGAAATTGTCACAATTTTATTGTCTAAGGAATTGTTAGTGGCAATAATAAAATAATGACCTAATCTTATTCTCTGAGGAATTTTTAGTACCAGCCATGAATGAAATTGTCACCTTTATCTTACTCTCTAAGGAATTGTTAGTGCCAGCCAGGAATGAAATTGTGACCTAATGTTAGTCTCTAAGGAATTGTTAGAGGCAGTAATGAAATTATGACCTAATCTTATTCACTGAGGAATTTTTAGTACCAGCCATGAATGAAATTGCTATCTTTATCTTATTCTCTAAGGAATAGTTAGTGCCAGCCATAAATGGAATTGTGACCTAATTTCAATTTATTTGTTAGTGGCAGTAATGAAATTTGTTTCGAATAATGATGAAAAACATACCTTAACAGCAAGTAACAATAATGAAATACCTTAACAACTTAATAATACCTTAACAGCAAGTCTCTAATAAATTGTTAGTGCCAGTAATAATAACAAATTCCTTAATCTTTAACAACAAGGAATTGTTAGTACCTAAAAGCAGTAATGAAATTATGACTTAATCTTATTCTCTGAGGAATTTTTAGTACAATCCATGAATGAAATTTTCATGTTTATCTTATTGTCTAAGGACTTGTTAGTGGCAGTAATGAAATTATGACTTAATCTTATTCTCTGAGGAATTTTTAGTACAATCCATGAATGAAATTTTCATGTTTATCTTATTGTCTAAGGACTTGTTAGTGGCAGTAATGAAATTATGACTTAATCTTATTCTCTGAGGAATTTTTAGTACAATCCATGAATGAAATTTTCATGTTTATCTTATTGTCTAAGGACTTGTTAGTGGCAGTAATGAAATTATGACTTAATCTTATTCTCTGAGGAATTTTTAGTACAATCCATGAATGAAATTTTCATGTTTATCTTATTGTCTAAGGACTTGTTAGTGGCAGTAATGAAATTATGACTTAATCTTATTCTCTGAGGAATTTTTAGTACAATCCATGAAATTTTCATCTTTATCTTATTGTCTAAGGAATTGTTAGTGCCAGTCTTGAAATAAAACGCGCTCTTTTCCTGCACATTTCGCTTCGATCCTACGAATATAAAGATTAGGCCCAGCTTCTTGAGTAGACAAAATCAATAAATTGAAATTAATTTTGCTCAACTAAGGCTAATCGGGACGGTTTATTTACAGGTTACTACCATTTTCTACTTAAGGTATGACCAAGGGTTTTATTTAATGAGTTCATTACTAAATCAATTCCTATTACCGAGGCCGTCCGTCGGGTTTAAATACCTGTGGATAATGCCCTGAGGATGCATATTTAAATCTCTGAAAGCCGATTTAATTATTATGAACTTGTTCAACGATCGACATTACTAATGCTATTGTTTAGGAAACAAAAATTGACCACTTGCATATGGTAAAACAACTAAAACCTGTCATAGGCATTCTCCGTAACATATTTTCAAACTAATATTCACGATATCAATTTTACTGGACTTTTAATAGCCCATTTCCTAAACACGAATCATTTATTGTGGTTGTCCACATGATCTAATTTTTTGGTTAGATCTTTCAAGTATTTATCAGTTCTACCATCACCTGCGGATAGTTCAAATTTCTATATATTAGTTACGAAACGCCAAGGTTTTTATTTAATGAGTTCATTACGAAATACATTGCCCTGATGGGATCTAGGTTCAAATAAATTAAGTAACTGTATATATGTACTAGAATAAGAACTAGTAATACTGAAGAAGCCTTTAGTTACAAACAAACAATCAGACAAGTAAATAAGTGGTTTACAAAGATAAAGTCAGTTTTATCATATGACCTTCTCCTTTGAATTGGGTAAAATCCTGTACTGTACGTGTCGTGTTCAAGTAGAGGGATTGCATATTCATTTAGTTGCACTGCAAAGGAGTTGCGTACTATTCATTCACTCGGTGTAGCATCGTGATGCAATTGTGCAGCTACACAGATAACGGAGTGCAATCTTCGGACTTTAATGCCACATCAATCTGAGAGAAGGGTCAATTCTCACCAACGAAGCTTACACTTCAGTTCATCAATTTTTATTATTTTTTCTCCATTTCCTGATCTTGAGGTTCTTACTAAACGGAATTGTTTGGAAATGCAGTAATACGTGGATGCGAAATTGGTAAATTAATTTATTTGTCAACATATGAGATTAGACATTGGTAAGTGATATTAATTCTCTACTTTATACGTAATTACGTATTCAGCAGATTTCCCTTAGGAACTGGGGTTGTTCTCATGATGGGATTTTATAAAAATTTCTTCAAATGCCCATCGATCCTACATAGGAGATGCCGAAAATGAGGCCCGTTCAAAATGTTATATATATTTGTCTGTTAACGCTCTAGCGGTCGCAATTTTTATATGATCGTTACCAAACTCGATATTTAAACGTTTTAAGAAAAAAGAAAGATCAAGTTCGTTAACGGCTAAAATTCAGCTACTGAGAGGGGGCTTCAGGGGGAAAATTTTCGAAAATTCTTAATATCTCCGTTATTATGCGTCGGATCAAAAAATTGTATAGAACCAATCTTATTGAAAATGTAATGTTCTATATATGTTGTTATGAACGTTTTTTCAGTATCTTGGTTATTAACCGAGATATTTGTATGTTTTGTTTTTGGACATTATATCAACAATAAGCTGTTATATTCTGAAGCACTTCATTTGAAGCTTCAAATACAAAATATTGTTCTCATTGAAATTTTACGTTTTAGATAAATGCAAATACGTAGCGCACGTGGGAAATCTGCTTAATTAACGCAGCCCCTGCGTGGCGGACTTTTTAATCTCTATCTTTATTATTTTCTTTAAATTGTCCATGATGGATAAAACGCTGCTAAAAAATAAAGCTGGGAGCTTACATTTCTATCACTTTTACAATTCCACACTTGTGGATTCTTAGCTGATTCCTACACGGATTCGAAGCAGACACTGAACGTGAAATGTTTATTAACGGACTTTATTATTAATTCTGTTTCAACTCTTTCTCGCGGGGGGGGGGACAAATCCGATCTACGGAGAGTTGGAACATTTACGATTTCACTTTCATATACGGCGGTCCCTAGTAGGAGCGAGACCCAGGAGTAGCTGAGCATGATAAGGCCGCAGATGTATCAGAGAAAGTGGATGACTGGGCGTATCGGATAGCGGAGACATCTCACTGACGGCCGATGGATTACCAGGCCTCGCACGGAGAGGTAGGGTTCGACGAAAAGGAAAAAAAAAAAGGAAAGGAGAAGTATCGGACGAACTCTTGGTAACTTCTGTGGTCAGCATCTTACGTACTTTCTCTATCCCAGGCCGTGTCCGGGTTTCACATGCGCGCACTTATGCCGCCATTGTTTCTAGAAGGTATCTGTGCACAGTCATGAGAGAAGTTGAGAGAACTTGTTGTGAAGAAAGCATAACCAAAACACGTTCGGACTATTGGATTAACTTAAATTCATTCTCGTGTTCTGGCTTAAGGCTTTAATTAATAAACAGCTTCTGTCAGTTACAATTTCTTTTGGACAATATAAACACTGAATGTTGGAACCAGATGTTCTTAATTACAAAAAATAAAAAAGAAAATCCGCCACTCAGGGGATGCGTTAACTAAGCAGATTTCCCACCTGCCTCGCCTATTTGCATTTATCTCAAAACGTAAATATCAATGAAAAAAGTATTTGGTATTTAGGCTTTAAATAATGTGATTCATACTATAACAGCTGAAGGCTGAGAACTATAAAAAAAGGCAAATATCTCGCTTAGAAATCCAATCATGAAAAAACGTACATAACAATTTTTATAGAAAATTAAATTTGCAATAAGATTGATTCTATACAAATTTTCTATCCGATGCATAATAACAGAGATATTTCGAATTTAAGAAATTCCCTCCTTTAACAACCACCCCCCTCCTCCCGCTGGTCCGATTTTAGCCGTCAACGAACTTGATCTTCGTTTTTACATAAAACGTTTAAATATCGAGTTTAATAGTTCTAAGTTGTGTTCGTGTTTCTTGTATATTTTAGAGTTTCGTGTTCCGTTCCTTTAGTTTCGTTCTTTATATTATTTTTTGTTTTGTTTTTCCCCTTCTTTGAGAAGAGCCAAATCGCCATTGTTGTGGAGCTCATTATAGTAATAAATAAATGAAATATCGAGCTTGGTATCTAGCAGATATATATATATATATATATATATATATATATATATATATATATATACATATTTCTAAAATTTTGAATGTACCTCATTTTTGTCATCTCCTAGCTAGGTTCGCTGGACATTTGAAAAAATCTTCTGAAAACCCCACCATAAATACAACCTCAATAGTTGATTTCCCATGAGGGAAATCTGTAAAACAGTGTGTCTAGATTCTTTTAAAGAAATGCTATTTGTGTAACGTCTCTTGACTTTTCAGAATTACATCCTAATAACAATTCAAAAACGGATAAAAGAAATCATGTATTCTACCAACCATTGATATTTTGCTTTTAATCCTTTAACAAGCAGGTTTTAGACTGAGCAGGTTACACAGTTGCTCTGTTCATGCTTTGACAAGTTTCCTCATGCAGTTTCAACATTTCTAAGTCCCTTAGTGGTTTTTGTACATTTGTTTCTCGAGTTACAGTTTATGTACAGTCATGAGAGAAGTTGAGACAGCTGCGAAGAAAGCATTACCAAAACCCGTTCTCACTATTGGATTAACTTAAATTCATTCTCGTGTAAGGCTTAAATAAATAAAAAGCTTCCGTCAGTTACAATTTCTTTTGAGCAATATAAACACTAAAGATTGGAACTAGTATTTATGCATCTACAAGATGTTCTTAATTACGTTCGTCACTCAACGTTAACTAAGCAAATTTCCCACGTTCATCAGGTATTTGCATTTACCTCAAAATTTAAAAGTTCAATGAGAACAATTGGCTTCAATTATTAGTATTTAGGCTTCAACTAAAGTGCTTCATGATATAACAGTTTTAGTTAATGTGGCGTTAGTAGGAGTGGGGGTTTGCTGAAGCCGAAAACTAAAATAAATGCAAACATCTTTGGTTAATAATCAAGATAGTAAAAAAACCTATACACATTTATACATTTATAGAACAATTTGTAATACAATTTGTTCTTTACACTTTTTTCGATCCGACAAGAATTCCAATAAGAAGATTATTTTAAAATAATTGCCACTTGTTGGAAAGGTAGTTGGTTAAGTATTAATTCAGCTGCACAACTTAAATACTTAATGTAGGAATAAATCGTACAGATTATAAGAAATAATTATAATTAACTTGATTTAAATATATACAAATTGAAAAGGAGGACAGACTAA
Source organism: Riptortus pedestris (assembly GCA_019009955.1). NCBI lineage: Eukaryota > Metazoa > Arthropoda > Insecta > Hemiptera > Alydidae > Riptortus > Riptortus pedestris. Next base: position 139,254,823 of record CM032230.1, read on the forward strand.
AGACTGGTATATTTTTCACTGTCTACTGGAATGCCAATTGAGGATTTCAAGGAAATTCTTTAAGCAGGGTCTCGCTGCTTTTAAATTCCTCAGAGTATGGCACTGAGGATGAGTATTTAAATAAGTGAAAGCCGATTAAATTGTTATAAACTAGACCCAGGATCTGCAGAGCTAATGCTTTTTCTTAAGAATCCATAATTTACTTGACTGTTAAAGCTCTAGCCACTGGTTCCTGACATATTTCCATGCGAGTATTCATGCTTTTAATTTTACTGGATTATTGTAGTTTTTCACAGTACGTTTCCAATACACACGGCCCGATTTTTAGTAGCTTCTTTCAAATATCCATCGATCATACCAAGCAGATGACGCTCCTGTGGATCGTTCATATTTTCAGATATTTGTTAGAAAACGCATTCTTTAATTCCTATACTGTCCTCAAATTTTATTAACTATCTTTCTTGAAGTGGCATTGGGCAAAATTTAAAAAAATAACTTCTTTTGACATCATCCATTTCTTAACGCCTCTTCCGGAAGAGGTGATGGGCAACTTAAGCTAGCGTCGTGCACATCCCTAATGGGATGTTAGACTGCGAGGGACATGCGGCCGGGAATCAAGCAAATATTTTTATCTGTGCTTCTGATCAGGAATTATCAGCAACGAGAAACATAAAGAGCTTAAATGATTTTTTTTTTATTTTTAAGAATGAAGAGAAGAGTTTTGGTATTTTTGTATTTACACCTGCAGGCTCTTTTAGGTAAGGTTAGTACCTTACGTTGTACACTGACGCTAAAGTCCGGGGCAAAGCTAACTTTTAGCAGATTTCCCTTGAGGGAAATCAGCTATTGAGGTCGTACTCATGACGCGATTTTCGAAAAATTGTCATCGATCCTACCCAGGAGATGACGAAAATGAGGTCCGTTCAAAATTATATACATACGTACATATATATATATATATATATATATATATATATATATATATATATATATATATATATATATATATATTTGTCTGTTAACGCTCTAGCGGTCGCAATTTTTGTTTGATCAGTACCAAACTCGATATTTAAACAATGCAATGCAAAAAGACAGATCAAGTTCGTTAATGCCTGAAATCGGACCAGTGGGAAGGGGGGTTTACAGGGGGGGGATTTTTGAAAATTCAAAATATTTCCGTTACCATACGTCGGGTCAAACAATTATATAGAACCAATCTTATTGTAAATTAAATTTACTATAAATATTGTTCTATTCATTTATTCTCTATCTTGAATATTAACCGAGATATTTGCATTTTTATTAATTGTGGGCCGATAATGGATGACTAGTTTCCCGCCGAAAGCTAGTTCGGCTCTTTGCCGTAACTGTTTGGCTCTCGTGTGGAGATTTCTATATTGTATAACTTCACGCGGGAAATCTGCTTAGTTTACGCAGCTCCTGCGTGACGGACTTTTTTATTTTGATGCCCTTCATTAAAACCATCAGTAGTTCAAGTTTGTTGTATGGGGTGGCAGAAACGCAAAACAACTAATTTCTTCTTTTCTATTATGGAGGAGTACCGTGATTATGTGATTTTTATTTTTTATTGAGGAAGTCTCGTCCTAAGCCTTACTTTACAACAGCCCGCACGATTCCTTTAAAAAGTTTAGACTCAAAGTGTCAAAAATGAAGTGCGGTTTTCCTTCTTAAAATTGAAAACTTTAAACGCTTAAATGAAATTAGCTGTGTATACAGGTTTCCTGGGGCGGAGGCTTATATACATTTTTGTTTTTTTCTTTTTCCCACAACAATTTCCGCTTTTTTGTTAAATGAAAGGCATATCCATGCGTTTATACTCTTTTTATCCGCGTTAATCTGTTCTCTTAGATCAAGATAAAAATAAACTGGAAGAAGTATCTTGTTAAAATAAACTTAACCCACCTAGTTAGCTAAAGCACCTTGTTATCCTTGGGACCGTCCTTTCATGCACGCAGGAATGCAAGTGATTCTAATTCTAAAGCTGTTTCTATAAGCGTAACAGCTGCTGTTTAGAACTACTGCTATTCAGGAATTTAATTAATGAGGCCATCTCATGTGCATGTTTAAAATTCTAATTATTAATCAGCCTTGGTTAAATGCATGAATAACTAATATTTGTGGAGTATTATTAAGTTAATTTAATTAAATCATTTTTGGATAATATACACAATAAAGATTGGAAAAAACTTTAGTGATCCGATCCGTAAGAAGTCCTTACTTACAAGATAATCAAAAGGTTCTGTTCAAGAAATGTTATTTGTATAATGCCATGTGAATTTTCAGGATTACATCCGAATGACAACTAAATAATATATAGAAAATCTTGAAAGCTATCAATCACTAATGTTTGGCTTATAATCTTTAACTTTATTTGTAGCATTAGCAGGTTCTCGATTGCACATGCCACATAATTATGCTTTCACAAGTTTTCTCATGCAGTTTCAACATCTTTAACTCTATTTGGTTTTTCTTTATTTGTTCACAAAACTCAGCTTAGCCATGACACTGAGGTGGAGAAGAGGTTTTGTCTATTTTCTCAAGACGTTTATTGCTGACATCCAACGAAAAAAAAATGAGTTGGAGTAGATTCTAAGAAATATATAGTTTTGAGGAGTAGTATCATATACAGGGGTACTTAACTTCAAAAACTAGAAATTGTCTAGGTTGTTTCAGAGTAAAAAGCCATCATACACACACTAAATTCACAGGTGCTGCTAGAAAAGAATCACTTTAAAGGTACGTTTTGCGTACCTTTAATGTTTCATACATAGAGAGGAATGCTCTGATCGAATTTTTATTGAGCCTCAATTAAAACATAAAACAACAAAAGAGCACAATGCGATGGCAAGGAAGTGTTACTTTGTTCCCTTCAAGGAGTTACTTGTCAGACCAAGATAAACAAGTAAGTCAGGTGACCTCTTTACGAAACACGAGCAGTCTAGCATTAAAACACAGTGTATAAGATAAGATGGTGGTAGGTTACCAACGAAATCTGATGTTTTACGTGTGAGAATTCCATCAGTTAAGTCCTCAAGACGAACATTGTACTTCGAATAGAACGTGCAGTTGAGTACTGCAAATATTCTTCTGGCCATAACTCATTTTGGCATATGTTCGGGCGAGAGAGAGAGTGTGTGTGTGAGTGAGAGAGGAGAGAGAGAGAGAGAGAGAGAGAGAGAGAGAGAGAGAGAGAGAGAGAGAGAGAGAGAGAGAGAGAGAGAGAGAGAGAGGGAGAGAGAGAGAGAGAGAGAGAGAGTGTGTGTGTGTGTGAGAGAGAGAGAGAGAGAGATGAGAGTGTGTGAGTGTATAGAAGTAGAGAAGAAGAAGATAGGACGAGAGGGAGAGGCAGGAGAGAGAGGAACCAGTTTGGGAGGGCTGGTCCTAATCGCTGCTATGGCGGTAGGAATTAAACAGTAGCAGAGGCCACCCCCCACCTCTCGCTGCTCTTAGCTCTTGCTTCTCGCCGATACCTAGCAACATACAGCATAGCGCACAGGCCCCTGCTTCTCGCCGATACCTAGCAACATGCAGCATAGCGCACAGGCCCCTGCTTCTCGCCGATACCTAGCAACATGCAGCATAGCGCACAGGCCCCTGCTTCTCGCCGATACCTAGCAACATACAGCATAGCGCACAGGCCCCTGCTTCTCGCCGATAGTCAGATTATGCATTCCTTTCAGGCATTGCAGACTTAAGATTGTTTTGTTATTTAAGTAGGTACTTCGTTACAGCATTATACTGACTTTGTGCCTGAGGAGTGAATAAAACACCGACTTTTTAGCCCGATAACCGCACAAAGAAATGACATTTAGTGTTCAATCTCCATCCCAGAATGTGACATCTCTAATAGTTGACCAAGCAGCTTTTACACACTACATCGCAATTAGCCCTATTCAATCGAGATCAAAGCCATTCATTCCCTTTAAAACTGAATACATCCACATGAAATCATAATTTCTAGAAAATTATAGGAATGCATATCACCTGATCCTTCCATCACAGTCATATTCGTTTAGTGTCCAGACTCTACGTGGGGACTTCTCTAGGAAAAGATTTATCTGGAACTCTTTTTGGTCTACATAGACCAATGCTTGTTTACAAAGTTTCCTCTTGCTTGTGTTTTAATCTACTGATTGACTGCTGACATACTACAACTGATCTGTTTCATTTCCGCAATAGTTTTTTAACTTTGACCACTTTCATGCTTCTGGAATTATTTTTAAATTTTCTTGTTTGTTATACCAGTCCAGGATATTCTTGGGTTTAGTGTTTTTCGTTCCTTTCTGTAGGTGCTTACAATTAATATTTCATCTTGGGTCATTTGATTGAGCGATTTTTCTTGCGGCTAATCATATTTACTAAATTCATTGAAAGTCAATCACTGTTCTCACCTGGTCTGTACTTACCTACGGCGTCGGGTATGATTCTATTCATGTCAGAGGATTGCCTCCCGAGGAATATGACAGTTAGGCTTGTACCTTGCACCTTCTCATTATTTTCCTTGATTTTCCTGCTTTTGAACTGTCGTTAACCGATTGCTCAGTTTCTTGACCCCTGTGCTGCTGTGGGGTTTATTGGTCAGTTCATTCCAGTTCTACCAGTTTGGATAATATATTCATTAGTTTTTGCATTTGGTTGTTCTCATGTTTCTCGACTGGTCTGTAAGGTGTCACGCAATCCGACTCATGTTCTAATTACTTTACAAATGTTTATTAATCATGCTGGTAAGCCGCCGTCTGCTTTTAAATAAAGTAATAATATTAAGAATAAAAAAAATATTAATTTCGCACAAAAATGCACTGATGATGTATTTGTTGCCTGAACGAATGAGGCCTCAGATACATTGTTGTAAGTATATAAATGATATAAAGATGAAGCTAGGCCCAGTTGGAATTCCTTTTTTCAGCTTTCTATGATTTACCTCATCTTCAGTGTTCACTATTAATCACATGGGATCACTTCCGTCCTGACTCAGCCAAGCATTCTTAAGTTAGACTCTATGAACTACTGTAATAACCTAAGCCTTGCTTTGACAATATGTAAAACAATACACAGGAAAAAGATAGTAGGTTCCTCTTTTATAATTATAAGGGCCTTAATAAATTAATTACAAAATTGTTGTAGCCAAGAGCTAAAAAACCAAGCAACATTTCCAATCCCTGGAATGGCAAACAGACGACATTATCTCACATTCCTTTTTTATTCATCCCCTAGTAAGAGCCGAATGTAAATAAGACTTGTAACTTAAGCTGGTCAAGGAATAATTTTTAATATAATCGTTTTTTAAGAAAATTGAACCAGTAGAAGTGGGAGTTTTCCGAAAGCTGTAAACGAAAACAAACTGATGTGAACTCTACTTGACTAAATTAAATATACAAAACGTCTAGCTTTTATAAAATTATTTTATTTGAAAGTGACGTATGATTTCATTGTTCCAATGATTAAAAAGGTCATAGAACATAATTTATAGATATTTTGATGTTAACAAAAAATAATCCAATATAAACCATCTGTAGCTCTAATAGTCAAGGAGTAGTTTGTAATTTTTGTATTTTCCCCCTCCCCTGAATCCGTTTTTCCTGAATATATAGGAGTGGTATTTAAATAGATTTTACAAGAGTCCCAAATGTGAAATTTCAACGATTTTCACTTTCTAGTAGTAGTTGTTTTTATATTTATATGACATTCGTACAGACATCTCACACAGTAGTCATAGCGGGTCCAGAGAAGATGAAAAAGGATAATTCTGTTGAAAGTTCACAGCCAAAATTTTTCGCGATTACAAAACTTCCTTTTGGCTCGTATAAGGAACTAAAAATAGAAAAACAAATTCTTTAATATTTCACTTAAAAAAAGAAAGAAAACAACAGTAATTGTAGTTAATAGCTTATGGACAAAGAATTTGTATATTTTTTAATGTTTCACTTTGTAACAGAGATATTTACAATTTGATCTCTCTAAATTCACTCTCCTCCTAGTCCGATTTTAGCTTCTCTATCTGATATAGAAATATATTCTAACTCTTGTCTTCTACTGTCTTCATCAGGATATGTAAACTCTCAGTTGAGATACTCTGATGAAGTTAGCAGCATTCCTAGAGAAACTTTTGTAATAAATAATGTAATAATACAATCCATAACAGAAAGCCATGATATTCATGATAGCGTGGAATTCTACGAGGATATTTATTTTTGAATATTGAAGTAGGAACATTAATCCCCACTGCTTACTATTCATTTTAGTAGAGATTATAATTTTTCTGAAGGACATTCAATTTCAAGTACACCAAGTTTGCATGTAAAAGATAATTAGTACGTATCTTTATTAAGTACGCAATGAATTATTAAAAGTTGAAAATGTAAAAAAAAAAAAAAAGTCCTTCAGGACATCTGAAAAGATTAATTGGAGAGCTTCTTAAAAAAATAAAAGGTGGCTACTTAAAGAAGACTCATTTGAATTTTAATGGCAAATTATTTTGCATCGAAATACGCTCGCGTGTAATAAAAGTTATTTTGCATAAAGAGAAAGTTGTTAGAAATTTATGCCATTACGGCCATCTTGATGGGAGAACTGGTAAGTCCGTCGGCCTATTATCACGGAGGGCCATTTGGCCTCGTTTTGTAAATCGAAATAACTTTCCCGTTGCCAATGGATGATTTAAAAAGGAGAGTCTTAGTTTATTGGAGCAGTGGCTGGGATCGATCCCGAATCAGATGGGACTTCCTCGCCGTTCCTCGGTGGGGTTTCAATCTGAGAAATGTAGAATGTATTAGACACGGCAGGTACAGTCGAACCGGATTGGAGCACCACAAAGCAATCTAGATGGAAAGTAAGTGGGCTTCTCAAGTGATAGAATAACACGCGTGATGACGTCACTTAGCTTTCCATTCCCTATTGGTCCCTTAGTAAGTACTCAAAGAAACCGAGACTTCAAAAATAATATAAAGTCCGTCACGCAGGGGCTGCGTACATTAAGCAGATTTCCCACGTGAAGGTTTAAAATAGAGAAATTTCACGAGAGCCAAGCAATCAAGGAAACGTACGAACGAGCTTTTGGCGGGAAAGTCACTCGTCCGTTAGCCGTCGATTTAATAAAAACGCAAATATCTCGGTAAATATTCAAGATAGAGAATAAATGAATATAACAGTAATTATAGTAAATGTAATTTGCAATAAGATTGATTTTGTACAATTTTTCGATCCGACGTATAGTAACGGAGATATTTCGAATTTTCGAAAATCCTCCCCTCTAAAACTCCCCTCCCACTGGTCCGATTTCAGCCGTTCAGAACTTGATCTTTCTTTTTACATAAAACGACTAAATATCGAGATTGGTAACGATTAAACAAAAATTGCAACTCCTAGAGCGGTAACAGACAAATATATATATATATATATAGATATATATATATATATATATATATATATATATATATATAAAGTTTTGAACGGACCTCATTTTCGTCATCTACTAGGTAGGATCGATGGACATTTGAAGAAAAATTTCGAAAATTCCGTCATGATACCTAGTGGTGGTGTTGACCTTGTTTCAACCATAATAAACGTAAAACTGAGCTCCCTACATAAAACCTTTAGTTCCAACCTGCCTAAATAGTCTGCAGATAACCGGGTCTCAGTATATGTCCTACAGTTGGCTATCTTGCAACGAAGACAGCTTCTCCTAATGCCTTGATCTCGAAGAGCAAACCACGACAATAAGTTGTTGAGGAGAATTCAAGAGAAAGTAGATAAGTACACTTTGCATACAAAACGGTCTTTTGAACGATTAAAATAATACATTATATCGCTGTACTAAAAGAACAATGACGCAACTGCTAAAACTGCAATTTTACAGGAGACCCAAGAGAAGAAGACAAATTTATTTAAAATACTAACAGTGAAAATTAATTAGGTGACTGAAAAAATGACAATGGTGTATATACATGTGTGCACATATTCTTTACTTTTATATTAACAAACTTGGAATAAATCATTATTAATTTTCAACCCTTAATAAATTACATAATTCTACCTCAAAAGATTTTTCTTATTTTATAGTGCAGCCCTCTTAACATTTAATTTTTTTTCTGTTAAACACGAAATACAATCAGGTCATTGTTCTAACATAGGCTTTAAGGCTTCGCGATATCATTAAGCATTAAAACTCAGTTAGTCACTAAATTGCAGTTACGCCAATGTTCTTCTGGAGCAGCGATATGCTACGTTTGAAATTTATTAAATTTCCCTATTAGGAATTGTAGGCTAAATCAATGTTAATAAATAACTTTTTTTAGCAGCTTCAGCTATTGAGTTCGTACTCATAAAGAGATTTTCGAAAAAATGTCCTCAAATGTCCATCGATCCTTCCCATGACCTGACGAAAATGAGGGATATATTTGTCTGCTAATATTTTTCTTTCATCGTTACTAAACTTGATAGGTAAACGCAAAAATAAAGATCAAGTTCGTCAATGGCTGAAATCGGACTGGGCGAGGGCATGTTTAGAGGGGGAAGTTCATAGTGTCTCTAATGTGTAAATTGTATAAAACCAATCTCACTCCTACTTATGTCATATTAAAAATAAGCTGATATATTAGGAAGAAATTTCAAATATCATTGAACTTTTTTGTCCTGAGATAAATGCAAATAGGTGACGCACGTGGGAAATGTGCTTACGGGTAGATTACGAAGCCTCTGCATAACGAATTTTTTAATAGCTGGATAAAGAAGATTGGTAACATTCTCCAATGCGACAGATAATAATGACAGTAATTACAATTTTACATGCCACTCCTTATGAAAACTCGAGCTTTCTCTCAACCATTGACGATCTTGGTCACCAGATTACCATAGTGCTATACTACTACTAAATACTATCTAGTTTTGTGGTATTATATTTTAGTATTTTATCATTGTTGCAATTTTAATGCACAACTTTCTGAGTATTCCTTAATTGCTTCTCAATCTTCCGACGATAATAAACGAGTTGTTAAACTGGTGGCCGATTGGGGTCGTCTTGAGGGGTTTAGTGAACGACCGCTCGGTCGGATAGAAAGTAAACAAATGTACTTAATCTGTTTCGCAACAGCCGTTTAAATGTGCTCTCCTGCAGCCGCTAAAGTGCAGAAACCTCCGGAATGATTACTGGAAACATTATGTCACCGATCGGTAGGGAAGGAAAGTGAATTGGTGACTTTGTGGTCATTATTTTCCTAGCACGAGAACACACTCTCACTCCAATAACTCTTGTTATTAGCTGAGTTATGCCAACTGCAATCTCTTTTCCCTAATTTATATTGAACGGTTTTGAAAAAGTCTTCCTCTGCAGCGTAACACTCTAACGGTGAACAGTTTCGCTTCCACTCAAGAGAAGGGTATGTATACATCGATCAAAAAACGATCGGCATATTTGTAGATTTAGATAAAGCCTGAAATAGATGTTTGAAGTGCATGCGATTAGGGCATATCGCACTGAAATGTAATTTGTAATACTGTTGTCATAACTTTAGGTGGAGATCGTCGTCACTGGCTGATCGTCGAGTACAGCTGGCAAGCGCTTTCGACGCAATGGCACCATCTTCAAGCCCGTCGAAAAGTTGTACTGAGTTAGATGTCTGTTGGTCAGTAGGTTTTATGCGTCTGGTCACCGTATTAGTTAGTTTACGTCTAGTCCAAGTCTGTTTACTTACCTCAGATCTGTCAAGCGAGGGATGTTAGCTAGTGACCAGGTAAAATGTTTTCGTGTGGTGGGTTGTTTCAGTTGGTGTTTTCTGTTTAAGTAGTCTCAATGGTTGAATGTTCGTTGTTTGTAAATCTTCGTGTTCTGGAGTATGTCCTATCTTCGTGCTTTCGTTTGTCTGTGTAGAAGTTTCATACTGTCGGCTATATTTGAAGGGTCGTGGCAGTGATCGTTCAAATGGTTGGCGAAGTTAGAGTCTCGTTTAATCAGTCTGAATGACCGTATGTGTTCGGTGTATCGTGTTTTCAGTCTCCTCCCAGTTTGTCCAATGTACGTGTTGTAGCAGCTGCACGTAATTTTATATACTCCATTCATATTGTAGACGTCCTGGTTCTCGATATCCTTTCTCAGCTTTTGGATTGTTGAGTACTTTGTAATGTTTACAATAGACTAGACAAGTCGTTTTGTGGTGAAAGGAAAGCTATAATAAGGAAAGGTGTATGTCCAGGGGGCCTTCTGCCACCTTATCTGTTCAATATGTTCATTGAAGACACTATATTGAAATCCACATTGCACTGGTTGTAACTTTAGAAATAGTTATAACAAAATTGTATTTATTAACGTCCACTTGCTGAACGGCTGATTGGGACAGATCCCCTACAGGTTACCTCCATTTTCCTATTTCCCAGGCGGTAATCGCACTCGCGACTTTAGGTTAACCATGTGAGATTAAGACCAACCCCTAAATCACTTGGCTAACCTGAGCCCCTTGTTATAAATAGAATGCAGCCTTGAACAGTTTGAGCTCAAGATGTGCATAAAACAAAGGCTTCAATAGTGAAAAAAGAAAAAAAAATATATAAAAATTAGAAAAATCAGTGTTCTGTTTCATGTAAGCGTAGATCATAATGTTCACAAAAGAAGAGTATTCGAATGTATATACGAAGGTAAGGCAATGTAGAATTGACTCTGAACGGCTTGAACAAATTGGATTGAAGAAATAAATTGTACAACTTCAAAATGAGTTAAGCCGAAGTCTTATCAAGATTATGGAAAAAAATGAAGGCGACTTTTGTTGTGCATATCTTAAACTAAAACTATTCAATCACAAATGTATTTGAAATGTAAGATGGACTGGAAAGATTATTCAATTCTCCAATCATTTCAGTTCCTGCATAGCAATATGAAAAGAACAGCTTCTGAAGGGACACATTGTTTACAAACTAAAAGGCACCATTCCCTGAAATTCGGTGGAATAATCAGTAATGATTGCGTGTGAAAAATATTTTTAATCGCTAATAATAATATTTAAGCAGAAATGGATGTAGCAAAGTGAACATAATAAGATGGCATTTAGTAAACAATAAAATTATTGAAATACATTAACTTAGGAACATTAATATAGTATTCCAACGAATATTGGGGATAATGGAGATCGCTTGTATCTTTGAGATACTTCAGTAGACGTGGAGAGTTATATCATTCATTTGAATCAAAATGGACAACGAATTTTTCACACGGATAGCAATGATGTAAGGAAATCTTTTGAACGAAGTCAGGATTCATTCTGGAAGAACGGGAATTATTCGCCTGGCTGGATAGGTATACCTTCAATAGGATAGAAAAGAATGTATAGAAACCGTGAACATTCATGGTATGAATGAATACACACAAATGTATTGGAGCTGTTGGCTTAAATGGACTGAATAGACGGAAATCATTCACATGAATGGTTAGAAATCTCTCTTACTGACATCAGCCATGAATTGATGAAAATTGGCTAGAAATTCTTCTCATTGTGTTTAGAACTTCTGTCAGGGTAGAACAGACACTTCAGACATTCATATTCAGAACTCCCATTTCTCCCTGCCAACCCTCCTCATCTTCTGATTCCTCTTTCATAGATATCTCTATGAAACAATCCTTGTTTACAAAGTTCAATAAGTTTTGCTAACCATAGAACAAAAAAAGTCCGTCACGCAGGGGCTGCGTAAACTCAACCGATTTCCCAAGTGGTATCATATATAAGTTATACAATAGAAAAATATCACTAAAGCCGAACAGTTACGGAAACGGCCGAACTAGCTTTTGGCGGAAACTCACAACTAGAAACGAAGTTAGCTGATCTCATCTCGTCCGTTGTCCACATACACTTAATAAAAACAGAAATATCTCGGTTAATATTCATGATAGAGAATAAATGGATATAACAATATTTATAGTAAATTTAATCTTCAAGAAGATTGATTATATCATCAATTTTTCAATCCGACGTATGGTAACGGAGATATTTCGATTTTTCGAAAATCCTCTCCTTTAAACACCCCCTCTGGAGCGATTTCAGCCATTAACGAACTTGATCTTTCTTTTTACATAAAACGATTAAATATCGAGTTTGGAAACGATCAAACAAAAATTGCGACCGCTAGAGCATTAACAGACAAATATATATGCTATAAATATATTTGAACGGACCTCATTTTCGTCATCTACTGGATAGGATCGATGGACACTTGAAGACATTTTTCGGAAATCGCGTCATGAGTACGACCTCAATAGCTTATTTCCCTTAAGAGAAATCTGCTAAAATAAAAATTTGAATTAAAGCAGAACTCATACAATTTGCTTAATGCATTTCCAATATACAGCATGATGTACAAAACAACAAAAAAAAATATCTCGGTTAAGATCCGCTTTCGCCCACTCAGCAAGCGTCGCTAGACCTAAATGATTGTGACCATAAAAGTTGCTCATGCATGAGTGAATTTTAGCAAGCCTGCCCTCTCTCACTGATTTCATAATGGGACCATTAAACCATTGGCTAGCCAATGAGAAAAGATACTGGCCGCTTCATAATATAGGAAGTGAATAGTTAAGGTTACTCTCAACACCCTCACAACTTTCCATGTAAATGTTGACACCTCATCATTACTTAGTGCTCCCAAATGGTCTGTAATGCATATGCACCTAGGAAGAAAGCACCGGGCGTTTAGAAGTGCATTATGCAAATGTATATTGCGAACTGATAAGGTCGCTCTTAAGTGAGGCCTGCAGTAAAACTTCTTAACCGTGAAAGCCGAATCTATAACTCGGTGGTGGTGGGGAAAAAAAATAAAAATCTGCCGATGAAAATGCTAAATATTGTGTATCTAAGAATTGGTTTCATATTGCATTAAAGTGCCAGACAGTGCTAACTTATTAGAGAATAATACCACACGTAAGGTTAATGGAGCAGGTTTTTAGCATACTTGCTAATTCATTATTCAAATAACTCACCAGGTCGTGCGAGATAGATTTCAAATATCGAACTGAAATAATTGAATATTAAAGTTATTTTTATTTTATTCTGGGTTTTTGACCCTTCGCTTGAACGGGGAATTTTTACTTGAATTAATTATGAAGTACTCCGCAAAGAATTGTCTAGGGAACTCCATTCGATGTCAAAAACCTTGGAGGTATCTTCCATTAAAATCTGAGTAATCAGTATGTTATTAGATCATGCAAACTACCGCATCAAAGAAACTACGGTAAAACTCAGAGACATGGCGTAAGTGACAACGTTACTCTTCTGTTGCGTGTTACTTGTAATGACCAATAATAAACTAGGATTAGTGCAAGAAGTTGAATCTTCAGGCTCAAAATATTAGCCATTTCAATCAATACAAATGAAAACACAACTGCCTATTTAAATGGATAATTTAACATATAAATGTGCAGTTCGACTAATTCGGATCTAGAAAAATTGAAGAAAGTTTTCAAACGCAAATATTCAATTAAAATAATTGAATATTTTGTTATTTTTAGAACTCAGGTTAGCCTTGTGAGTTAAAGCGTTTGACTCAATCTCACATGGCACAACTAGAGTGGCGAATTCCATTCCTGCCTGGGCAAGTAGGAATTTATTTAGGGACGCACTCATTAAATAAAATCCCTAGTCCCACCCTGGCTAGAAAAGGATGGTAACCTGTAGACAACCCTTCCCAATTAGCCATAGTAGCAAAAAGAGGACGTTAATAAATAATAATTGAAATAAAAATATATAAAAATCAACCTATAACTTATAATATTGAAAATTGTAAAAAAAAATAATGCAAAAATTAATATTTCTAATAGTATATTTTAGCTCTTGTTTTATTTAACCTTTTAACTCTTATTATTTGGTCTCTTGCATACTCTAAACCACATTCCCAAGCCTGTAAAAATAATGGATTATATTTTTTTTAGAAAAGATATGAGACTGTCAGTAGCCTGTTTTCTTAAAATTAATTGATGCGAATACATGTGTATTTATTAAAAGTTTAAAAATACCAAATCTTAATGAACAATTCTTTGAGAAGTTGCAGTATATGTGAGTTTCGGTATGAAGAGCTAATCCAAATTCATCCTAGAAACTGAACAAGGAAATAATACCACAAGAACACACAACGGTTTTCCGTTGCCCTCTGCATGCACCAACAATAGAAGACTCCTAATGAGTGAAGTGACCATCCCTCTATTCTATCAGCTGTGACTAATGATAAACTTTAACCAATAAGATCACTCTACATGTTGAACATACTAACTCTGCTAGAAGAATTAATGCAAGGAGGATAGAATAAATAGTAGATTTTGATTATTTTCATCAATTTTGATTAATTTCTGATATTGGCTGGCTATTAGAGTTTTGAATAATAAACGTATTACTTTCTATATAAGCATGACGTATGAGCACCTGTTTAGTGCAATTCAAAAATAATCATGTATACCGTGAACGGAAGGTATAAATTTATAGCATAATTATAAATAAATAGTAGTCAACAATATTTTTATGAGGTACAAGTTATAAATTGTGTATAAACATATAAAACTGTTGGCGAGAAAGCAGTCCAGTTTGGAGGACGAATCCTTGTAGGACAAGTCCATCTGGGAACTTAGCTTCAGGTTCCCCAGTGCACTCCAGACCATATTTAGCCATGACCCAAATACCCCCCTTAACAGATGATTGCTTTTTAATTAATAAAATACATAATTTCACTTTTTTTTTTATACGTATCACTTTTTCATTCACAGTGTTCGTGACAGGATGTCTCAGTGATTTAATCCGGTGAAGCTAACTTTAGGGAAGTCCTAGTTAAAGTGAAACTATATTCAATTTATGTTATAATTTTCTCCGCCTTCGACATTTCTCACAGGTTATTAACATGTAATATTGCTAATTATAGAAACGTTGTAGCTCTGAAGTTTATTTAAAAATTAAATGGGTTAGTTATGTTTTATTTATTATTATTATTATTTATTATTGTTTCGTAAAGTATCCTATTGTGTCATATGCTAAATTATTTTATATATTTCATGATCTTTGCAGCACATTCTATATAAGTCAAGAAGTACGAATTAACCAATTAACAAAACGTCCGTCACGCGGGGGCTGCGTAAACTAAGCAGATTCCCCACGTGCTGGTATGACTCACTATTGAAAAACAGAATGTACGCAGTACTCGCTGAATATTTGAGTTATGAAGAAACGGATATAGAAACACTTGTTGAGCATCAATATTTTAACAAGGTTTGTTCTATAACATTTTAGGAGAATTCCCTGAAGGGAAATCAGCAATTGAGGTCGTACTCATGACGCGATTTTCGAAAAATTTCTTCAAATGTCCATCGATCCTACCCAGGAGATGACGAAAATGAGGTCCATTCAAAACTATATATATATTTGTCTTTTAACACTCTAGCGGTCACAATTTTTGTTTAATCGTCACCAAACTCGGTATTTAATTGTTTTATTGCAAATTAAATGTACTATAAATATTATTATATACATTTATTCTCTATCTTAAATATTAACCGAGATATTTGCATTTTTATTAAGTGTAACGGACGAGCTATGGTTCCCGCCGAAAGCTAGTTCGGCCGTTTCCGTAACTGATCGGCACTCGTATGGAGATTTCTCTATTGTAAAACTTCACGTGGGAAATCTGCTTAGTTCACGCAGCCCTTGCGTGACGGACTTTTTCAATCCGACTCACAATTACTAATTTTCGAATTCCCCCCTAACCGATTTCTCCAAATGAGAAATATGATCTGATGAATGTTGACTGAAACGGTTAAATATCGAGAATGGTGTGGATCGAATGAGCATTTTCGAGATAAGAACGTAAAACCTTAATTGATAAGAAGAGCCATCCCTCAAATATATATCTCAAAAACTTTAGAGACTACGATAGATTTAGTACTTCTGAGTAAAAAAATCTGCTAAAAGTCCATCACGTAGGAGTTGCGTTAACTAAGCAGATTTCCCAAGTGCATCAAGTATTTGCATTTATCTCAAAACGTAAATGTTTAATGGGAACTATATTTGGTATTTCGGCTTAAATTAAAGCGCTTCATAATGTGGCTTACTCAGGCGGAAAATTAAAAAAATCCAAATATCTCGGTTAATATTCATTATAGATACAATTTTTATATGTCAACATTTATAGGAAATTAATTTGCAATAGCATTGTTTCTATACACGTTTTCGATCCGGCATACAACTACGAAGATAATTCGAATTTTTGACATTCCTTCCTCCCCACAGTCCGATTTCAGCCGTTAACGAACTTGATCTTTACATAAACGTTAAACGCTTAAATATGGAGTTTGGTAACGATAAAACAAAAAAATTGCGGCCGCTAGATCGGCAACAGACAAATATATATATATATAGGTATAATTTTCAACGGACCTCGGTAGGTACGGTCGATGGACATTTGAGCATATTTCTCAGATATCGCGCCATGAGTACAACCTCAGCAGCTGATTTCCCTTAAGGGAAATCTGCTAAAAGCATAACATCAAAGAAAACCTTGATGAATATCATCCGATATCACTGATGTTCAAACATATGGAGATAAGACACACAAAGATTAAAAAATATTAAGTACACAGGAGCTGGAAAGTCATTAAAAAGAAAAGGAAAAATCTTAATAATGATAAGGCTTATTACAATAATGAAACCAATAATGATCCAGCTGTAAAAACCTCTCAGGGACTTGTAGCAAGGAACGCTGTCCACATACTGTTAGGAACAATTACAAGCAGAGATAAAAGGGCCTTCAATTTTCAAGAGAAGACCAGCAATTAAAAATCCCTCTCGCATGGCACGGATTAACCCCTTAATGAAGCAGCTTCGGCTGCCATTTTGGACAAAAAAAATTATTTAAGGGTGTAATTGAGATTTAAGGCTCAATTAGAGTTTTTAATTTCACTAATTGTAATATAAATGAACCGCGTGTAGTTAGTTTCTTTATTTTCCCGTTGCACTTTGAAACCGTGGAGAGTGCAATAGAATTTGTCCTCCCCAGCCTGCCATACATGCCACTACTCAAGATTTAATGGAAATTTAAGTTACGTCATCTACGCATGTACGCAATTTTAAACAATTTCCATTAAGAGGGTGGGGGTTAATCAGTCCATTTTTGAAACATTTCTTCAAATGTGCATCGATCTTACCAAAAATTTAGCGAATAGGGGCTCCTTTGAAATTTAATTATATTTGTCTGATACTGGTAATCTTTGTTTGATCGTTTTCAAAATCGATATTTAAGCGTTTCATTTAAAATGAAAGACCGAACTCGTTAACAGCAGAAACAGTACAAGGAAAAGGGAATAAAAATGAAATTCAAATTACTCCGTTATTATGCGTCCTATCGAAAAGTGTTATAAAAGCAATCTTATTGAAAGTTTAATTTTCTTTCAATGTTGTTCTTTACACTTTTTCTCTAAAACTAATATTAACCGAGATATTTGCATTTCCTTAGTTTTCAGTTCTCAATCAACCCCCGCTCCTACTTATCTGACGGTATTCTTACTTTACCAATATGACCAAACAGTTAACTTTTGAGGTGTACAATCATTTGACAAGGGAAGGGGTAAAATAAAAAAATTACAATACCTTCTTTATTATGACACGGATCAAAAAATGTTACATAGTCAATCTTCTTATAAATTTATTTTCCTACAATTGGTATTTTGTATATTTTCTAAAAACTCACTCCAACTAATGCGGTTTTCTCTTAAGCCACACTTAAGTACATCTTGTTCAACTGTTAAGTTCAAGCCCTGAGTGCATAGGTTTCTTATTACAGGAAACATAATTGTTTGTGACCAGCAGGGTGTCCAACATGTATGAAATCTGTTTAGTTATGATGATCCTTTACGTGATGGACTTTTTACTTACGTTTGACTTACCGTTTGGACTTCAGTTTGC
The DNA here is from genome assembly GCA_019009955.1 of Riptortus pedestris. NCBI lineage: Eukaryota > Metazoa > Arthropoda > Insecta > Hemiptera > Alydidae > Riptortus > Riptortus pedestris. The sequence goes on from CM032230.1 coordinate 139,272,756, forward strand.
CGGCAAAATAACCGTATTCTCTGTGTAGGCAAATAACTAAATTGTAAAGTTGGGCCAAATACTTGGTGATTTCCACCTAGACACTTGATTACTGATGATGGGACGTCTAACCCCGAAAGCACACAGCCTGCGATGAAGGGGTTATGAACGAGAAAGAGGTGTTTGACCTTACTGCTCCACCTGCCAGAAAATACTCCCAATAATTTGTAGATCTTTCTCCGATAAACGAGAAAGGTGCAGTAAAAATAGTCATTAGCTCTGACTGGTCCAGGAAAATTTGCATTTTGTACTTTTCTAACCCCCTAACAAGAAATCTTCGATCCCTCCCCTATTCCACTACGTTGACTACGATTTTAGTGGGGTGTAAAATTATCTGGGAAAACAGTTTATCATAGGTGTTTCAAGACTAGTCGACAATAAGGTGATTTTTTCTAAAATATCTTGTTAGCTGTTAAACAAAGAATGTGGACACTCAGATTGACCATTAGAGTTATGGCGCTGGTCTTAATTTCACTTGGTAAACCTAGAGTCATGAGTTCGATTCTCATCTTGGCAATAGGACTTTATTTAGTGACGAACCTATTAAATAAAACCCTTAGTCCAACCCAGGCTAGAAATGGGTGGTAACCTGTAGATAACCAGTCCCAATTAGCTCAAAGGGGACGTCAATAAATAAGTACAAACAGATAAACAAATTCCGAGGAATGGTTTTCTCATATAGGAGCACCATCTATCTACAACAAGCGTTACGGGATCCGTCTAGCAGTGATCTCTGTTGCGTGAAGCCAAGAATACCAACCCAAGGTGTTTTCTATTGCTTTCTGCATGAGACTATCCAACAATAAAGGCGTCAGGATCAGAGTGTCCAGCTGTTCGAAAAAGAAATCCCAGAGCCAGTCGATTCGTTCCCCGCGTCAGCTGACTAATGATAGCATTAGCCAGTATGAGCATGCAGACTACAGCTTTAATGTACCCCCCCACCCCCAGTCTTGGCCCACTCACAATTACTGCCTTCCAGTCCCCGTCCTCTACCTGCTACTTTCAGATTCTCCAATCCATTACTCTCTTCCGAAGCATTCCTCACACGCATGCCCAGACTCTTATTATTGAATTTGGGATCTATTTTCGTGTAGGTCTCTATTGAGGAATGTTATTTTTGAAAGCTTTTGTGAGCATTTTTATACCATTCAGCTTGTAATTGTTGTTAACGTCCACTTTCAGCAACTACAGTCTAATAGGGACTGGATATCTACAGGTTATCCATTCTAGGTTGATATATAATATAAAGAAAAGAAATATGGGCAAAATATATCTAAAGGAACATGAAACAAGAACACAACTCATAACAAAATCAAGTATGAATAAATTAATTATTACAAGCAAATACTTTATCCGAAATACTCAGATATTTGGTCTGGAGTATTATTGTTCCATATTAGGTAGCAGATATCAATCAATTGATACCGATAGTTCTTTCTATGACTATAACATTTTCCTCGATTTTTGAGCTCAGCCATTTATGAAAGAAAGAAAGTTATGATAGGTAGTCATGTCATATAATAAAATCAGCTTCTAATATTTAAATAATGTTGTTTTTTCTCCTCTTTAAAAGCCCTCTTCCTTGTCCCAATTTCAGTCATTATATCTATTTCAGATCTATTTTTCTACTATCTGTAAATACTTCATTTCGTGACTGAATCAGACACATCGACAGAAATTAATTATTATTTATTAACGTCAAATTTTCGCTGCTATGGCTAATTGGGACTAGTTATCTACAGGTTACCACCCTTTTCTAGCCAGAGCGGGACTAAGGATTTTATTTAGTGAATTCGTTGCTAAATAAATTCCTATTTGCCTAAACGGGAACCGAACACGACACTGTAAGTTTGCCATGTAATAAGGCCACTAACACTTTCCACTCTTCCTGAAGCAGCATTTCAGAAGACATGATCCTTAATGTAATAATTAGTAATGATAATTCCTTTGAAATTACCACAATTGGTATTATCCAATTGTTGTATACAAAAGTAACTTTCGATACCTAACAGAATAATTCTCAACTTCAGAGCAGTTCCATTCTGAAGAAAGTGACTACTCTACTTTTCAACGGAGTCATCAAAGACTATTTTCTCAAAACGGCTACTTAGAAAAGCGGACTCATATAACAACCCTGTCATATGCGAAAATCAAAATTTTTGGAGAAGTTATTTGAGACCCTTAATCTGTTCATGAGTTTTGGAGATCTACTATTTTTGGACATTTTTTCTTTCTGCTGTTGGCCATCAGGTGAATGCAGAAATGCTAAACAAAATTAAGAACGACAAAGAACATGTTAATTCCCTTAAGCCGAGTTTTCCTTCAAGATGTGCCTCTGAGTTTGCTTTTACAACTTGCCAGAATATTTCTAGTTTTACCGCAATAGCACTACACTTTAACCTCCATGTGTATGGAAACTTTATTGATTCTAAAAATGTTAACAGACTCCTGTGGGTCGGTGGATTAAGGAAAAATACGAGGTAGAATTAGTTGCATAACCGTAGGCACTGAGGATCAAAAATGCCTATTCAGATTTTTTAATTCTCTTCAAGGCTGCGGTCATCGGATTAAAGTTTGATGTGTGGGTGATATTTCTTCTCGGGCCGGATAACGACTGGAAACAGCTACTTCTACCTTCTGTTTTAGACATAATTTATTGATATAAATATATCCTTCATTATTAAATAAATGTCACTTTGATGCCCTCGTTCCACCATATTTTAAATCTGCGACCAGATGGCTAAATCCAGAGAGCTGAGTAGCACTTTCCTCATGGAGTGTTTTTGAAGTTTTCAGGGCAGAGTTAAAAAGTTCAACGGGAAATATATGTGGTATTTAAGCTTAAAATAATGTGCTTCCTAATTTTAAGAGCTTATTGTAAATACATGAGTTGGAGTAGGGGTTTACTGAAAAATGAAAACATGTTGAAAAATGCCAATTACTCGGTTAATAATTAATATATTGAACAAACGCATATAACAACATTTTTAGAACATTACATTTGCAATAAGATTTACTCTATACAATTTTTCGATCAGACGTATAATAAGAGGGATATTTTGAATTGTCGGGTATATATATAAAATTATGACAGGATTTTCGTCATACATTAGGTTGGATCAATGGGCATTTGAGGATTTTTTCTGAAAATCGCTTCATGAGTACAGCATCAATAGCTGCTCATAATTGGAAACTTAGTTAGGAATGTTAGTCTAGGCAATGTGGTGGAGATCATTTTATTTGATATAATTAGTCTTGTATAATTTTTACTATTTTTTATTATTTAGAACCCACAACTTCGGCCTTCATGAAGATTTTGAAAGAAAAGATTAAAAAAGTGAACAGTTGAACAGATGAAAGAATATAAAGAGCAGAACTCTAGAGCTCGGGAAAACAGAAATCAAAATATATCAAAAGAAACATGAAACACAAACACAACTTATGATAAAAACAGGTAAAAATGAAGAAATTATTATTAGCAAATAATTCATCCAAAACATTAAATGTTGCCATTGTCTCAACTTATATTTGTACTCCAGTAGTATTGTTCCATATTAGGTAGCACATATTAATAAAATGATGCCCATAATCATGCCCTGATAAATCAAGAAAATTGAGCTTAACCGTTAATGTAAGAAAAAAAGTCCGTCACGCAGGGGCTGCATAAACTAAGCAGATTTCCCCACGAGAAGTGTAACAATAGAGAAACCTCTAAACCTAAAACATTATTTAGGGCGTAATAACCAAGTAGTTTCTAGCTCCAAAAAACAGTTAACCTAACCTCTAAACCTATTCACGAGGGACGAACAGTTATAGAAACGGCCTCCAGAGCTCTCGGCGGAAAGTCCGAACATAGCCTACTGGTGACCTCACGCAGAATACAAATGCAAATATCTCGGTTAATATTCAAGATACAGAATAAATGTATAGAACAATATTTATAGTAAATTTAATTTGTAATAAGATTGGATCTATACTATCTATCTAATTTTTCGATCCGATGCATAATAACGGAGATATTTTGAATTTTTGAATATCCCCCCTCAAGATGTGAAGGCAGATTTAAGGGAAATCTGCTAAAAGTGGTAATTGATATTCGTGTCATATAATAAAATTAAATCTTTAATTAAAATTTTAATAATTGAAATATTTTAGGTTTTTCTTCCCTTGATTTCAGCCATTAGTAGATCTAATCTTCCACTAAATGTAAATATTGTACTTTATTTCATTGGCTGAATCAAACACATGTGCAGACATTTATTATTATTTTATTATGATTAATATTTATTAACGTCCACGTTTTTGCTACTATGGCTAGTTGGGATGGGTTATTTACTTGTTACCACATTTTTCTAGCCAGGGTGGGACTAAGCATTTCATTTAATGAGTTACTTAATAAATTCCTGGTGTGAACTGAGCTCGCCACTGGAGATTTTCTGAGTGAGATTAAGAGCAACGTTTTAACTCAGAGTCTAACCTGAGCCAAAATTACTTCGAAACATTTGTGTTCAGGTATAAGGTTTACGAATCTAATTTTCCAGTAATTGACTATTAACTGTCCCCGTTTTGAAAACCCTGACGGCGAACCTGGAGTTAGGAGAGGTTTCGAGGGAAGAATGGATCCTATTAGCCTTTGGTCGTGACTGTGGCGTACTTGGTAGCTTACTGTCCTAGATAGCCCGTATAACGGAAACCACTAGAGAGCTGTGTTCCGGGTTCGAGGCCCGCCAGGAAAGATGAGGTTTTCTTTAGTAATAAAGTACTAAATGTTCATTATTCAACAGAGCATCAATTAAAAAGTCCGTCACGCCGGGGATGCGTAAACTAAGCAGATTTCCCATGTGAAATTATACAATAGAGAAATCCCCATACGAAAGGGCAAAGGGCCGAACTACTTTTTGGCGGGAATCTCGAAACGTTCGTTATCGGCCCAAATTTAATAAAAATGCAAATATCTCGGTTAATATTCAAGATACAGAATACATGTATATAACTTTATATATTTATAGTACATTTAATTTGCAATAAGATTGGTTTTATACAATTTTTCGATCTGACGTATAGTAACGGAAAAATTTCAAATTTTAGAAAATCCTCCCCTCTAAACTAACCCTCCCATTGGTCCGATTTCAGCCATAAACGAACATGATCTTTCTTTTTACATGAAACGACTAAATATCGAGTTTGGTATCGATCAAACAAAAATTGCGACCGCTAGAGCGGTAACAGACAAATATATAGATAGATAGATCTATATATATATATACAGTTTTGAACGGACCTCATTTTCGTCATCTACTAGGTAGGATCGATGGACATTTGAAGAAAAACTTCGAAAATTCCGTCATGAGTACAACCTCAATAGCTGATTTCCTTCAAGGGAAATCTGCTAAAACATGTGTCGGTGGGCTCAGGTTGGACATGCGAGTTAAGGCGGTAGCCGTAATCTCACTTTGTACATCTGGAGTCGTGTGTTCTATTCTCATCTGGACAATAGGAATTTATTTAGTGACTGACTCATTAAATAAAATCCTTAGTCGCAACGTGGCTAGGAAAGAGTGGTATTCTGTAGATAACCCGTCCCAGTTAGCTTTAGTAGCTTACAGTGGACGTTAAAAATAACATAACAAATTAAATTGTAGTCTTGAACAGCGTAAACGGAAGTATGCAACATTCTTGGGGTAAGAGTATTTTGGGAAAAGGGTTTTAGTTTTATTGTTGAGGTCGAGTTTGTTTGTGATGTTGGACCACTATGAAAGGCGTCCTGGAAGAATAATTAGGTAAGAGATCGGCTGAGATTCGGAGCCAAACAGAATTGGATGGCCAAGTGAAACATTGAAAGGTGCGTAGCTGGAGTGGACGCACCAACTTTACAGCATCTGCAGGTAGAGAGTGGTTGGTATCTACCTGGGAAAGTTTCACTTCCATCGAATTGCCAGCACTTGAGGAGGGGAGAGATAAGCACAGAACGGCGTAATTAATAAATTCAAATTGATCATGGTACCAATTTTAAATCATTTATGAACATTCGAGCCGAAACATTAATCTGAAAAGATCTGCGATTACTTATTCGTTTTTGAAATGTCCCGAGCTTCTGGACGGTAGAGGAACGGTTTACAGGGTCAAAAAATGATGGTACTAGATATAGTAAATAGTTCTCAATAAAATTAATATGTTATATTCTGATATATTTCAGTGATTGTTTTTCTTTCCGGTGAGTGGCAGACCCGTTTATTTCCATTTCTAACCTAACGCTTCCTGTCGGCAGGTTATTAAAATTGGATGAAACATTTATTATTACCGTTTGTATTTATTCACGGTGGTGTTGTGTTAGCAGTATGTAGATTTATCTACTACTAAACGTCACAAGGGAAATCTGCTTAGTTTACGCAGCCCCTGCTTGACGGACTTGTTTCTTTTCTCATTTCCAACCCTGTTTTAATGTTTATTTGATCTATATCATACTCAATCGTTTACTGCAACTCTAACACTCATATTCGTTAATGGCTGAAATAAGGTGGGGATGGGGGTTGGTTTAAAATGTCAAAATATCTCATTTATTATGAATTGGATCGACAATTGTTTTTACCAATCCTGTTAAAATATTGACGTTCTGCAATCGATCTGTACATTTATTCGTAACTCATATATTAAGAGAGTTCCTTATTGTTATTGTTATTTCCTGGATATTAATATATCCCCTGAAATTTAAGACAAACATAAAAAAGCTAAGATCTGTTAGTCAAATAAGAGTATCAAGATCAGTATTCACCAAACTTCAATCACGAAACAAAACTTTTTCATTCAAAGCTCAGGAACCTTGCACATTTTGTAATCATCCCTAATAGCCTGTCACATATACTTCTCTACTGTGAAAAGCTCATTGAAGTCAGAAATAAATATCTACAAACACTTTCCTCAGAAGTCAGTGATATAAATAAATTGAAGAGATACTCAGTATCGATAGCCTCGAAAAACTAAACAAGATTTACTGCTTCTTGACGTCAGCATGCAATACTCTGGAATCTATAAGTGTTGATGGACCACACTCCAGTTAAATGTTATATTAAGACGGAAAAGGGTTTATAAAATGAAGTTATCTTTTATGAACGATATTTTACTATTTACACTATATTGCTTTTTAGCAGATTTCCCTTCAGGGAAATCAGCTATTGAGATTGTACTCATGACGCGATTTTCGAAATTTTACTTCAAATGTCCATCGATCCTACCCAGGAGATGACGAAAATGAGGTCCGTTCAAAACTGTATATATATATAATATATAATATATATATATATATATATATATATATATATATATATATATATATATATATATTTGTCTGTTACCGCTCTAGCGGTCGCAATTATTATTTAATCTTTACCAAACTCGATATTTAGTCGTTTTATGTAAAAATAAAGATCAAGTTCGTTAACGGCTGAAATCGGACTAGTGGGAGGGGGGGGGTTTAGAGGGGAGGTTTTTTGAAAATTCGAAATATCTCCGTTACCCTACGTCGGATCAAAAAATTGTATAGAACCAATCTCATTGCAAATTAAATTTACTATAAATATTGTTCTATACATTTATTCTCTATCTTCAATATTAACCGAGATATTTGCATTTGTATTGTGTATGTGGTCGGCAGGAGTCGGCTATGTTCGGGACATTCCGCCGAGAGCTAGGGTGGCCGTTTTCGTCACTAATCGTCCCTCGTGAATAGGTTTAGAGATTCATTACTACTACTGTTGTTATTAGGCGGATTTCTCTATTGTAAAACTTCACGTGGGAAATCTGCTTTTACGCAGCCCCTGCGTGACGGACTTTTATTTTTTGTTTTTCTTTATTGTCATATTATTGCTTGGATTTAATTATTTATTTAAAAAGACAGAATTGTTATTTGTTTATTTAATTTGTACAAGATGTAACTCTTTAACAAATATATATTCTATTCTATTCTATATTTAGAGAGTTCGTATTTCCTAGTCGGCCTTCTGTAAATCCCACTACTACTCATAACATATACATAGGGAATGGGAAGGTCCGGAGCGCCCCAGTGTCATGAAGTCACAATTAGTCTACATAGGGAATACGTGGTGAGTGGAAATTACAAGTGAGTTAAACCCGCACGTTGAAAATCTGCTTAGTTGACGCAGCAACTGCGTGACGGACTTATTGTTTTGTCAGCAGACCACTGACGATGGATGGAGCTTGGTCTCTGAAAGTGCACTCTGCATATCAAAAGCACTTGCTGAGAACAAGGCGTTTCTGACAAATGCTCCGCAATATTTATTCGAATAGTTTTATCATTCCAATGAGGTCGGTTCGGCCTCGTTCCTTTTTATTATTGTCATTTTTGTTTTGTTGTAAAGAATAGAATTGAATAGATCCATCTAATATGGAGTTCTCCTGCCCACTTGTTGCTCTCCCGGCTAGGACTGATCAATCTTGTGACTCCTTATCTAGTCCCTCTCTTTCCAAATGAATGATTCTTAATTAAAATCCAAATCAAATATCCGTGTGTTTTATAAATGGCCCCATGGAATCTGGCATACTTTCTGTCAGCCGGTTAATATTTATTTCTTTTCCGCATTTTAAGTGGCTTAATGAGAGCCTCAAACTGACAGCCCTTTTTGTTTATTAAACTATTTAACTTCCTCTGCCGATGGCTCCAGCTATGTTTAATAGGGCGTCGTTCAAACCGAACGGGTGATCTGAACTATAAGCAGATTGTACGAAGGGACAAGTTAATTATCTTTCCGAAGGAGGCGGGCAACGGGAGTGAATAAATTAGTAAGAACTTCTGCTATTTGGACTTGCTTACCGTAAAGAGAATGAGTCGGACATGAGTGGAAAGGATGAGGTATGAAGCAGTGAAGGAAATGAGAATAAAACATCATAAATAATAAAGTCAGAGAAGAGAAAGAAATGCAATAAGGAAATGAAGGACAGAAAAGTCATTCAGGAAAGGAGAAAAAGAGACATCTGAGCAACCGGTAATAGGTAGCGCAAGAAAGACGAAGAAAGACAGTGACATAATGAAGGATAAAATACATAAGACAGAAATGTAAGGGAGAGAGAAACCAGAAGACGTAAAATGCGGCTTCTGAAACTAATAACTCATTGGCAAAAATTTGGCATACATCCATAACTACTAAAGTCCTTCTAGCAGGTGCTGCGTAAACTAAGCAGATTTCCCTCGTGTTGGTATGACACACTAGCAGTCTCATCTCTCCATCACCGTATTTATTTAGAAAAATCCGGCGAGTAGATGTGGGAGTTTACTAAAGGCTGAAAAGAAGCAAGTACGAATAAATCGCTTACCTACTATTTGTGTTACAACAAAAATGAATAGAAAGATAATAGTAGAGAACCAATATTGTCAAGAAGATTAATTCTATAACATTTTCCGACTCACAACGGGGATACTTTTAATTTTTGAAACCCCACCCCTCTAAACCACCCCCAACCCATTACTTCGTTCTATTTCGACTTTTATCGGATATGAACACCAGTCAGAATCAGAAAAAGGCCTTGTCTCTTTCGAGTGTTTTACAATGCAAAGTCCACGCTCAGAGAGCAAGCTTCATCATCAGTGCCTGCTGACAAACCAAAATCACTGAGTATAAACTTAATAGCCTGACCAACAAAATATTTTTTACATAGGCATTTAACGAAACAAAAACACAATTACATACATATTTAGCGAGGAGAAAACAAGAATTAATTAAAAGTAATAGTCAACCAAAAAATTAAAACATATAAGCGTAGTGCAAAGGAAAAAAAAATTAAAAACTCTTTAACATTAACTATGTAAATTAACAACCGCGAACCCATTCACTTGATAAAAAAACTTATTTCACAAAATGGCTACATTGAAATGTGACAATGTCAGGGGTGAAAACAGCTGACCCCTGAATGCTTACACCTGAGGACATCCGGACTACAACTTCAATTGCACATTAAGGGAACCCTTAAGGGAAATCTGCTTTTAAAACGTCTGTAATTTATCTCGTTGTTAGAAGAATACGTAAAGAGCACTTTTTGCATATGATAATTACTAGCTCACTCAGGTGCTATTTGCAGGTACTCCAAAATCCCATTAATGAGGGGGAGGGTGTGGTGTGGTCGGAGTTTACTGAGTACTGGAAAAACTAAAAAAAAATGTGCAATAATCTCGATTAATATTTGATTTAGGGAAAAAGTGTTGAAACAACAATTATAGAAAATTTTATTTGAAATAAGACTGGTTAAGTATAATTTTTACGGTTCGACTTATAAAAACGGAGGTATTTATTTATAACTATAATTTATCCATTCATTATCCATACCTTCCATGTTTGCTGAAAGAACGAATAAGAAATCGTTGAGCTTACAATAAGGGGTTTCGTGATAATTCAGCGTATTGCTAACATGAGACGAGTAGAACTGGCGGTTTACTGATAACTGGGAGTTAAAACATATCAAATATCATGGTTAATATTAGATAGAGGAAATCACATAGAATAACAGTTGTAGGAAATTAAATTTAAATAAGATTGGTTATAAAACATTTATCTTTTGAACTTTTATAACATATATTGAAATAAAATATAAGTTAACATGAAGGGACCTCATTTTTCTCATCTCCGAATGATCGACGGACATTGGAAGAAATATTTCTTTAAGTACTGCCTCAATACCTTATTTCCTCTAGGGAAACCCTGCTGTAGTGTTGTGATGTCTTTATCTCTTTCGAAATTAATGAATGACAGAAATCGGTTTAAGTTAGCCACAAGATAATCTTTTAAGAAATGCAACATTACTCATTGTCAATGCATAAATATCGCTTAGCCTTGAGAAAATAGATTGGAACTCCTTTTTGGCAGTCTGTTTCGGTAACCAATCAGATCATTCAGCCACTTGTAACTGAACATTAATTAATATTCAAATTAAATAGCAGTTTATCTTTCGAATGACTTCTTTGAATGTGGAATATTTTCTGTCATTTGATTAGTTGATTAGTTCTTGGCTATTAGTAACAGCTGATTGTATTTTTTTCCTACCTCTATTGACTGCTACGAGCTTCGAACAAGGTCTTCTCCTTGAGCAGGCCTGACGCAATGAGGTTAGTGAGGCTATAAAAACCTTTACTCGTTTTTATGTCGGTGCCTTTGTACAGATAAAAAAAATCGTATGTTCCGCTAATACCCTTTCTTTGTAAATGTTAACATTATATTTTATTAATTATTTCTAGTTTTATCTAGGAAATGTCGTATAAATGTAAACAAAAGAAAAAAAAATTCTGCTATTCTAATTCTGCTGGGTACTTTTTGCAATTGTGTCAATTTATTGGTGGTGAGTTTTGTCTAGGTAGAGGCTTGAAGAAGCATTAATTATAACTTTCTGAGGATTTCACATATGACATAAAATGATTATGAATTATTAGTCGAGAATTGTCAAAATATATGGCAATTGTAGATGTTATCAAAGGGTTATCACATACGGAAATTGCTTCTTTTTAATGTTAAAAAATGAAAGGATAGTCAACAAATATTCTTTTAAGGGCCTTTAGTGTTTCTTGATTGGGTACAGAATTTTGATTTAGTGATTTTATGAGTGAAAATACGACACTTATAAGTCAATGTACTGACCTCGAATTATCCGAATAAGAAATACCTTGTTTCTAAATTCTCCCGTTTTACACGGCGAGCTCTTGACTTGTTTTATAAAATGGACAACATTTCTACATTGGAGACTTGTTTTATTAATTGTCTATGGCAGTGAAAGGGTGTTGGTGGCCATGCGGGTTAAGGCGTGGGTACATCTAGCACGACACTCGGTTACGTTGAAGGTAAAACTAGGTGCTGGTTCTATCCCGGGAGAAGGTTTATTGGCAAGTCTACCAGAGCGATCTAATGTCGCGGCTCTTGTGGATTCGCAGAAGTCTAGCTGGTAAATACGTTTGACATCCCCTCGGGATGAGTAACAATTATGGTTCTCTTAGATCCCGGCCACGAGTGCACTGTACAATTACTCTACTGGCTATAATTAATCCCTTCAGTCTAATGGAGGCAGATCCTCCTTGGTTACCCGAGTTGATCACTCTCTACGTTAGCTCTGATCATAAATCCCTCGAGTGACTTTTTGTAATGTCTAAAGATTTTTAATGTCTTTAATGACAACCGAAAAAAAAAAATCTAAGGTGACAGGAATGATAACAGGAGACCATTTCTGATGCTGGGAGAAGAACCTTAAGGATCCTTTCGGAAACGACAATGAACTGCAAAGAACTTCGAAGGAACAACAAAGCAATGTATTTGGCATCGTTTGAGCTGTTACGAGTCAGAGAATGCGGCGCTTATGGAAATATTGGTTTTCAGAATCTTGTCTTAGGATATATGGATGCATATAGGAGGAAGAACGAAAATAAGAAAATGAGACTTGTACATGCAATTTCGACGATGACTTCTGGAGGTTATGAACTCCTGACTTAACAAGTTTCTGTCCAAATAAGTAGAACAGCAGTGGCAGAGGTCTGGTCCTTAGACAAATGTAGGTCACCATTGTTACCAAATTGAATTTAGTGACCAACAACAAATAAACCACTTAGCTGAAATCAATTTTGATTTAGTTCAATCACTTGTGTCACGATCTATATCATAAAAGACAAAGACCAGCACATGACAAGCAATGGAGTACCACAGTATATAGGGATAGTTAATGTCTTACCAATTAATTTTATGGATGAACCGTAACAGGATATATGGCCTAGGAACAATATAATTGTGGTTAATGTTACTGTTTACACTTGACATACATGTATTCTCAAGCTAAAGGACATCGAAATCAAACTTCTGTCCAGGATTTCAAAGGCCACTCCGAATCGTAAGACAATCGAGGAGATAATGAGTAAAAAATATAATAAAAATTTGGCCTCAGATGCCACAAAACACTGCAGGATAAACGGCTAAATTCGTGTAGATTTTGAGCCCAAGATTCGGGTATCTTATTAATAAATTGTTGGTACCAAATTCGTTAACTTAATGTGATCTCAATTACTCCTACATTATACAATTACAGTACAACATATTTATAAAATACCTTTGGAAATTGTGCTATAAATGTCCGAGTAAAATATGTACTACGATTTCTTTTTTCCTGTCTAGAAATTTTGAACTATTTGATGCTGTATAAATATTATATGCTCATATATCTGAATTTAAGTTCGACGAGCTTGACACAATTCTGTCATATGTTCCTTAAGTGTAACCTGCTACTAAAGTCCTAATTTTCTCCAAATATTACAAAGCACGCCAAGAATGAGGTCAAATTCATACATATACATTTGAACGACCACATTTTTTTTCTCGGCAGGGTGAAAGGACATTGGAAGAAAATTCGCGTAATATCGCCAACCTCCCATATGGGTAACCTGCTAAAAGGTATGTTTAAATCGCGATTAGAATTACAGCGATAGAGAAAGAACATTATTAAATCAATGTTCTATCGCGTATTAACATCGCTTAATTCTCTTAAACGATATTTAATAACCTTTATGAAATGTTACGTTATAATGATAGGCTGCGGTTTACTCTGACGAAACGCTTGCTCAAGAACTAATTTAAACAAAAATGTGTAACGGACACATTGGGAGTCGGAATTACAATTTTAATTTGGCAAAATTGAGTGCAAAAGGTAATAGCGTATTTTTAATTAAAATGTATATATATATATTTTTTTCCAATCTTCATATGGCAATGTCTAAATTGATGTTTTTATTACAAAACCGTTCCTATGGCGTAACTGTACTACAAAAAAAAATAAATGATTTAAATTCTTCAGGTAACGTTTTAAACAAATATAAAGAGGAAGATTTATCAAGAATCTTGACATTTTAAAAACTACTGATAAAATAAATTTTAGAGGGGGAACATCTAAATTTCAAAATATCCACATTACTGTGAGTCGGATTGTCAAATTAAATATAACTAATAAAATATGACTTCCTTAAAATCTTAATTTTCTATACGTTTATTCTCTTGATCTTGAATATTAACAGAGAGTTATGCATTTATAAATTTTCAGCATTCGGTTAACCCCCTCTTTTAGTCATTGGATAAATATAAAAAACAGAGGAACACTTTATTCGAATTAACAATCAAGTGGGGCTGCTTAACTTAATTGAGATGCTTCACATACAGCATAATTATCAACACATAAGTAATAAGATTAAAATAAAAATTAATTATATATATATATATATATATATATATATATATATATATATATATTAGGAGTGGGAAAAGGATCTTATGTTCTCCAATTAAGCCATCTTTTTTTATTTTCAACTGACATAAGTTACACCCTCGTGGACATTACAACGCTAAAACCTTTATACAGAGTAAATGTCTAATTTTTTCTCTCATCATTTAAGTTAATCCATACTTTTCTTAGATACTGAGAGTATTAACCAACATTAAAAATTATTCCTCTAAGCCAATATTACCATAAAACTCAACTTTTATCCCTGTTATTAGACTCAAATTTCAGTAGTCCTTAGATACAACGAGCACTTCAAATAGTCTATTACAAAGCAAGACATTATATTACGTGACCCCACCACCAAAACTGGAAGAGTATAATCATCTAATTGGGTCAAAATAACTCTAATAAGACTAGAGCTTATTAACGATAAGTTCAAGACTTTTTCAGGTTTCTAACCAAATTTCGAAACTATAATTTTTGAATCACTATAATTCAGTATCTCTAGCCCTTAGGCCCCTCTGGCTTCGTCACTCCCAATAATTGATTAATCCATTGGGCAATGGCTAAATAATTAGGAGGGGAAGTGGTAACCTTCAGATTCAACCTATAACTAACTGTATGTTCTTTTCCAATCACTCCCGTGGATTAGATTCGCCTAACGGGAAATTATCTATCCTAGTACTCAAAATGTTTCAAAACTCTCCTATATTATGAGTGCAACATCCAGGACATATAGATAAATCAATACATTAGGGTGATTATATATATATAAAATTGTGTTGATGTTTTCGACCAGGTTATATTTATATATGGTGTTATTCTTTTTGGAGTTTTGGTCAATGTTGGTGTAATAGTTTTTAAGTATCTTTAGTCTTGGTAAGTAATAATAGAAAAAACACCCCCTTTTACACTGTAGTTTAATAACAATGTGCAATATTATAAAGTAGTACCTGTAATTTTACAGCCCTGAAGAAGAGAAAATAAAGATTCTCAAATATTGGCATAAACTAAGATTTTTTCACCAACATTAACCAAAACTCCAAAAAGAAAAACAACACTATATATATATATATATATATATATATATATATATATATATATATATATATTTGATAACACTCTACTTGCTCAAAATTTTTATTTGCCCTTTAGTTCTAACGCTAAGAATTCGTTTTATGTAAAAATGAAGATCCAGTTCGTTAATGGTTGAAATCGGACCAGTGGGAGGGGGGGGGGGTTAGAGGGGGGATTTTTGAAAATTCAAAATATCTATGTTATTATGCGTCGGATCTAAAATTTGTATAGAATAAATCTTATTGCAAATTCAATTTACTATAAATATTATTCTATACATTTATTCTGTATCTTGAATATTAACCGAGATATTTGCATTTGTATTCTGCGTGTGGTCGCCAGTAGGCTATGTTCGGACTTTCCGCCGAGAGCTCTGGCGGCCGTTTCTATTACTATTCGTCCCTCGTGAATAGGTTTAGAGGTTAGGTTAACTGTTTTTTGTGGCTAGAAACTACTAGGTTATTACGCCCTAAATAATGTTTTAGGTTTAGAGGTTTCTTACTACTACAGTTGTTATTAGGCAGATTTCTCTATTGTAAAACTTCACGTTGGAAATCTGCTTAGTTTACGCAGCCCCTGCGTGACGGACTTTTTTATTTTTGGCATGTACTTAAGGGAGTAACACGGAATTTTAGGCAAATTCTCATTGAATTCTGATATCTGTGGATGAACGGGAGGGGGGTTTAAAGGAATTGAATTTGGGTATGTCTAAATCCTCTACCGTTGTTATATGTCGGATCCAAAAATTGTAAAGAACCTGTCTTTTTGTAAATGCAATTTTCAATAAATTTTGTTAAACACGTTGTTTTCTGTATCTTAAATATTGACAGAGATATTGCATTTTTTTTTTAAATTTTCAGACTTCAGCAAACCCCCAGTACAAGAACATTAACAATAAGTTGATTATGTTATGTCAATAAGTTAATTATTTATTCGAAGCTTAAATGTCTAATATTGTTTTCGTTGAACATTTACTGTGTGAGGTACGTGCAAATGTATGTTATTATAAGTCCTATTCAAAAACTTAAAATAACGATTGTTAATAAATTACTGATGCTCTATTATTTTTGTAATGTCATTTTTTTGTAGCTCGAGTATTAAGAAAGGTATTGGTTTTTTATTGTTTTCAGCCACCTGTAAACCCGCATTTCTTCTCAAGAGATTTTATAGTCATATTTATTTTTAGCTGGTGGTGAGGGTGATGAATGGTTAATCACAAAACTTTTTTATGGCTCCTCACAATTTTTTGAGGTTTAGCCTGGTAAAAAGTCTATAGGATCGCCCTACGCTCTGACGGTAATTTTTGCTTATAATATTATTTTAATGTTTAAATAGTAATTATTAATGTGTTATATTTTAATTGTAAATATGTTTTTGAATATAGGTGTTATTATTGTAAAAAATTTTATAATGTTATAGACGTTTTTGTTATATGACCAATTATGTAAACATTTTTAACAACTGATTTTTAGACTCCTAATTATGGTGTTACATTGTTTTGTAGCTCTGAGGATGGGGATTTAGTCCCCGAAAGCGCTCAGCGTTTATAAGAAATAAAATTGTGAGGAGCTATAAAAAAGTTTTGTGATTAACCAAGATTTTATAGTATTTCCCTAGAGGATTAAGCTCGTTAATGTCCAAAATCGGACAATTGGGAGCTGGCAATTTTTAAAATCCTAAATATTTCCGTTATCGTAAGTGGGATCGAAACATTGTGCAGAACCAATGTTTTTGCAAATTAAATTGCCTATACATCTTGCTATACACGTTTTCCCTATCTTAATTATTAACCGACATATTTGGAATTTTTGTTTTCTGCCTTCAGTAAATCCCCACTTCATTCTAAGCTTAAATATCAAATATTGCTCTCAAGAGGCGATTATTATGCGAGCTAAAATCAAATTCTTTGCGTGCTGTCGTCATCAATTTGGGGTTTTTTCATAGAAAATATTTATTTTATCTATACCATACTCGGTTATTTAACGTTCATTGGGCCTAAAGATCATATCTGTTATTGACTGAAGTTGGACCTGGAATAGTGGGGGTTTAGGGGGGCGGGGATTCGAAAATTCAAAATATCTCTTTATTATCAGGCAGATTGAAAAATGCAGTTATATGCATTTTTTCGTAACTCAAATATTAAGCAAGTAATTAGTACTAACTGGTTTTCAGTCTGAATATGCGGCGTATTGTGGTCAACAGTGTGTCATGTTGGGAAATCTGCTTAGTTTGCTCAGCCCCTGCACGGCAGACATTTTGTTTGGCTTCCCGCCCCGCTTATCAGCTCCAGTTTAATCCTTATCTATAACTGATAAGCGTTATCAGTGATTGCTATGGGAACGGTCAGCCCTTGAAGCACGATAGAGGAAGTGAGATACCATATGGTGATGGCCGTTCGCGGCGCCAATGCCCAAGGCCCATTGCACAACTCGGCACGCCCTGCCCCGAGAATAGAGAAGGCATCTCGCCGGCTATTTAAATAATAATTATTCCCCGATAAATATCCTTCGAGTCGTCGTTTTGTCATTGGTCGGCGCCTTCGTTTCCCACGTTCTCACCTTGCCCTTATCAAAATCCCGAGTGATAAGACATTGGCGGGGTTTTACTCAAGTTACTGGGTCAATGATTACTTTTCAGGGCTCCTCGATTTTTATTTATTTTTTTTTTTTTTGGGGCTGGTTTATTTTGGTCTCGTGTTCAGTTTGCTTACGATGCGTCTATTTCTTTTTTTTATTTTGGTCTCGTGACTCGCTTCATTTGTGATATATCCTTTTTTATGGTTATTTAATTTAATCCGGTGACTGAGTAATGTTCAAGGACATTGAGATGACCTCAGCTCTTATTGTATGGAGTATTTCTCACTTAGTATGGTCGCCAAGCAAGACTTTGAAGAGAGCTTTGAAATTTGATTTGTTAGTAATGAAAAAGTTTCAAGTGAATATTATTGAAAGCTAATAATGGCTAATATAACTCACAAAATATAATTAATTATGTTAATATTCAAAGCGGAGGAAATGATACAGAACAATTGGAGTACTTATTATTACTTTTTTTAATATTGTAGGATTAGATGTTTTTATTTGATTTGAACCCAGAACAACTCAATTAATAGACAATTGTCCTAACTCAGCAACAAATTATTCTTGACATGACTTTTTTTTTTTTTTAATTTGTTGTAATAATTTTTTTTATTTCGTCTGTTTAGCAGATTTCCCTTAGGGTATATCATATATTGAGGGTGTTCTCTTGGGCCCATTTTAAATTGTCCATCGACTCTTCCCCCCCCCCCACATGGAGAGGACGAAAATGAGGACCATTCAAATCTCTGCCCTCCCCCTTCTCTCTCTCTTTCTTTCTCTCTCTCTCTCTCTCACTCTCTCTCTCTCTCTCTCTTCTCTCTCTCTTCTCTCTCTCACTCACGCTCTCTCTCTCTCTCTCTCTCTCTCTCTCTCTCTCTCTCTCTCTCTCTCCCTCACACTCACTCACTCACGCGCTCTCCTCTCTCTCTCACACACTCACGCGCTCTCTCTTCTCTCTCTCTCTCTCACTCACTCACGCGCTCTCCTCTCTCTCTCTCTCTCTCTCTCTCTCTCTCTCTCTCTCTCTCACACACACACACTCACACGCACCACTCGCGCTCTCTCTCTCTCTCTCACACACTCACGCGCTCTCTCTTCTCTCTCTCACTCACTCACGCGCTCTCCTCTCTCTCTCTCTCTCTCTCTCTCTCTCTCTCTCTCTCTCACACACACACACACTCACACGCTCTCTCTTCTCTCTCTCTCTCTCTCTCTCTCTCTCACACACACATACTCTCACGCGCTCTCTCTTCTCTCTCTCTCTCTCTCTCTCACACACACACACATACTCTCACGCGCTCTCTCTTCTCTCTGTCTCTCTCTCTCACACACACACATACTCTCACGCGCTCTCTCTTCTCTCTCTCTCACTCTCTCACACACACACACACACTCACGTGCTCTCCTCTCTCTCACACACACACATACTCTCACGCGCTCTCTCTTCTCTCTCTCTCTCTCTCACTCACGCTCTCTCTCTCTCTCTCTCTCTCACACACACACACTCACGCGTTCTCTCTTCTCTCTCTCTCTCTCTCTCTCTCACTCTCTCCATCACTCTGTCTCTCTCTCTCTCCTCTCTCTTTCACTCACTCTCCTCTCTCTCTCTCTCTCTCTCTCTCTCTCTCTCTCTCTCTCTCACACACACACACACACACACACACACCCACTCACGCGGTCTCTCTTCTCTCTCTCACTCACTCTCGCTCTCTCTCTCTCTCTCTCTCTCTCTCTCTCTCTCTCTCTCTCTCTCTCTCTCTCTCTCTCTCTCTCTCTCTCTCTCTCTCTCTCTCTCATGAAATGCTTAAATGTCGAACTGGGTAGCTATAAAGTAGATTCGTGTTAATTAATCAGTTAACCATTTCTTCTACTTTTGTATTTTTCACATAAGGAAAATGCATATATCTGGGGCCTAACTTGAATTTAATCTACTGTTTACATAAACTTCATATTAAAGGAGGTACAGAAGGTTTGGAATGGCGTCAACAAAGTCTAATTACAGAACGTGCGAAATCTACTAAATGAAGCTGCGCCTGCTTCAGGGAGATTTTTTTTTTGTTTATTCGTGCTCCTAAATACTTTGATAACTGATAATTGGGTCACAAACCCAGAAGTTCTATAATTCTATTTTTGGATTTGGCGAAATATAACCTGTTGTGTGGGAAGTATTACAGATCAGAAAGCTAACTTTCTGCTCTCCGCTTATCGTCAGCCACAACTTGAATACCATTCGTAGAGCCAGAAAATAGGTTAACATTTGTCTGTACGAACCTTCGTTAGGTTTGAATAAGAAAGGAAAGGTGGTTGTTTGGAGTAATGGTTTATTAGTCGGAAGTGTGAGAATTCACAAGGAGACTTTCTCTTTTAGAATCAGTGCCCAGCTGTGCATGGCAAATTAATAATATGGATCTCGCTCACTCACAATCAATCCAGAATTAATCAATAGATGTAATCATTTTGTATTTGTTAAACCAAGTTTCACTTCAGGGCTTGTAACTTTCAGCTGGCTTCCCTGAAGGAAAGTATGAATTGAAAATATCTTCGTCCTCTTAAAAATTTCTTCAAGTCCTTTTATCCTGCCTAGGAAGTCAGAGGGGGGGGGGGCATATATGATAAATTATATAAAATGACTTCAGGTGATGCGTAAACAAAGCATATTTCCTTCTTACTGTTATGACGCACGCTAATGATCACTTCTCACCACATATTTTCTATTTCTGTGTAATAATCCGATGAGTAGTGATGGGGGTTGAACTTGAGTAAAATTTAAAATGTATTGAACAACAATTACCGAGCATCGATATTTTAACGTGATTGGTTCCATTGCAATTTTCGATCCAATCGAATTCATCTTTCTTACCTCCTCTTTTTAGCAGATTTCCCTTAAGGGAAATCAGCTATTGAGGTTGTACTCATGACGGAAGTTTCGACATTTTTCTTCAAATGTCCATCGATCCTACCTAGTAGATGACGAAAACAGGTCCGTTCAAAACTGTATATATATATATATATATATATATATATATATATATATATATATATTTGTCTGTTACAGCTCTAGCGGTCGCAATTTTTGTTTGATCCTTACCAAACTTCAAATTTAAGCGTTTTATGTAAAAAAGAAAGATCAAGTTCGTTAACGGCTGAAATCGGACCAGTGGGAGGGGGGGGGGTAATATCTCTGTTACTGTAAGTCGGATCAAAAAGTTGTATATTACAAATCTTATTGCAAAT
This sequence comes from Riptortus pedestris, assembly GCA_019009955.1. Classification (NCBI taxonomy): domain Eukaryota; kingdom Metazoa; phylum Arthropoda; class Insecta; order Hemiptera; family Alydidae; genus Riptortus; species Riptortus pedestris. Next base: position 139,293,932 of record CM032230.1, read on the forward strand.
TAAATTTACTATAAATATTGTTATATACATTTATTCTGTATCTTGATTATTAACCGAGATATTTACATTTGTATTCTGCGTGTGGTCACCAGTAGGCTATGTTCCGAGTTTCCGCCGAGAGCTCTGGCGGCCGTTTCCATAACTATCGTCCCTCGTGAATAGGTTTAGAGGTTAGGTTAACTGTTTTTTGGGGCTAGGAACTACTGGGTTATTACGCCCTAAATAATGTTTTTTAGATTTAGAGGTTTCTTACTACTACAGTTGTTATTAGGCAGATTTCTCTATTGTAATACTTCACGTGGGAAATCTGCTTATTTTACGCAGCCCCTGCGTGACGGACTTCTTATTCTCGTCTTATTTCAGACATTAACTTATTTTATATTTTCTTTTCTGTATAGAGGATTGTATTGGTCAAATAAACATTTTCGAGTCGCATGTATATTATCAAATGATGATCTGTAAAATACAATATTCCGTATTTAATCTTAGAATAAGTGGTACCCTAGTAGAAGTAGAACTGATTGTTACATATGGCTAAAACAATAAAAGATCCTTGACGCAGGGGCTGCGTAAACTAAACAGATTTCCCAAGCGCCGGTATAACACACTTCTGTTATCATCTTTCCACATATTCTCTATTTCTATGCAAAATAACGGGAATATTTCAACCACTCGGCTCCTATATTCCGAGACCGATTTCAGACATTAACTATTATGGTCTTTATTAGTGTTGAATGAAAACATTAAATATTGAGATAAAATCTTAATTTATGTCGTCATCATACTTTATAATTCTCGATTGAAAAAAATAAAAATCGTATTTAAGCTTGGAATAAGGCCTTTCATGATTTATTATTTATTTATTTTATATTATATTTTTGTTTTGCTTAAATTCAAACTCATTACTTTTATTTCATTAAGGGGACCAGGTTAGCCATGTTAGTTGAAGCGTTGCCTTAAATGAGGCGATCAGAATAATAGTGGCCTAACCCCAAAAAGTAAGATTTGTGTAAAACCAAGTTGGTTAGGCCACTATATATTTTTCAAAGACCGCCAAAACTGTTAGTTGAAAAACAAACTGTTGCTGCTATCTAGTGAAAAAACATAGAAGGTGGCTTAGGCCACTAATATTTCATAGAACACATTATTCAGCAACAGATGCTATGGTAAAGTAACCAAATTTGAGGGTTGGGTCACTATAATGCTGAGCGCCTCAAATCTCACATGGTAAACCTACGGGGTGTACAGAAAGTTCTAAGCCTGGTGTACTTATGATACCTCAGCTGTCAAGGTTGTTTTGGAAGGTTTTGACAACAATTTTTTTTTTGACCGGGTTACAGATGTTGGAAAAAGCGGTGGAATAAGTGCGTTGCTGTTGAGGGGGACTATATTGAAAAATAAAAATATGTAAGTTGAAATCAGGCTTAGAACTTTCTGTACACCCGGTAGAGTGGCGAGTTGGATTCCCGCCTGGGCAAAGGTATTTATTTAGTGACGGAATCCATTAAATAAAATCCTTAGTCCTAGGCTAGAAAAGGGTGGTCACTTGTAGATAACCCGTCCCTATTAGCCTTAGTTGCAAAAAGCGGACGTTAATAAATAATTTAATTTTGTTTTAATGTCATGTGATTGATGACTTAATCGTGTGCTTAGCAACTCATCATCGGTGAGCAGCCACGCTTAATTCTTTAATAAATTGTTTTTCTTCTTTTGACAAAAATTGTGAATGTTATGTGAACATTACCTTTGTTCTCATGGCATGCACTACTATTGTTCTTCTGTACATTTTTTTTAACCAGAAATTCGCACTACTGCGACTTCATTTTAGGAAAGTGTGCTGCTAGTTATGTAATGTTTAAATTTGAAGCCTTGTTCACAACTTAGGAGGAGATCGTGAAATGGGTAATCTGTTAAATTCACTCGAGCCCTGCGTGACGGACTTTTTAAATTGAAGTGTAGATGTGTAAGTCATCTGCCACTCCTCGCATTGGTTATTATATATCCCATTCTAGAAGCACTGTAAAGCCTCTGATGCAATCCGAGACTGGTTGCATACAGCTGCCTTGAGGCACTTCGCCCAGTCATTATATCTTATAATGTATCACATTATAAGTAAATACATACACATATATATAATAAATAAACATATGTGCTTCAATTAGGCGATAGAAATCAAAAGGGGTAGAAATTTAGCGCGGGCCCCCCGACTAAAGAGGTGGTAGGTTGATTTGTTATACAAGGCATGGGCTGTGGCCTACTTCGCCGGCGGAGTGTAGGGTTTCCAGCGACTGGAGGTCAGGCCGCCACACCTCCAGCTCCTATACTCCAGGCAAATTCCAGCTCCTCCATCATTTTCGCACGTTTTTACATTTTCCGGTATCTGGGATCTATCCACGAGCTATGCCATTCTGTTCCAACCTACGAATTCCTGAATGCGAACTAGGAAAAAGTCCCGTGATTCTCCATTGGCATCCTAAACAGGATTGACAACTACACTACAGGCTTAAATTGACCAGGGTTTCCTTAGGAAAAAGGAAGCTATTGAGGTTTTGCTTCTGATGCAATTTTCGAAAATATCGCCAATTTTTATTCAATCGTTAGCAAACTCGACATACAAGCGGTTCGCGGTACAAATAATGATCATGTTTGTTAACGACTGAAATCGGCCTAAGACTAGTAAAGAGAGCTACAGAGGTGGATAAAATGGAAAACTCAAAATTTTGTAGACCTCTTTGCAAATATATGTTATTATAAATCATAATCTATACAGTTTTTACCTATCGAAAATATTAACCGAGAAATTTGCATTTCTTTTAATTTTCAACATTCTGTAGACCACCACTCATCGCACGTGAACAATAAGGCGACACATCTTGTAATGTCTTGCTCCAAGCTTATATACCAAATATTTATTTGCTTTCAGAGCATATGATCCATCATCAGTGCCCTATTCTATTGCTGGAACCAAGGATTCCCTACACAGGAAAATTCTGTCGTATAGAATAAACGACTGTGAAGCAACGAGGCCTTTCTTTCCTTTATATGGAAAATGTTATCTTTACATTATTTCGGGGCTCAAATATTAAGCGAGTTATACGTACTTTCATACCCCCCTACCACTTCTACTTATCGGATTTATATGTAGAATTAATGAATACATAGTGATATGTGATCATAACTGCATTTTTGTACTAGTTGATGAAAGCGGTGGTAGTACAATCCAAATAAGAGTTGAAATAAAATACCTTCTTTTCACCAGATTAATTAGTTTAGTTATGTGCCCCTTAGGCTGTGGTACACAGCTAAATAAACAATAAAATCAAAGTCCAGATGCGCCCATAAATCCATCCTTCCAGAATGTGCCGAATACAGACAAGTGTCTCCAAGACACCTCTGGGTCCTTTTAGAATTTTATTTTGTGTAATGCTGCAGCTGCAAACCTTTAATGAGCTATGGGCTATGGGGGCGCATTGGCGAACTATCCTTAGTGAAGGAGGACTTTTATTAAACTTTCCTGTACAATTCCATTGGACCTTCAGCTCCATTAACATCTTGTCAGAGAAATATTCAACATATAGGAAGAACAGGGGTCCGATCCAGCCCAAGAAATATTTAGTTCAGCAGTTAGTTAGCAGAGGGCGCTAGAGACGCTTCTGCAGTACAAAGAGTCTAGTGAGTAAATCCTCCTGGCAAAGGATTATGTGACACTTATCGATGCCGGTTGTAGTCTTCTGATGATCTAGCCACTGACTCCATGATTGATCGTCGGTCTACTGGCGACAAATCATTTAACGACCACTTAGGTTATCGGGACTGTGCGAGGAGTTGATCAATCTGTATGCGAATCCCCATGGAAGACCGCTAAAGGTCCCTTACATTAGGATGTAGGAATACATTTGCACCCACCTCATTTTGAATACCATGCCGGAAGGAGGCATACTCAGGGAACGTAAGTTTTAAAATGAGTTTGGGTTTTGGTAGAATGAGTCGTGTTTGGGACCAAAAATTGATACGTAGACCAAACATTGGAGAGCCCAGTGTTGAAATGTGCAGTTATATGTTAATTCTTAAAGCAACAGTCAAAAAAATGGAGATGTTTTCTTACATATGAGAATCCTTCAAGGTGTCCTATATTCTACACAACTAACAAGCGGCAGTAAAGATCTTCAAGTGTTTAATCACCGGGCTTGCGTTATTCATTAAGTAATTAACTATCTCTCTCTAGGGGAGCAAAGTCGAAAAACGTTTACAAAAAAACGAAAAAAAAAAAAAGTAAACGGAAAACCAAAACAAAAAGAAAAACAGTTAGATTGTGTGGCTGCGAGTGTTGTGGTACGGTGTTAGAGGGAGAGGGGGGATCTGGTCGGGAGAGGTTGTATTCCCTTATCCTCTGCTTCATCTCTTTACTCTCCCCGACAATCCACGCCTCCCTGTCAGGCCGGCTTTGCTCTTTTTAGCCCCACGACACCCGGCAAACACCTAGTCCCCTAGGCGACTTTTATACCTTGCAAATTGTCCACCGCCTAACAATGGGGTTTGTATTTGTGTCGGGAATTAATCCTCTCCCGCTCTGGGGGAATATGGTTCTCCGGCACGGGTCTTCGGGCAGTGGATTTTGCACCTGTTGGAATGACAAGCTGATGATGTCATCCAGAATGCGATTCTGTATTACTCCCCTAATAAGAAGCGGTTTGCTTCTTATCTATCATTGCCTAGCTGTCATTATTTATTTATTTTCAAGTATGTGTCAAATAAAAGTACCAAAGCCTTGTGAGTTAAGGTGTGGGTACACTACCGCCAGCAAGCTGAAGGTAAAAATATGTGTAGCTTCGATTCCCTCCAAGGGTTTCGCAGTAGGATCAGCGGGAGTCTAAAGATTATATACGTTCAGGCAACCCCTCGGGATCACAAACGATTATGACTCTCTTAGCTCCCACCCAAAAACAGCCTTAAAGCCAAAACAATCCACAGACCTTCCAGACACAGTGATGCCTGTCAGTCTTCTGGAGACCCCTCATTTCAGTTCCTCCTTGAATTACGGAGGTTGTACGACTAGTTGATAACTCACAACGTAAAATCTCTCATCAAAAACCCCTCGGGTCACGCTAGGGGGTTGGCTAACGATCTTAAAGGCCATCTATATTTCTCCTTTAACCAGTATCAGATGTAATCATACTTGAAATTTAAGCTAGAGATATAATTTTTGGAGTAAAATAGTTTTAAATAGAAATCCTATAAACAAGAGTGAGGCATCGAATTTACATCTGACACCTCTAGTAAACCCCACTCTTCCTAGCCTTTAGAAGAAACTTTTGGAAGAAGCCACACGAGCGAGTTACTAAGAAAATTATTCACTGTAGCTCCCATCGTGAACAAACTTGTACTTCAAGATTAACAGATGTTGAGTGATATACTTTAAGCAAACAGTATGACCATATGAGTTAGTGAAAAAGTGTATAATTAAATTCGTATGAACAGATCATTTGAACTCTATACATGAAAACTCAATCAAAATAAAATTCATATATGAATTAATAATACATTTTTTCAAGGGCTAACGTTTACTCTTCTTCAGTACTTATGCAGCTATGGAGCTTTCACTTCCGTCAGTGCGTGTTCCCTGGCAGAAAGAGCAGAGTCGTGAAGGGCAACCTTCGACAGCATGTGTAATCTAAATGGCGTTCATATTGTCCACGCGAATATTCAACAATCCATCTTGATTCCTTATAAGACTCTATTTGAACAGATCAAGACAGAAACAGATGTCTGTATAAGGCATTTAGGGAATTATTTCTATTTAGGAATCAGCTGTTTTTAATTCACATTCTTGTTAAATTGAAACATATGTTTTAAATTTTTATTTTTAATACAACTCTCCACTTCTTTCCTGTGAGCTCTTTAATAGATTTGATAAATTAGATTTCCGCTGATTAGTAATCAATATTGAAGAAATTATACTGAGTTTCTCTACTTGTTTCTTTTGACTTCTTTAATCGAATTAGATTAACTTGGTTCTCACTGATAACCTCAGTTCATCCCTGGCCTTTGGGAAAGAATGCTTAACTGAAATTATTCCTTTTGATCGGATCTCCTCTCCTGTCGAGAACTACCTTTCGAGAGAAAGCCTTGAATGGGAGGGAGCTTATCTGCGCCTGGAAACTCGTCTCAATGCGATCTGGGTCGCAGGATCTATAGCCGCGGGTTGACCTCTTTGCCGGGTGAAGGTGGAAGCCAGGACAGTCACCGGGACGTTCATGGACACAATCTAGTTAGAGAGGACATGACCCGAGAAATATTATTTGAGAGTATTGCTTTCCATTCCGACCTAGAGAGTGAGAAGTGTTCCCGAGGACGGCTGTCTTGTCGGCGACGACCATTAGTCAAAGCCAAACTATTCGCTGCTGCTTTAAAATGAACTTGGAAGAGAAAACCTATAATTTTCTGAATCGAAACCTCTTAACGTTTTCCCAGAATATTGGGAAATACGCCGCATAGATGATGCATAAACTATACAGATTTCCCTCACCCAATTGTACAACATACAATATACATTAATTGTACGTCTTATTCATAAGCAGCATGGTTTTTAATGAGTACTCCTGTTCAAAAAAGGGTACACACATATCACTGGAATCCATTTATTTCACATAAGAAACGTTTCGAATTTTGACATCTAAAAAATGAAAATTACCACTGTTAGATACTCAACTGGCAAATATATGTATAAATATATATATATATATATATATATATATATATATATATATATATATATATAAAGATCAGTATTTAACCTAACAATTAATTCAAGTGGATAAGATCTGGAAATCGGTCAATGAGTGTGTTTCAACATTGATTGAGTGTTGAAGATAAAATATGAAAAAAATATGTTTCAGAACAATAGCAATATATTATAAACATGCTTATGTTAGGGGATGAAAACCGAAAACATGTCAGCTTTACAAAAGGTAAAATCAAAGACAACAATTCTAAATACAATGTTCATAAAATAAAATGTCCCGCCTGCAAAAAGAGAATTGTCACAAAACGTAAGAAAGATATCAAAACAGAATTGTAAATATGGGGGTGGGGTTTAGAGGAATTTCGAAAATTCTTAATATCTTCGTTATTATGCCACGGATCAAACTATTGTATAGAACCTATCTTATTGAAAATTTAATGTTCTATAAATGTTGTTACGCAAGTGTTATGTCTGTATAAAGAGAATTGTCACAAACCGTAAGAAGGAGATCAAAACAGAACTGTAAAAAAGCTGTTACAATAAATTAAGAACTTCTTTGACCGACCAAATATTGGTCTTTAATGTTAAACTTTTACAATTTGAGATAAATGCAAATACGTGACGCACATGGGAAATCTGCCTAGATAACGCAGACCCTACGTGACGGACTTTTTATAGTGAGTGTATAGAGAGGCGAAACGAACCACGTGAAATGCCTATTATTGACCTGACACCATTTTCCATCAAGGAAAAAAAAAATTCCCCTATGTGAAACCTGATAATATAATTTTTGCTGAAGTGGAAACATTTCATTTTTGTTAAATACAGCAAAGAAACGGTAGTCCATAGCCTTTAGAGCAATACCAACGTTTCGGTCGGAGGACGGAACAGCTTCATGGCAAAAAAAAAATAAAATAAAAATCAACCCCTTGACGGCTATTAGAAAATTGCAGGGAATGAAAGGAGCTAAGCGGCCTTGCAAAGAGAGCGGATATCGCCCCCAGACCGCTACAACCGCCAACTAGCTAGCTATTATTGCAAGCAGATTGCCTATTCAGAGTCAACCCCAAGACCGCTTCCTCTTTATTTAATTATAGCCCTATACCGGCTGCTCTATTTTTATGTGTTTCCCTTACTGGTTTTTAGATGTGAAAATCAAGCTATTTTAACATTGCACGAGACAGTTATGCCATTTGAGAATACTTCGTTTGAGGTAGTACTCCTCATCAAGCGATTTTCTAAAATGCCCGTCACGCAGGGGCTGCGTTAACTCACCCATGCCACGTATTTGCGGTTATCTCAAAAATTTATAACTTCAATGAGAACAATATTTGGTACTTAAGATTCAAATAATGTGCTTCATAATATAACAACTTATTGTCAAAATGACATGAGTAGGAGTGGAGGATTACTGAAGACCGACAACTAATATAATTGCAAATATCTCGATTAATAATCAAGACAATGAAAAAAATTACATAACAAAATTTATAGAAAATTACATTTTCAATAAGATTGATTCTATACAATTTTTCGAACCGACGCGTAACTACGGGGATATAACGAATTTTCGAAATTCTTCCCCTCTGACTCCCACCCCCCTGCCATTGATCCATTAACGAATTTGATTTTTCATATAACCTTTAAATATCGAGTTTGTTAACGATCAGACAAACGAGAGTTAACTGACAAATATATAAATAGGAAATATCTCCGTTATTATACGTCGGATCGATAAAGTGTATAGAACAAATATTATTAGAAATTCTTTTTCTATAAATGTTGTTATCTACAGTTTTTATTTTCACTAGCTTGATTGTTATCCAATATATTTGTCTTTTTCAGTTTTCGGCCTTTAGTAACCCCCCTTCTACTCATGTCACGCAGAAAATGGTCAAAATAGGTCCAGGGAGGGTCAAAACCCAATATTTTGGGTCCCTTTACTTGGTATGAGGAAGTAAAAACACTTTGAACTGGAGCAAAATAATGAAGACAGGAAATTGATCTTAAACGACAGAGACGACACAGTAAATTAGCCAGAGAGAAAGTAGTTATAGGGTTAATTAGTTTTCACCCAATTAGACTTTAATAATTCTGTTAGTTAGTTACAATTGATGTCACTGGTTTTCCAACAATTTTTGAAACTCGTTTCCAAACAAGTCAACTTCTGTACGACTTCTTTTAGTAGGTTTTCCCTGAAAGGAGTTACTTTGACGCGACTTCAATCGTTTAATATTCATAAAGATCATTCTTGAATATATAAAGTACTTACTGGAATTCATTAATTTCGTATCTGTTTTTAAACAATTATTTTTTACTATATATTACTTTTATTTTAATATTTATTCTTCGTATTCTTTTCTTGATTCTCTTTGTACCATGCCTATCAGGCAAAAATGAAGACGCGTTGATAAAAGAAATAGCTAAAACATAACTTTCAAAATGCCATACGCGGCTTTTAAAATATGGTTCAAATCCAAATTCAAATTGCAAATTTAATATTCTAGAAATGTTGTCTTGCAAATGTTTTTTCGCATCTCATGCCTAGCTTACAATTCCTTTTACATAGACTTCTTACTACGGAAGTAACTGAGAATGGATTTTGAGATGAGATTACAGGTGTGTCATTCCAAAATTTGGGAACTCTGGTTAGTTTACCACTGGTAGCCTAGATGTCAGTGTACTAAAAATGCAGGCCGATAAAATAAATTTTTATGATTAACAAACAAGGTTTGTCGTCCTAACCATACGTGGGCACTATAACAATTGGTACGCTTATTCAGTTTTCATTGGTCTTTCTTTATCTCAGAACGAGTGGCGACCTCGATTCCCGCCTGGTCAGTAAGAATTAATTTAGTTACGAACTCATTAAATAGAATCCTTAATCCCATCCTTGCTAGAAAAGAGTGGTACCCTATAGATTACCCTTCCGAACTAGCTGTAGTAGCTCATAAATTGGCTAAAAATAAAAGTACGAAATTCCAAAAGGTGGGATCTAAGTGTTTTACTTCCAAACAGAATGTCTGGCTTTTTAGTGGACGTATTAATCTGTAAAGGCTAGAATCTGGGCAAAAACTATTAAATTTTAACATGGAAAACGTAAGTGATGGGAAAAACGATGAAAAGGTTGCACTTACTGGTGACTTATGTGTCTACTTCCTTAATACGAGATCTGCTCCATAAAACACCTTGAAGGTTCGTAGTGCAGACTAACCACAGCTGATATGTGTAGGTCTCCAAGAATGGGCCTGTCACATCTCAAATATCTCTCTATAACCGGAGAATTTTCTGGAAATGACCCATTCGGTTTCGACGACAGCAACCAAGTATACTTTGGTCATGTAGATCAGAATCTCCATCATCATTACAATTTGTACCCAAAACAAAGCCTTTGATACTTTCCTTTGAGGATTATTAACAAATATCCAAAGCGAATCTCTTGGTTAACTATATTTTTATTTACTATTGATCGGTACTTGAAAAATCGTTATTTGTAGACGATTAAACCGGATCCCTTATCGAAGTCATGATTTGAGACTGTTTGACTTATCTGAGTCATGATTCAATGCGCCTTGGACTTGGGTCGACTGGGTTTACGATTGCGATAAGCTGGGTCAAGGATTACGGGCGGGCTTCGGCTCGCATTCCGGCTTCAGATTCCTTCCTGCTAAATCAAATCCGAGTTGAAGCCACTCGAGATTTGCCCTTTGAGACGTCTAGGAATAGAGAGATCCTGATGGATTAAACTCCCAGAACGTCTTAGGGATTAAGCTACCCGGCCCGGAGTTCAGGGTCATCCGAGATCGTGTCAGGCCTGTCTGGCTAGATTGAAGTTATCATTTGCCTTGCTTGGGGGATAAACTATTTAAGAAGCCGTCCCTTCCACTGCCTGCCTTTGATTTGCATTCCGGCATGTTATTTTTTCGGACGTCTACAAGAGCGTTTAGGGTTTCGATCAGATGTAGCCAAGGTCTGGCCCAGAAGTATTTATCACGAATATCCTCCAACCTCATTGGAATCTGAGGTTATCTTTTTCTTGATTCCTTCGTTACGGCCTACAGATGAGTGCAAGTGTACATACTGCTAATTTGTACAACATTTATGGCGTACAACTCACTTTATTTTGCAATGTAAACCCATTGAACAGATGCTTATGTTAATTATATCAGTTCCTACGCTTCGAAACACTTGGCTGCCCCTGTTGCTATGAAATTAAGATTAATGATACAATTCTTAAAGAGGAATGCCGATAAGCGAATGTAATATTAGACTGTATATTAGGTTTTAATTCACTTGTGGCTGGGGGTTATAATTTACTCTGGTTTCTTTATGTTATTTATTTACTTCCACTTTATACAACTTTTGCTAATCGGCTAAATGGGACGGCCTAAATAATCCAGAGGTTAACTTTTCTAGCCAGGGTGGGACTAGGTGTTTTTAATGATTTCGTCATTAAATATATTCCTATTATTTATTGACAGGTGGGAATCGAACCCACGACTTTAGGTTTGGATTATTAAGACGAATAGCTTAACTAACATGGCTGTCCCTTTATTAGCCTGAGAATAGTAAGCCAGATGTTTACAAATTTGGTTGGTAGAAAATAAACACATATTGTAGAATGTTTCATTTTGTTTTTATTAATTGAATAAAAAAAATGAAGTTCCTTTCAGCCAGTTTCCAGTTCCTTCGTGGCTTTACATTAAAATTATGTTAAAAATGGCCACAATGGCTGAAATTAAAAAACAAAATTGTGTACATTTTAAACGTCATATGATTTATTTGTATTTTCATTAAATTCAAACTGCCCTCTACGCCGAAAAGTATTGAGTGTCCAAAAATAATTCAGGTTAACCTGAAAGCAAATTAAGACCTATTGAAACGTTTTGTTGGGAATAATATTTATTTTTTTATAAAACAGTTCTGACATTGTCTTTTTACCCATTTTTATTCTTTGTTTTATTTCTGACTGCTGTTTATAGATTATTCATCATGTCGAGGCTACGAAAAATATAATTTAATTTAGAAAAATGTAATTATTATGCAAGATTTCTCATACCCAGCTGATTAAAAAACTTTCGGAAGCAACCACGGCCATTTTAATCAAAAGTTAAACACGTCAAATTCAAATTTCCGATTTATTTGGGGGCTGGCTGATCTCTTGAGCCCTTATTAGCCTCATAATGGCGAACCAGGGCCCCAATAAATAAATACGAGTGACAAATATATTTAATAAATAAAGAATATACAGGAAGACATTTCTTATTTTTCCTTATTCAATCTTGTGAATCCTGTAGCATCTCCAACATATTTAAATTAGGACTCCTATAGCTTTTGCTATTTTGCCGTTAGCCCTGTCATTTTGATCATAATATGTGGTATACATATATTCATGAAATAAGGCATAAATTTCGTGGCTTGATAAGCCTGATCATTCATCAGAGCAACATTCTCAAAATTCCCCAATTAGAGACTTAAAATGTGGAGACATTGAAAGTTTTAGGGGCGTTGACCCCCAAAAACAGTAATATATTATTGGACGGGTCTGTTGGCTGCCACTGTATTGTATCAGTTTTTGAGCATTTAAAACCAGTACAAAAAAAACATGTCGCTGCTCCCATTTGCAATTATTATACCAACTGGGGACGAATTTATAAGAATCAAATCCCATCAAACGAACCAGTGTGACAAAAATTATTCTGTTGTACACCCAATTGATTTTTCTCACCAAATAAGATTTTTTGCTCAAGCTTACCTAATAGTTAACCGGTTATACCACGATACGAATGTAAGTGTTAGTTATGCTGGGCTTTATAAACTAAATATTTTTAGTGTATTTTGTAAGATTCAAAATAGGCTCATCTTTCTAGTTCTTCACATAATAACTATATTGCTATTATTTAATTATTGCATGACCTTTGGGAGAGCTCAACACTTAAATATATAATTTTAAGAATTAGATATTTCATGCGCTCTGTTAAATATACACTATTCAACTTAACATTTATGGCTATTTTTTATTCACATTATTCCGGACCCTCATTACTCTTCATAGTTTAATGGCAAGTGTCAACAAACACCTTTCTTCCTTCACAGATTCTATTCAACATTGTCCTACATGTTTCATAGCTCACATGCCACATTTTCAGGGGCCTTTTAACAAATAGTATCATTAATTCATAAAATGTTAGTCAAAATTAATGAATTCATCACATTTATTAGTGCTCACTAAGATAATACATCTAGTAAACTTAATTAAATACTTACAGTTATAAAGTGCTCGATTCCATATGACATTCGTCATTAGGATTGAGGAGGCCGTTGAAAATAAGATTCCCGAAGCAGGTTATGCCAGCTGATTATGAATCGATTATTCTCACTTCAACCCTTGAAATCGATCATTCACGTCATAGTTTAAAATCGATTATTTAGGTTTTAGATTAAACGTTGTACAATATATGATTAAATGTTTTAATTTCTGTGTTGTTTATTTTAATTTTTTTTTTCATTTTAGCAGATTTCCCTTAAGAGAAATCAGCTATTGAGGTCGTACTCATGATGCGAGTTTCGAAAAATTTCTTTAAATGTTGATCGATCCTACCCAGGAGATGACGTGAATGAGGTCCGTTCAAAAAAAAAAAAAAAAAAAAAAATATATATATATATATATATATGTCTGTAAACGCTCTAGCGGTCGCAATTTTTGTTTGATCATTACCAAACTCGGAATTTAATCGTTTTATGTAAAAAGAAAGATCAAGTTCGTTGATGGCTGAAATAGGACCAGTGGGAGGGGTTTAGAGGGGGGATTTTTGAAAATTCAAAATATCTCCGTTATTATGCGTCGGATCGAAAAATTCATAAATAAATTTATAGAATAAATCTTATTGCAAATTAAACTCCCTATAAATATTGTTCTATACATTTATTCTGTATTTTGAATAATAACCGAGATATTTGCATTTTTATTCTGCGTGTGGTCGGCAGGAGTCGGCTATGTTCCGACTTTCTTCCGAGAGCTCTGGCGGCCGTTTCCGTAACTATTCGTCCCTTGTGAATAGGTTTAGGGGTTTCTTACTACTACAGTTGTTATTGGGAAGATTTATCTACAGTAAAACTTCACGTGGGAAATCTGCTTACGCCTGCGTGACGGACTTTTTTTTATGATTAGAATATATCATTTAATATTATTACTTTCTTTATCGATTATTTGAAAGTTTTCAAAATGGGGAATTGAGAGAGAATGGTGTTTTCATTGATGCCACTAAACTACATAGACTATTTTTTAGGGTTATTATTTTTATAGAACTATATTATTTTTTACTAAATCAAATATAGACGTATTTGCTGTAATAGCGCATTTTTCTAAAAGCATTTATCCAAGCCGTTTATAATATTCCAATGCAATATGGGCGATAAATGGGTCCCATTTATTGATGTACTGTATTTATGGTAAACATTAATAACTCTGCTTCCTAACACATTATTAACATTCTGAGCATCTCATGTTCGAGTAAGCTTTCGTATTACGGCCAATTCAATTGAAACTGACCGACCATTCGAAACAGCCGGCATAAACAAAGTGAAATGGAAAATATCTCTGCTTCGGCACCTCTCCGTGTATGACATAAGTAATTGTTGATTGGCCCGTCTTGTGTTGTTGCTGTTCTGCCGCGACAAAACAATGTTCGAGATGTTCCAAGTTGTTCCGCACGAGTTTCAATTAGTCAGTCGTGACACACGACTGCAATTCACGCCTTTGAGCCTAATTTGTATGAGAGAAGAAGGAATGAACATGGGAATGGTTTAGCCTTTATGGCATTTTCATTTTGTATTTCATGTCGCTCTGTCCATACTTGAAATTTAAAAAAAAAAAATACAAAAAAACAAAGTACAAATATTGTTTTACAGGAAATGAGTTTTGTTTTTAAATGTATTTATATTTTTACAGGAAAAGCTCATTTACTTTGTTTATATTAATTAATGAAAATTCTTTAAAGAATAGCAAACTAGTCACTAAGGTTTAAGCATGGAGAACATTCTCATAAAATATAGCTACATACGCACTAAATACGAGATCACACTAATTGCTTCAATTCTTCATAAATACACTTCATATTCACGAAGCATGGGATCAAAAGTCGCTACATATTCAATGAGCAAAGTTCATACTTCGAAGCTTTCGTTTCATATTCACTGAGCATTGGATCACAAGTCGCTTCAATTTCCCAAAACTATTGATCGGTATTCACTAAGCATAGGATCACAAGTCGCTTCCTACCTCTAAGCTATAGCTTCATATTCACTCAGAATGGGATCACAAGTCGCTTCATTCTTCAAAGGCGACGCTTCATATTCACTGAGTATGGGTTCACAAGTCGCTTCAATTCCACAAAACTAACACTTCGCATTCACTAAACATGGATGCCAGGTCGCTTCAATTCTTTTAACTTTTACTGCATATGAATTAAGTAAAAGACACAAGTCCCTTCAACTCCTCAAAACTATTGCTTTTTATAAACTAACCAAGAGACCACAAGTCGGTGCAACTCTTCAAACCATCGGTACAAATTCGCTAAACAAGAGATCACAAATAACTTCAATTCCTCAAAACTAACACTTCTTATTCTCTATGTCTGGATGACAAGTCGCTTCCATTCATTTAAATAATACTGCACATGCACTAAGCAAGAGATCACATGTCGATTCATTCCTGAAACCTGTAGCTTCATATTCTATGAGAATGGGATCACAAGTCGCTTCATTCCTCAAAGCTATAGGTTCATATTCCCTGAGAATGGGATCACAAGTCGCTTTATTCCTCAAAGCTATAGGTTCATATTCACTGAGAATGCGATCACAAGTCGCTTCATTCCTCAAAGCTATAGCTTTATATTCCCTGAGAATGGGATCACAAGTAGCTTCATTCCTCAAAGCTATAGGCTCATATTCCCTGAGAATGGGATCACAAGTCGCTTCAATTTCCCAAAACGATTGCTTGATATTCACTAAGCATGTGATCTCACAAGTCGCTTCATTCCTCAAAGCTATAACTTCATATTCACTGAGAATGGGATCACAAGTCGCTTCAATTTCCCAAAACGATTGCTTGATATTCACTAAGCATGTGATCTCACAAGTCGCTTCATTCCTCAAAGCTATAACTTCATATTCACTGAGAATAGGATCACAAGTTGCTTCGATTCCTCAAACTAATGCTACATATAAGCTAAGCAAGAGTGTACGAGTAGCTACAACCCTGCAAACTATCGCCACAAATGCACTTACCAAGAGATCACAAGTCGCCTCAATTCCTCAAACTAATGCTACATATAAGCTAAGCAAGAGTGTACGAGTAGCTACAACTCTGCAAACTATCGCCACAAATGCACTAACCAGGAGATCACAAGTCGCCTCAATTCCTCAAACTAATGCTACATATAAGCTAAGCAAGAGTGTACGAGTAGCTACAACTCTGCAAACTATCGCTACATATGCACTCACCAAGAGATCACAAGTCGCTTCAATTCCTCAAACTAATGCCACATATAAGCTAAGCAAGAGTGTACGAGTAGCTACAACTCTGCAAACTATCGCCACAAATGCACTAACCAAGAGATCACAAGTCGCCTCAATTCCTCAAACTAATGCTACATATAAGCTAAGCAAGAGTGTACGAGTAGCTACAACTCTGCAAACTATCGCTACAAATGCACTAACCACGAGATTACAAGTCGCCTCAATTCCTCAAACTAATGCTACATATACGCTAAACAAGAGATTACAAGTCGCTTCAATTTCTTAAACTATTGTTACATATATGCTAAGCAAGAGATTCCAAGTCGCTTCAATTCCTTAAACTATTGCTACAATACACTACACAAAGGATCACAATTCTCTACAACTCCTTCGAAGTAGCATCGACCATTCAATAATCGATATGACCCATTATTTTGGACCAACAGGAAGCTTTTCGCCAAGGGTCAAGGTTTGACCATACAATTCACCTTGCTTTGTTAAATGTAATGTTCACGAGTACATTTGTATTTTAATCACTCTCTGAAAACTCTATCATTCGTGAAACCTCTATCAAAATATCAAGTTTGGTAAAGATTAAACAAAAGTAGCGCAAACTAGACGGGACATATGTATTTAAATCTGAACATTTCTTATTTTTGACATATACAAGGGTTATTATGTCCAATTAGTACAACCTCAAAAGGTGATTTCCCATTTGGGGAAATCTGCTAAAAGCCCACTAATCTCTCCAACTATGAGCAATATCAGCTGTTCACACCTTTAATTACAGGTGTAGATGGAAATGCTTACCGAGCAGAGAAACGGATAGCGCACACTGAGTTCACGAACTGTGACCAGGCGGCTAAGAGCCGTGAAATTCGCTTTTATCATCTGGTACACCTGCTTTATCAGCTGTTATCGAGGTGTTCTACCGGAAAATAGCCACAGAGGCCCATCCCCCCTGATAAATTAGTCTCAGTCTTTTAGCTCGTGAAATAACTACTGCTCTTTTATCTCTTATCTCTCTAGTTCGCGCCCATGTGCGTTATGGTTTGCTGCTCTGTTTATCTTCTGCAGTCATAACGCTATGTTATTATACGCTCCATGTGCGTTGAGACCTTTATTTCTTCTTTGGTGGTCATGAGTACATAAACATCAATCACTGTTATAATTTAACACGTTAAGTACGGCACGGGGTCAAATGACCCCGTACGTAACTGTCTCCCAGCACGGGTCGGTTTTGAAGATAAATGTTCAAAAAATACTTTGACGGTTTTTGCTTTGTACTAATAAATATAATTAAAAATTGTACGTTTATGTATTTCAAATCCAAAAAATACGTCGTATATCATTGAAAAATGCACGGGGCTTTATGACTTCGTGCCGGCCTGGAGAGTGGAACACGGCCTGCGACTGCCATATAGTTTTTGATGTCCTAAGAGTAAAAACATTTTTGAACATTGCAATTTAGTTCATTTTACGAGTGGTAGTAGCGCATTAAAAGGGAGCATAAGTACGGGGTCTATTAACCCCGTGATGTACTTGTGGATAGCTGCACCACGGGGTCAATTACCCCGTGTCGTACTTGTGGATAGACCACTCTTTTGAAGTACTGAACGTGTTAAGTAGCTGGAACTTTAATCTCAGTGTTTGTTTTATTAGATTCGCATTTGATTCCGTTCAATTGAATCTGACGATCGACAGAAGATTACTTTGGAATAGCTAGAATTAAGAAAGGAGAAGTCTCTGTCACATTATCTGTTCAATATATGAATGGCCAGTAATGGAAATGTAAGAAAGTACTGAAGGTGTGTTGATTAACGGTAAAACCTTTCATTACATCCGATTTGCAGATAGCATTGTCAAAATCCGAGGTAGAGATGAATAGAATGGTGCAACACAGTAAACCCCTACTCTTACTCATGTCATATTAACAATAAGCTCCTGTTAGCATGAACTACTCCATTCTAAGCAGAAGTAACAAATATTGTTTCCAAGAGACCTTAATTATGCGAGAAACCTGCTAATTCGTCACAAGATGACCTTATGAATCAAGATTTTACGTTGTTGTGAACATCATATTTGTTAATGACTGTAGTCGGCTCTGGAATAGTGGGGGGTTTCGAGGGATCGAAAATTCAAAATATTTTCGTTATTCTATTTCTGATCGTAAAATGTTATAGAACCAATCTTGTTAAACTACAGATGGTCTACAATTTTTGTTCTTTGCATTTTTTTCGTAACTCAAATATTTAGCAAGTTATTCGTACTTTCTTGTTTTCAGCCTTTAGTTTTAGCATATTTCCCTTTAATGTTATATACATTTATTCTCTATCTGGAATATTAACCGATATATTTTACTCAAGTCACGTAAAAAATACTCTGTTATATAATAAACCATTTTATTTGAAGCTAAAATGCAAAATATTTTTATCAAGAGATACATGCAAATATGTTTTGTCGATCCCTCGTCTATTGTTCTATTACTCAACATTGAGTGATTGAGATAAAAATTACTCTGATTCATTTTGAATTACAGTACTAGATATAGTAAATAGTTTTCAATAAAATGAATATGTTATATTCAGATATATTTCATTAATTGTTTCCCCCCCCCCAACTCAAGAATATTTCTGTCTATCTATTCAGCTCTGAGAAGTTGATTGTCCTGTTTGTTTACAATTCAGACGCCTTCCGTTGTAGAGGTTATTAAAATGTAAATTTACTGAAATATTTTGCATTACCGTTTGTATTTATTCACTTAATATTCACGGTGGTGTTCAGTGTTACCAGTATGTAGATTCATCTATTGTAAAACTTCACGTGGGATATCTGCTTATTTTAAGCAGCCTCTGCGCGACGGACTTTTAGCAGATTTCCCTTAAGGGGAATCAGCTATTGAGGGCATACTCATGTCGCTATTTTTGAAATTTTTCTTCAAATGTCCATCGATCCTACCTTGATGTCCTTTCAAAACTGTGTGTGTGTGTGTGTGTGTGTGTGTGTGTATTTGTCTGTTATCGCTCTAGCGGTTGCAATTATTGTTTAATCTTTACAAAACTCGATATTTAGTAGTATTATGTAAAAAGAAAGGTTATATTATAGATTAAGTGCTGAAATCGGACCAGGGGGAGGGGGGTTTAAAGGGAAGGGATTTAGAAAATTCGAAATATCTCAGTTACTATACGTCGGATCGAAAACTTGTATAGAAACAATCTTATTGAAAATTAAATTTACTATAAATATCGTTCTATGTATATTTCTGTGTGATGAGTATTAACGTAAATATTTGGGTTTTATTGATTTCCTCTTTCAGTAAACCCCAACTCCTACAAGTGCCATATTACTAATAAGCTGATATATCATGAACTACTTCATTATATGATTAAATACCAAATATTTTTTTTCATTTAAAATTTACTTTGTGAGATATAAGCAAATACTTTCTCTGGACCCCCCCCCCCCTCTCTTGTTCTTTGATTACTAAAATTTGAGTGATTGAGATAAAACTGATTCTGATTCATTACAAATTACAGCATTAGCTTTAGTAAATTGTTTTCAATAAAATTAATATTTTATATTCAAATATATTTCATTAATCGTTTGTCTTTCTGGTCTATCTATCTATTCATTGCTACAAGGTTGGCTAGCCTGTTTCTTTACAATTCAGCCGTTTTCCGTTGTAGAGGTTATTAAAATGTAAATTCACTGAAAGTTTTCTCATTACCGTTTGTATTTATTCACTTAATATTCACGGTAGCAGTATGTAGATTTATCTATTGTAAAACTTCACTTAGGATATCTGCTTAGTTTACGCAGCCCCTGCGTGACGGACTTTATTTTACATTGAGTGTAGATAGTACAATAGTGAGGAGAGAATGTTGCTGGGATGAGTGTAGAGTGGCGAGTTGCCGCCTGTAGAATGGAGTACATCCTGGACTAGCCGTGAAGCCATGCATATGCATGTGCCCCCACTACACCAAGGGACAACAGACACCTGGTGAAGAATAGGTTGTTTGCTCTCGAATTAACCATAATTGTTTTCTCCCCCCGTACTCCTCCGCTCATCAGAACTGAAATTCTATTTTCTTAAAGTAATTTGATATTGTCCTCCGGATATCGAAGAAATAAATAGAGTCTGACAGAGCCAATGGGGCTGGCTGGAGCAAGTATATTTCCCACGGCTGGAATGTCCCTGTGATGATGTCATCTGAAATTAGATTCTTTATTGATTCTCTTTTGAGACCAACATCCCTTCGAGATGTGTGTGGACATCTCAAGACCAGGATTGGGGGTTAACTAAAACCTGAAAACCCTCCTACTAAACCTATACTAATTACTTGATTAGTAATCAAATTTTGTTGATTATTACATTTTAAACAAAATTGGTATCATATTTTTTCATCCTATCCATAACATAGCAGTAATACATGATTTCCTATTTTACACTCAGAACATCTGTAATCTCTGATAAAAACTGTTCACTGATAAAGACGTTTCTTGATGTGTAGCAGGTCTGATATTAGCAAAAGTGAAGTTAACTAAAGGCAGGAAAAGAAACACGAATAACTCGCGTCATATCATACAATATGTAACAAAAGTCCGTCACACAGGGGCTGCGTTAACTAAGCAGATTTCCCACGTGCGTTACGTGTTTTCATCTATCTCAAAGTCCTATGAGAACAGTATTTGGTATTTAGGCTTCAAATGAAGCGCTTCATAACATAATAGGTTATTGTTAATATGAGGTGAGTAGGAGTAGGAGGTTTTCTAAAGACCAAACACTAAAAAATGCAAATATCTCGGTTAATAATCAAGATAGTGAAAAAATGTACATAATAACATTTATAGAGTACTACATTTACAATAAGATTGGGTCCAATACACTTTTTCAATCCAAGACATAATAACAGAGATATTAAGAATTTTCGAAATTCTCCACTTCCAACCCTCCCTCCCATCTTACACTGGTCCTATTTCAGAAGTTAACGAACTTGACTTCTTTTTATATAAAACGATTATATATCAAATTTGGTATGATAAGACAAAAATTACGACGAAATGATATATATATATATATATACAATTTTGAACGAACCTCATTTTCATCATCTGCTCGGTAGGATCGATGGAAATTTGAACAAAATTTAGAAATTCGCGTCAAGAGTATGACCTCAATAGCTGGTTTCCCTCAAGATAAATCTGCTAAAAATTGCAGAACAGTAATTAAATTAACTGAAATATTTCGATATTTGTATTTATTTTTTTTACTTCCCTCAACCTCTAAACTAGATTTTTGGCTAAAGCATTAACAGGTGTAAGATCTTTAACCGCTATTTTCAGCCTCCCCCTCTACTGTCTATCCAGGGCAATGGTTTTCCAGTCAACTACCTGGAATTCAGGAGTATTCTTCTTTATTCTGTCAACCCATCTCGTCTTAGGTCTCGCTCTTGGCCGGGACCTACCACAGTCCCATTCATTGTTGTGAGTAAGGAGCAGGTTGGGTTGCTTTTGTCACTTGCGCTGCAAATCTCCTTTTCCTTCTCAAGAGTCCTAAGTCAGCATCCAACTATTGGCCTACCACACAACCTTTCAACCTTCAATGGCCATGTTCACAGCCATACAATGGTACAGAATCGATAATGAGATTAAAACACCTTAAACTCGAGAATCCTGGAAGAAAGCGCGTCAGAGACTGGTTATTCTCTGGTTAATTTCAAGGTTACTTTAGCTCCGAGGTATTTGAAACTTTCTACTTTTGGGAAAGATAAGTCCCTCTACGCTCAAGCTGCTTTCGAGGTGTAGGTTACAGCTCGCTACCATGGACTTTGTCTTGTCGCTACTTTGCTTGTAAGCCTACTTCTTTTACCACTGATAACAATGTACATGTATATGTATACATTCTTCTGATTTGCAGTTTGTTGCCGAATATTAAAGATTAATTTCCGTTGCTTGCCTAGTATTGTGAGGTTGCATTAGTTAGTAATACCAACACAATAAGACAAGGAATGTATCAGTATAACCTGTTGTCCTCTCATCAAAGTCGTGTGACCGGCGTTTCACGGTCTGTAAACCAATGTTTTTCTTTCCCCATCTTTTATGTTTCATTCCAGATTTTGGGCTAATCCCTTATAAGGCGTACTTATACTATCTGGCTGGTATAATACTGGATGCTGTACTGTTTATGGTTTGCCCAAGGATTGTCATAATAAGAACTATTTTTTTATCTTAAATTAGCAGATTTCCCTTAAGGGAGGAAATCAGCTATTGAGGTCGTACTCATGACGCGAGTTTCGAAAAATTTCTTCAAATGTCCATCGATCCTACCCAGGAGATGACGAAAATGAGGTCCGTTCAAAATTATATATATATATATATATATATATATATATATATATATATATATATATATTTGTCTGTTAACGCTCTAGTGGTCGCAATTTTCGTTTGATCGTTACCAAACTCCATATTTAAACGTTTTATGTAAAAATAAATATCAGGTTTGTTAATGGTTGAAATCGGACCAGTGGGAGGGGGGGTTTAGAGGGGAGAATTTTCGAAGATTCAAAATATCTCCGTTACTATACGTCGGATCGAAAAATTATATAGAATCAATCTTATTGCAAATTGAATTTACTATAAATAATGTTATATACATTTATTCTGTATCTTGAATATTAACCGAGATATTTGCATTTTTCGGTTTTCAGCTTCTGAGATGAGATCGGCTAACTTCGGGTCTAGTCGTGAGTTTCCGTCAAGAGTTAGTTCGGGCCGTTCCCGTAACTGTTCGACTCTCTATTCTGAAATTTCTCTTTTGTATAACTTCACGTGGGTAATCTGCTTAGTTTACGCAGCCCCTGCGTGACGGGCTTTTGATTATTTTCAGACATAGTTACTAAAATGCTTGAACTAAGCCTATAGAAAAAGTTAGAATTTTCTAGTTACAGTAGAAAGATAACTAAAAAACCGCCTAATAATTCTCTAATTACTACAACATTGTATGGTTCTATAAACTAGAAAATTTTATTTGCATGTATATGTTCCTGAGAGAGAGAGAAAATGCGTTTAGCCTCAAGAATCCTAATGGAGACGAAGAACAGTTAGAAGCATCGGTAATTTTATGACAGCTATCTATAGCTATAACGCCCTCGCGGGGACGGAATTTTATCATTTAATGGCTTCTTTTTTATTGCCTTTTCTCGAATTAATGGTTTCGTTCCAACTATAAGTATTTCGTGTTGCTTCGGCATTAACATTTGTTTTCGTTATTCTATACGTATTTCGTGATATATAAAATAAAATAAAAAAAAACATATCTCAGGATGGGTGTAAAAAATTACAATTTCCAAACGAAACTTCATACTCACTCACCTAAAAGTGTATATCATCGGAATGCACTATCATTTCCGGTAATTCCGATAAAAAAATAGATAAATAAATGAGAAACTGTAATTAAAAAGTCCGCCACGCAGTGTTCTGAGGAACAAAAATCTCATCTCACCATCTGTTCTCTATTTCTACCTCTTATGAAAACAGGAGTTGAAATTTAACCTGAAAATCAGATGTTAAGTGACTCAGTTATGCAATGTAATAATCCGATGAGAAGAAATTGGATCTAAAACAAGAAAATACAAATTACTACCTGCATATTCAAGGTACGAAGAAATGTATAGGAGAAAAGTATTAAAAGTTCAACAATATTAATTACATTTACCGGTCCGGATCATAAAATACCAAAAGTCCGTCACGCAGGGGCTGCGTAAACTAAGCAGATTTCCCACGTGAAGTTATCCAATAGAGAAATCTGCATAGCAGAGCCAAACGGTACGGCAAAGGGCGGAACTAGCTTTTCTCGGGAAATTCAAAAATCCGTTATCGGCCCAAATTTCATAAAAATGCAAATATCTCGGTTAATATTCAAAATAGGGAATAAATGTATATAACAATATTTATAGTAAATTTAATTTGCAATAAGATTTATTCTGTACCATTTTTCGATCTGACGCATAATAACGGAGATATTTTGAATTTTCAAAAAATCTCCCCTCTAAACCCCCCCTCCCACTGGTCCGATTTCAGCCATTAACGAACTTGATCTTCCTTTTTACATAAAACGATTAAATTCCGAGTTTGGTAACGATCATACAAAAATTGCGACCGCTAGAGCGTTAACAGACAAATATATATATATATATATATATAATTTTGAACGGACCTCATTTTCGTCATCTCCTGGGTAGGATCGATGGACATTTGAAGAAATTTTTCGAAACTCGCATCATGAGTACGACCTCAATAGCTGATTTCCCTTAAGGGAAATCTGCTAAAAAGGAGATGCTTCGAATTTTTGACTTTCTCCGCCTAACTCTAACCTCCTTCATATAGTAAACGAATTTGGCCGTTAGCTTTGCATAATACGCTTAAATACACACGAACACACACATAGGAAGATAGTTACATAAATCTATATAGTTTTCAACTTACCTCCTAAGATGAATGGACAATTGAAGACACCGCGACATGAGTACAACCTCAATGTGTAATTTTCCTAAAATCGATTCTTGGATCCCATTAAGGGTAGAAAAATTATTAAGTCTTCTCTTTTTTCATCATGGAAAAACGGAGAATTAATCTCTTAAACACTTTTAGTTCTTTCACCCTTACAAACAGCCTCTTAAGAGAGGTCTGTGAAGACTAAAAATTCTTTAATAAGCTGTTCCATTCACAAAGTTCTTTAATTAATGGGTGTCTGTGTGTACTTATATGCATACCAGTTAACGCTCTGCGGTTGCAATTTTTGCGTTACCAATGTCCATATTTATGCTGTATATGTAAAACTGAAGATCAAGTTAGTCAATGGCTGACATTTGACCGGTGGGAGTGGTGGAGAGCGGTTTAAAGTGGGGAATTTCGATGTATCTCCTTTAAACCGAAGAATATTATAGATCCAATGCTGATGGAATTTTAATTTTATACATCTATTGTTCAGTAGACGTTTTCTCTATCTGGAATATTAACCGAGTTCACCGAAGATCTTTTCGGTTCCATCTACTCGGCTCAGTTCGTCATCCGAACTTTTTCTTAACCCATAAGGCTCCCACGAGGGAAATCTCCACAAACGACAAAAAAAAAATAATGTACCGTCCTTGGCCGACAGAATCATCGCCATTGATGATTATCGAGAGTAAATGAAGCCTTTGTTAGGGGTGTAATTTAACATATGGCAGAGGGGGGTGATTATGGAAGCCGACAATGGCATAGAGACACTCGGAACGAAAGGAAATAGCCCTGAGGGACGAGACACGACCCGGGTTTGATTATTCACAGGCAGGATTCGTCCTGACGAAATTCCGATGAGAAGGAAGCTGGAGTTTTCTTCATCAAGAAATATACCAGGGAAATGAAATGAAATGTGTTTATTTCCATAATAGGAAAAGTCGAGTAGTATGCCACATAAATTCTTTAGAAATTATTGAACTGCATTTATACTTGTTTAATACATCGTTAAAAAGTTAAGAAAAATTCTAAGAATACACAGTATAAAATTTATCAATTTTAATAAGTGGGGCTCAGATTACCCAGTTAAAGTTAATAATTAATTAATTAAAATAAGTATATACAATAAATTAGTTTCAATTTTTCAATTTATTTATTAATGGACACCACATCGAAGGTGATTGGTTTCATTAACAATCTTAATACAACTCATTGTATTTAAGTATGTAACATACATTTTTTTTAGCAATATTCCCTCAAGGGAAATCAAGGATTGCGGTCTTACTCATGACGAGATTTTTGAAAAACTTTCACAAGTGTACATCGATCCAACCTAGGATATGACGAAAATGAGGCCCGTTGAAAATTATATGTATATTTGTCTGTTACCGCTCTAGCGGTCGCAATTCTTTTTAGATCGTTATCAAATTCGATATTTAAACGTAAAGATCAAGTTCAGCTGAAATCGGGCCAGTTGGAGGAGGGATTAAGCGAAGGTAATTTCGAAAATTCAAAATATCTTCGTTATTAGAAGTCGGAACGAAAAATTGTATAGAACCAATATTATTGGAAAGTTTATGTTCTATAATTGTTGTTATATAAATGTTTTCTCTGTCTTCAATGTTAACCGAGATATTGGCATTTGTTATTAGATTTTAGCCTTAATCTAAGCATATTTATAAGCTAATATGTCATGAACTGTCTTATTTGAGACCGAGTCTTATCATGAACTGTTTTTTTCAAAGATTTGTTTTCCACAATACCAAATTATGTGTTCAGCAATTTTTTTTTTACATATAAATGGAGAATATATCATCATATTCTCATAAGCGTGTTATACCAGCTCAAGGGAAATCTGCTTAGTTTACGCAGCTCCTTAACAATCGTGACATCTTACCAGGCCCCATGATAAAGTTTTTAGGATTGACTGTGGACATACGCCTTGACTGATTCAATTTATTGAGAATCTAATATCGCTTTGCTTTTTATAAAAATCTGTCAAAAAAAAAAAAATATCTTCCAATGGAACTCTATTATTAATATACTATGGATATTTCCACAGTCAGTTAGCGTATGGCGTTATGCATTGGGGCAACTCCAAAATCATATTTCCATATTTAAATTGCACAAGTGAGCTATAAGTTTCATATGTAATAAACAGCTGACAGACTCCTCTCACTATTAATTTCATTAAGTAATTAGCACTATAAACCATGATAATAATAGGAATTATCACTATTGATATTTGGTTAAAGGATAAATGTTATCTCAACTGGAAAAGTTTAATAGTCAAATTTTGCTATTTATTTATGTGTTAGATTAAAAGTTGTGTTGTATCATTTAATAATCTTGAGTCAAAACAATAATTAATATACCAGGCATTTTATTCTCACTCCACTTCCTTATCAAAACAGCAGAATTAAAGAATGAACGACTTGAACTGCTTTAGTGCGTTATGAAATTCTAAATCGAATCTGTTTCAGTGAGCGTTGCAGAGAGGCCACAGCCTTCTATAGTCGGCATCCATTCCAAAGAGGTTCATCTCTCGAGTAAAATACCTCTCTCACACCAGCCAATGCTGACGTCACTCTCTATAAGAGAGTTATTCTCCTTGCTACCTAATTTCAAATCTATCTCCATAATGCGTCTGTGACTTATATTAACATTCTTGGTTGCCTTTCCGATGTAAAGAAACCTAGAAAATATTTGAAACTTATTTTTAGCGAACGAAAGTCCTAAAGTAAATGGAAAAATTGAAGCTCTTGAAAACCTTATGAGAATGCCTGAATATACCGTTAACTTGGATTGTAAATTTACTTACCTATTGTATCAGGCTATTCGAAACGCTTGATAATTCTACAAAATCCAAATATTCCTTAATCAGAACACACACAAACCACAGAAATTCAAACTAATAAACTATCTTATGCAGAAACCGGGGCTTTCAGGTTAATCTGGAGGAGAAACGGTAGTAATACAACTAGAGAGATGTTTCGTAGCAATAAAAAAAATCAAGAAAAATGGTTATATCAGGAAATCATTATACGGAGTAGACATAATGCCCTATAGAAACTGAAAAATTGCGCCCATTCAAAGAATTAACAAACGATGTAGGACTGACCTGGTACAAACCAATATTAGGATCACGATTCACTTTTAGAAACTTTTTGGTGTAAATACGTTAAAAATATAAACGAATACAATATTAAAACTGTGTCTTTGTGTTATTCAATTATCATAGATGGAAATTTAGAAGAAAACCTCACTTTTCTTCTTGAAGACATGCATTCGTAATCTCCGCATGATTCACTTCTTTCATACATATGCTTTCTGAATAACCTTATCTTTTCATAAGTAAAGGGATGTGAACAAATATGAAATCCTGTTTTCAAACATTGACCGACGAATGAATCAATTGTTTGGTGGGAATTAAAATATCACTAAAGCTTAGATAAGATAATTCTGAAGGAAGCTTAAAGACCTTGAATGGGACTTGTCTCCAAAAATAAATTACTGAAAGGCAAGTATAAGATGTAATGCATGTTGTGGATAAGGTCATGCCATTAAAATACTGCTCAGAAAAAAAGGTACATCAATGTTCTAGTTTTAGAGTTGGAAATGTATAAATAGTACAATAGTAGATCACATAAACATTTCAAAAACAAGAAGTGTCAAGTATATGAAAATGCTAACATAAAAGAGCTAGTATGGGAAGAGATTATCAGAAATGTCGAAAATATATTAAAAGAAGTTCTTCCGAGTGTATTGATAATTGGAGATTTTAATGCACATTTAGTTATTATTTTTGTTCAGCGATCAAGAGATAAGTTTTTCTTGCTAAGCAAGGACCAGCACAATTAATTTATATTTGATCAGTCCCTCTAGACTCCAAATAAGTAAAAAGATTAGTGATTTCTTAACAGCGTCTGTAGGGCGAAGAAAACGCCAAAAATCACCTAATAGATTGAGTGTGACTAGAACAAAAGAAAATTTACACTGTCAGCAGGGCAGAGAAGTAAGCACTCATGATATCCAAATACAATGTCCGATCTTTTAATAATTTTAATAATAATTAGTAATAGCTGTTAATTTTTGTAGATTTAGAGTCTGGGAATAGATCAAAGGAGAGAATGAGTTATCGTTTTGATCAGCTGACAATAAGCAGCTGATCTCTTAGTATTGGTGTTTTAGCCATTGGTTAACTATAAAATTCAACTTTAGAAATTGTGAGGTATTTGAAAGAGTGTGTCCTCGAATGTAATAATTGTTAATTTATTATAGAGGGAAGGATAAGGATAGAATGAAGGAGAGAGTGTATCTGTAGGGCGAGGAGGGTTGTTTTTTGCGGCGGTGGCTGGAGGCGGTGTGTGCCGGCCATGTCATCTTTATAAATAATTCAAGGGCTTTGAAAAGAATGGAACAGGATTCCTGACGGGCTAGCTTATAAATGCCCCCCTCCCCCCCCCCCTTGGGGTTTGTCTTAGGGCCATCACAACAAGTTTTTCTCCCCTCATTTAGAAGGGGGGACGGACCCCCCCCCCCACTCTCTCTCTCTCGGCAGGTATCTTCTTTTTGACAAATACCTCCTTAAAAACATTTAATGCCAATTATTCCAGGGCCTTGCTCATGCCATTTCTCCCGCGGTCCCCAGTGTGTATGCTGCTTCCCGGCTCGGATGTTTTTAATACAAAAAAATAGCGCATATCGAAAAAATTATGTTTAAAGCCGATCCGTTTTTCATGGAGACTTCATCATTAAACGGAGTTACAAGCAAAGAATTCTTTTTAATGTACCAGGTGATCTTATAACAATCAAATTATAATTGTTCTTTGTTTAGGCAAGTTCAACCTCCTTATTAATTCTACTATCTTGTAGAAATGTCAATTCCTCCCCCTTTCCTCCCCAAACTAACTAATTTATTGTTATATTTATTCTTCATATCTGCTAGCGCCTCAAAAATAAATTTTATTTTCTCAAAGAATCCATCAGAAGTCTTTTTTTAAAAAAAAACGGACATTGAAGCTAAATAGTCTAACATAAAGTTTATTTTTTTCTTTTACTTTTAAATAAGTTGCATGAAGTTAATTAACGTCGTTTTCACTAATAAAATGAAAATAAGAAGACATGTGTAGGTAGAACGCTTTTGGTTTATCATGAAGATACTTAGAAATTAAGATCCGTAATTTTTTTCCATCCGATGCTCTGAAGAGAAATGAATTTTGTTATTTTATCGTGGGTCCAATATGCTAAGCAAGTCTTTAGTATGCTTAGTTACTTGAAAGTTTAGGGAATACTTTGCAATTAATGAATTTCTTTCAAATTATTGTAAGTACTAAATGCTGCAAGAACTAAGGCAATTGTTTAGGTTTATTTAGAATAATATAATGCCAAGGCGGGGAATTTTTTGTATCTTTCGATTCATATAGTACTCATTAAAACTCTGCTGGGTGTTGGTTAGTTTCTCGTTTTGTCCAGTCATATTGCTTGAATCACATGTTTCCAATACATTTGAGTCTATCTACGAATCTCTACTATTTAAACACTCAGTCGCAGTTTGAAATGAACCGAATTATTAAAACAGCTAAGAAGAAAGGAAAGAACGATTCATAATTTTCTAATTCGACTCTTTACATTGATAATGTATTAATGTTTAGCTTGTGCAACAAACCGAATCCAAATAGAATAAAATTAATTGAATCAATTCAAAACAGCGGTTTCAGTATGGACTTGTCCTTTCACTGACACAAATTTAAGCCCAGTGGATTTTGTTATATTTTTTGCTAGCACAGATCCCGAGTAAAGGTCACCAGGAACTCCGGGGTTGAATAATACCCATTCTTTTTAGCCTATGATGTTTTATTTATCGTTCATTTAAAGATTGCAAACATTGAACTCTGAGGGTGGGCGAAAGAGACTCTGAAATCTCTCTGAGGTGTTATATTTATCTATCTTTTTGTTCATGTATACCTTCCTCCAGTTTTGTGGCGCTACCACTAAAATACCAATACACATATACCTCTGTTTTTCTATACTTTTATTTATTATACAGTTGGAGACAATGATAGGAAATAATTACTTTTTTATAACTACTTTGTACTTTTAACCAAGTCTATTATTTACATATATCATGTTCTTATTGTTTGTATTTGTTTTGTTTCAGACGGGAGATGCGGTGGGACGGTGAGGACGCGCCATGATCCTTCTTCTCCTGCTTGTGGGGGCTGCGGCGGGGGAGCTTGGGGCCCAGATGCAGTCGCGTGCAGTTGAGACGAGAGTGCAGTTCGAAGTACCTGAGGGGAAGCCCAAGGGTACTGTGGTTGCGACCATCCCGACCAAGCCAGGTTTCACCTACAGGTTCAATGAGCCGCCGCGGGAGTTCACGATGAACGCCAGCTCCGGCGAGATCAGGACTACGACCGTCCTTGATCGGGAAGCACTCCAGAACGACCGCTTCGACCTCGTGGTCCTCTCCAGCCAGCCCACCTACCCCATCGAAGTTAGAATAGTCGTTTTAGATGTTAACGATAACTCTCCAGAGTTCCCGGAGCCTAGTATAGCCGTCTCGTTTTCCGAAAGCGCCATTGCCGGTACGAGAGTTTTATTGGACTCGGCGACAGATCGGGATTCGGGTGTGAACGGAGTTTCGGACGACTATCGGATAGTAGCTGGAAATTATAAGGATAAGTTCCGGCTGGAAGTGACCGCAAACCCCAGTGGAGAAACTAGTTACCTTCATCTCCAAACGACTGGAGACTTAGACCGAGAAGAAAGATCATTTTACCAGCTCAATATATCTGCCAGGGATGGCGGAACTCCTACGCGCTATGGGTACCTTCAAGTGAATGTCACTATTTTAGATGTAAATGATAACCCTCCGATTTTCGATCACAGTGATTACAATGTTTCCTTAAATGAAAGTGTAGTGCCTGGAACGAAAGTACTTCAAGTGATGGCAACAGACAATGATATAGGCGATAATGCAAAAATTACTTACTATTTATCTGAGACCGAACGAAAATTCTCAGTCGACCCTGAAACTGGTATTATAACAACAGCTGAACAACTGGAATGCCCACAACAAAACTGTTTGCCATCTCCAAGACCTGGTGGCAGTTGCCCGAAGAGCTGTGTATTTACTGTTTACGCGAGAGACCATGGATCGCCCCGACAGGACGGAAGGACTTATGTGACGGTAAACTTAGTTGATGCGAACGATCATGATCCGATAATAAAATTCCGTTACTTCTTTCCTGCGACTGTTGATTATGCTACAGTTGACGAAAATGCTGTTAACGGATCTGTGGTCGCTGCTGTCTCCGTCATGGATTTAGACGAAGGTTTGAATGGAGAAACAGTAGTTGCTATAAAGTCCGGCAATGAACTGAACCATTTCAGCTTGGAGTATAGTGAAACGTTTCACATAGTCAGAGTTAATGGGGTTTTAGACAGAGAGCAAATAAACAAATATAACCTAACTATTGTAGCAACTGATAAAGGTACTCCACCAAGAACAGCAACAGCATTTCTTATAATTCATGTTAATGACGTCAATGATCATGAACCAGTTTTTGAGAAAACAGAGTACTCAGCTATATTAAGTGAGCTTGCTCCACCTGGGACATACGTTGCAGGAATAACAGCTACGGATGAGGATTCGGGAGTCAATGCACAAATATATTACGCTTTTGTTTCTGGTAATGATAATTTATGGTTTGAAATTGACACTAATTCCGGTTTGATAACAACCCGAGCACCGCTCGACAGGGAGGTTCAAGGAACGGTTGAGCTCAAGATCTCTGCCAGAGATGGTGGACCGAATCCGAAATGGGCATATACGCACTTGAAAGTGATAATATTGGACGAGAACGATGAAAAGCCTAGGTTCTCTCAAGAAGAGCTAAATGTCACATTCCTGGAAAGTAAACCCGCAAACACCCTAGTTGCAATGTTGACAGCTGTTGATCACGATCAAGGGACGAACGGAAGCGTAACTTACAGTTTAGACCCGGATTCAGCAATGCAATATCCTAATGTGTTCAACCTTAATTCCCTGACTGGAAAATTGACCATCAACAGTAAGCTTGACAGAGAATCAATATCTCAGTATGAAGTGCGTGTTATAGCTAAAGATCAAGGAAACCCGCCTCAATCATCTACCGCAACAGTCTATCTGAGAGTCCAAGATGTAAACGACAACAGTCCTGTTTTCTATCCTCAAGAATATTTTGAACTTTTAAGCGAAAATCAATCTGTAGGAGAACCAATTTTAAGAGTTACAGCGAGAGATAAGGATGAGGGAGAAAATGCTGTCATTAAATACAAAATAGAGTCTGGAGGAGATGGACTGTTCCAAATAGACGAGAAAACTGGAGATATTTCGTTACGTCAGTTTAGCGGCAATTCACAACAAAGCCTGTTTAAACTTAAAATTTCTGCAAAAGACAAAGGTGAAAGAAAAGCTGTCGAAGAAGCTGTAGTTGAAATCATCAGAGAGAAACACGCATCCCAACTGACATTTGATTATGACACTTATACATTTAGCATTCCAGAAGATCACGATAAAAGAGACCCTAGAATTGGACGTAAAGTAGGGCGTGTTCAAGTAAAACAGCCTCAGCCAGAAATTAGGTATTCCATTGTATTCGGCGATGAAGAGAGAAGTTTTAGGATAGATGAAAAGACTGGAGAGATATATACCAGAAGCCGGATAGACAGGGAGCAGTATCCTATATATAGTCTGACAGTAGCAGCAAGAGCAGGTTTGGCATTCGGAAGGTGTACGGTAAACATTACTATCTTGGACGAAAATGACAATGCACCGTTGTTCAAACGGCAGAAAGAGCGGATATCAATACCTGAAAATGCAGCTGTAGGACAAGAGGTTTACCTTGCAATGGCCAAAGACAAAGATGCAGGAAGTAACAGTCAGATCACCTTTAGCCTCAGTTCTAACCCAGACGACCATTTTAGGATTGTGGAAACTGGTGTAGTGTACTTGAACAGCCCTCTTCGAGGCGAACCAGGAACATCTTTGACGTTAGAAATCAAAGCTCAGGACTCTGGAGACCCTCCACTTTCTTCTCGGCACACATTAGTCATTACGATTGAAGATGTGAACGATCACACGCCAGTCTTTGATCATACGTCGTACGAAACGTCTTTACTGGAATCGACAGCTGTCAACGACAGGTTTTTCGCTTTGGCAGCAAGTGACGCTGACTTGGGAGCAAATGGTCTCATTTCTTATTCGATAACTGAAGGAAATTCCGAAGGAAAATTTGGCGTTTTCCCAGATGGTTATATGTACGTCAGAAGTCCCCTCGACCGGGAGAAGAGAGACTATTATTCACTCACTGTAATGGCTAGTGATCACGGATCCCCGCCGAGGAGTTCCATTGTACCTGTAGTAATTCATGTGATTGACGAAAATGACAACAAACCAGAATTCACTAACACAACATTCAGATTTTATATTAGAGAAAATGAACCTCCGGATACATTCGTTGGAAAGTTGACCGCTAATGACAATGACATTGGAAGAAATGCCGAGCTGACTTTCGCTATTGGAAATGCTAAAACTGATTTCGCAATCGATCCGAAGAATGGCTTCATCAAGACATTACATATGTTCGATAGAGAAGAACTCCTTGAAAGAACAGGCCAAGACTACATCTCATTAGAAGCAACAGTTACTGATAACGGCATTGTAAGGCTTAAAGACACTGTGAAAGTCGATATCTATATAACTGATGTCAATGACAACCCACCGGAATTCCTAAGGTTACCATACAAAGTACAGGTTTCGGAAGGTTCTACTGTAGGAACACAATTAATCAGGGTGTTTACGACTGATGCTGATGAAGGTCTCAATGGAGACGTGTTTTATACAATGTCAAGCGGAAATGAAGAAGGAAGGTTTGCTATTGACGAAGCCACTGGGCAGATAACCATAGCTCGGTTACTTGACAGAGAGACCACAGCGAAATATCAATTGACAGTTGTAGCTCACGATGCGTCTATCAGTGGTCGTCTGAGCGCTGTCACTACAGTTTCTGTTGACGTTCTTGATGAAAACGATAATGCGCCGGAGTTTACGCAAACTGAGTCCAGTGTTTCTGTAAAAGAGGACACTAACATCGGAACAAAATTGATGGAATTCAGAGCGAGTGACGCAGATTCAGGTATGAATAGTGAAGTCTTCTTTTCCATAGGATCTGGCAACAGAAGGGACACCTTCCACGTCGATACAGCAACCGGCTCACTGTATCTTCATAAGAGTTTGGATTACGAAGAATTAAGCAGCTATGTTTTGAATATTACCGCTTCTGATGGTGGAAACCCCAGGCTTTCAACAACCCTTCTATTCACTGTGAACGTCGAAGATTGCAATGACAATCCACCAGTTTTTACAAACACTGCAATAGTTAGACAGATTGACGAGAGAATACTCGAGAACACTCCAATAGTTACAGTAACCGCTGAAGATCCTGACTCTGGCACAAATGGAAATATAACTTATTCAATTGTTAAACAGGAACCGCAGGATCCAAATCATCCTGAGCGGTTGCACTTCCAAATTGATGCAAGAACGGGTGTCATACGAACAAGACTGCCCATTGACAGGGAAGAGGTTGATACATTTAGACTGACAGTTGTTGCAACGGATCAAGCAGAGCCACCCAGCTTAAGACTTTCTGCAGAGAAATTAGTAACTGTTATTGTTGAAGACGTTAACGACAACGCACCAATATTCGTATCTATGACTGCCGCTGTGCTTTTCCCACCTCGATCACAAGGTCAACGCGTTACTCAAGTATTGGCACGCGACATAGACTCCGGTACAAATGGTCTCGTGACTTACGATCTTATAAGTGGCAATACTGATCTATTCAAAGTTGACAGAAACACAGGCATAATCACTATCAAGAGGTCCATCTCGGATCCTGAGCTAAGGTACCAAATAGCGGTCAAAGCTACCGACGAAGCAGTCCAGTCAGAGAGGAAGTCAATGGACGCGTATATAACGGTGATCTCGGTAGACGGGAGTGGTGGAGTTGTGTTTGAAAATGGTCAGTTGTCAGGTGTTGTGGCCGAGAACGAACCTCCAGGTTACAGCATAATGCGGGTTCAGGCTACAGGAAGGCCGGGCGACGAGTTGGAATATTACGTGACCAATGTGACTAGTGGTGGTGCGCAGGCCGATCGGCTGTTTGACATTGACAAATCAGGTGTCATATCAACTGCAGCTGTCCTTGACCGAGAGACTGGATTTGAAGAATACACCATTGAAGTCTACGCCATCGTCATCA